>VZTY01008917.1:131621-145290 GCA_013400935.1 Turnix velox
GGGACCGCCGCTGCTCCCGGCCGGCACTTTCTCATGATGTCATCCCGCCCCGCGCCGCCGCCGCCAAAGGGCAACCGGGCCCGCCCCCGCTGCCTGCGGGAGCGCGCGGGCCCGCCGCGGGTGCGCGCATTCCTGGCGTGCCGCCGTAATCTACCGAAGAGCCGCGCAGCCGGCGGGGGCACCGCGGGGGAGTGACCCCTGCCCTCGCTCCCTCCGCGCCGTGGGAGTGGCTTCCCTCTGGCCACGGCGTCAAAAGGCCGGGCGCGCCTGCTTCCACCTCAGCTGCAGCTAATTAATGTGCTGCTAACGAGGCGGGAGGTGCTCGCTGAGGGAGCGGCCATGAGGGGTTGGGGTCTGTGTGGGGAAGAGAGGTTTCCCCGGTGGTGATGTGGCCTCCGGCAGTGTTGTTTGCCCCCCACGGCTATTGAGAAGAGGGTTTGAGGGGACCAAGGCAAGGAGAAGCACGAGTCGTGGTGGGAGGGCGGGTGAGCCCGGAGAAGAGTGTAGGGCAGGCGTAGAGGATGTGCTGAGGTGAGGAGCCATCACCTGAGGGAGCGGAGAGGTAGGGACAGGCCGCAGCCGCCCGCCAGGGCTTGGTGGATGTTAGCCCTTGTCTGGCCTGGACGGTGGAGGGAAGAAAATGGAGAAGGAGGTCAAACAGGGCTAAGGACAGGGGAAGAAACAGGAAGGAAGCCAGGGCTGGTTTTGTTTCTTTCTTCGTCGAGGGAAATCTCGTGTTCATCCATGGCGGGAGTGAGCCGGTGGAAGGAGAGGCGTTAGAGGAAGCCTGGGAGACGGCATCAAGGTGCACTAACAGCCTCACGGTGAAAACGTTTGGGTAGAAAATATTTTCATTTTAAAACCAGCAGCTACATTTACCGTTTTGCTGTGTACTGTTAACTCGGAATCTTCAGTTTCGAGTAATGCACCAGTGTGAAAGTGATAAACATTCGCCCCGGTGCTCGATATGGGCTAGTGAGTTATGAAAATGCAGGTATTAGCTCCGTTTAAATTCAGTTTACAAGGTAGAAAAGGAACGTTTTCTTTGTTCTTCAAACCGATGCTTTCTCTGTGTATTACTGCAAGGCAGTTTAAAGGCACATTTAGAGTAGCATACGATTTTGTGGAGCTGGGTATTTGGAGTAGTTTTTGAAAGACGGTGTTATTTTTCACCTGTCTTTACACCAATACTGCCAAACGGAAAACACAGCGACATTTTGTGGTGATGACTGTACTTCAGCTCTGTCCTCACTGAAGCCAGCAGCAGCCTTTGGGTTCCTGTAAGAGGACAGTTTGCTGATGTGATGACTTGCTTGAGGCAAGGGGACGGGAGGTTTGCTGGTGTGATCCCTTCACTATGTTATCCACTAGCGGCAAAGCCTTAATCAAATTTTGCAGTGTACGTTGCACAATCCCTGATAAGTGTCAGTAAATCACTATATATCACATATGCTGCAGAAGAGCTATTTCAGGAATGTTTAGATGTCATTGTCTTACTTTTTTTCCCTTCCTCTGTCAGAAAAGATGCATTAGAAATGGTGATCCAGGCTATTGGGTAGGGTGGACTGGAGGGGTAATTCCATTGAGGCAGGGTTGTTACCTGGATAAATAGCACTGGCTCCAGAGAGAAGTTGAGGTGTGATGATACAAGTTTATCTTGGTACTCTGGTCTGAATACCAATAGGAACATGCAGATTTTGTCACCATCTCTACTACCTATTCTCTACCTCTCCCACAGTCCAGAAGCTAGCCCATCCAGCCACACACTACACTTCACTTTGGTCTGCTGCCTTTTTCTCTCTTTCTTCACCTGCCTGGAAGTGGTAATTCTTCCTGCATCTTTACAACATGCTCTGTGAGTTAGTGGTGCGAGGAACCTTTGGTTGCCATTAGCTCAAATTTAATCCAGGAGTAGTTCTAAGGGCTTTTGCTTCAATAAAGAAGGCACCTAACTTCCTTGTAATCACTTCACTTTCTTTAATGACTGCCTGTGACAGTTCACCAGTTCTCTGGTTACGTCCCCGTTCTTGGTACATTTACTGGGGATGGAGGGAGAGGCTTTCAAAATTGAAGTTGTATTGATGTTTGCCACCCATCTAATAGTTTCTGTATTGTCTCATCTTTTCTGTTGACTTGAAGGGAAGCTTCCCATTTTTGTGAGGCTCATCTACTTTGTTTCAGAACCTCTTTATTGCTAATGTTGAACACAACCTTAATGGCCAGAATAGCTTGTACTGTTTAATATTTCTTGCTACGCAGTGTTCTCCACCACGGGCTGAGAGAAAGAAACCTGCTTGGTGTGGACAGTAGGATGACCATGAGTCAGCAATGTGCTCTTGTGGCCAAGAAGGCCAATGGCATCCTGGGATGTATTAGAAGGGGTGTAGTTAGTAGGTCGAGAGAGGTTTTCCTCTCCCTGTACTCTGCCCTGGTGAGACTACAGGGCTGAGTGTCCAGTTCTGGGGCCCTCAATTCAAGAAGGATAAGGAATAGCTTGAGAGGGTACAGCGCAGAGCCATGAAGATGATGAAGGGATTGGAACATCTCCCTTTTGAGGAATGGCTTAGGGAACTGGATCTCTTTAGCTCGGAGAAGAGGAGACTGAGGAGTGACCTCATTAGTGGTTATAAATATGTAAAGGGTGAGTGTCAGAAGGATGGAGCCAGGCTTTTCTCAGTGACCTCCAATGATAGGACTTGAGGCAATGGCTGCAAGCTGGAACAGAGGAGGTTCACAGGAATCTAAGAACTTTTTCATGGTAAGGGTGACAGAACACTGAATGAGCTACCCAGAGAGGTTGTGTAGTCTCCTTCTCTGGAGACATTCAAAACCTGTCTGGATGCATTCCTGTGTGACCTGGTCTAGTTGTTCCTGCTCTGGTGGGGGGATTGGACTAAATGTGACTTCTGAGCAGGCAGACACAGTTATGCCCTCAGCAAGAGGTGGACTTCACTGTTTCCTACAACGAGATCCTGGAAGTTGAGATGAGGGTAGTGAGGCACTGGAACAGGTTGGCCAGAGAGGTGATGGAGGCCCCATCCCTGTAGACATTCAAGGCCAGGCTTAATGAGGCTCTGAGCAACCTGATCTAGTGCAAGATGTCCCTGCTTACTGTTTGGGTGTTGAAATAGATGGCCTTTAAAGGTCCCTTCCAACTGATTCTATGATTGCTGTAGCTGCCTGTAAGATATTTGTATCCCTCAGACCTTTCTTGAAAACCTCTGTTTCCCTCTTTGGTTTTAGAATGGATTTGCTTCTCTCTGAAGAACAAGTATTCATACTTTGAACCTCTAGTAGAAATCACTTGGCTCAAAACCAACTCTAAAATGCTGGGTTATAATTTTGACCTGAAGCACAGATGACAGAATGATAAATTTGCAAAACTTGGGCATTTTTTGGAGCACATGGATTGAATGGGAGTAATACCATCAACATCAAAGGGAGCAGGATTGAACCTGTAATGTGTAGTGCTAATAACTACAATCAAATGAACTTGTATTGCCTGGGCTTTCTTCCACCTTTTGCCTTGGGTGTATCCAGAGTGGTACCATTTTGAATCTGGGGCAGTTATGCAAGATTGGTAAAAATGTATTTAATGATGCTTGTTTGCATAAATCACTAAAGGAAGTGAAGAACTGAAAACCTTGAAAAATAAGATTATATTATTACTGAAGGCTACAGAAGTATTTACACTTAATTTGGTCTACTTGTGGTAATTGCTCTGTTTTTCTTTGCTTGTAGAGTTCTATCTTTGTATGCTATTTATTTTGTATTTATTGTTTCTTTTTGCTGTGTAACAAATAATGCAAAAGTCAGCAATATCTGTTTTGCCTCCTCTGATTCGTTCTTACCTGACTTACTCTCACAGAGATACAGCTAGTGACAGAGGAGAATGTGAGGTATGATAATAGCCTCCTATTTAACTCAGTTGAATCTTGTTTTTTGGCTAATTTTTACTTGTGTTTATGTTGTTTTCGAAATTGCTTCTAAATTGCTCAGATTTATGGCCTAAAACTGTGGGTGCTTCTTTGTGGGGAAAAAAAAAAAGATAAATTCTTTCAGAATGTGTATTACTTTTTTACTTTTCCGAGTGATTAAGGTAAAAAATGTTAAAACAAAACATGAATGCCAATTTTGATTAGCAGCTTACATCAGAGATGTATTAAGACCATTTTTCATGGTTTTAACTTTACCTTGATCAAGGAAGAGTATAGAGTTAGTAGCAGCATTGTCCACTTTTAAATAATGGGCTGAATTAAAAATGTGATGTCGTTTAATTCAAAATTCCCTCTAGATTGGGATATAAACGGTGTGGGTTTTGGGTGGTTTTTTGTTTGTTTGGTTGGTTGGGTTTTTTTGACAGGATTCCTAGATTCCTGGTCATTTAGCATGTGGAAAAAAGCTCAGTGTGCTTGATCATGGCAATGAGCTCTTTTTAATGCAGTAAAAATTCAGAGGATGCTCTCATGGGATTGCAGAGTCATGATTGCATTGGGCTAAGAAAATGTCTGGATGGATGGAGTGAATCTAGATGAGATCATCTTATGGAAATTCTCAACTGCTAAATAGTAAGGAACACAGATCCAAGCCTTCCAAGACCAAGAAAAAATTAAGATAAACCTTAATGTTTATCTCCAACCCAAAAACTACACAGAGGTCTCTCTGCCAGGCACGGGTATCCTATGGCAGGGGGATTGGAACTCTGTGATCTTTAAGGTCCCTTCCAACCTGAACTATTCAATGATTCTATGATCCTGTTATGGGTCCTAATTGTGGTGTATCTTCTTGGAAATGGGGAGACTTATTGGAAGCTTTTTTGTTTGAAACACGTGATAAATTTTTGGTCCTACTTTAACTTCCCTCTTTAAAATCTATGTGTGGTTTGAGCATATTTTGTCCACAACCTTCATGAAATCCCAGCTCCAGCACTGAATTCAGGCTGAGGCTGAAGCTGGTTAAAGGAGCTAAATCTCAGCAAAATGTTAGTGTGAAAGCAGGAAAACCTTCTCAAGAAGTACTGAGAATATTTTTTTTTTCCTACTCCCAGTGTGATCAAATGATGTAGCATGATGATTTGTATTGATGGAGCTGAGGCAAGACTGTGAATGATTTAGAAGCAAATTCAGAATGAGACTAATTTTAAGTAAGTAAGTACACTTGTATTACCCATGTACTTAAAAATTAAGTATATGTTTAAATATAAAATTGCTGAACAGGAGCCTAAGGGTGTAGTTTGGAGTTAAAGCTAAACTCGTCTAGAGAGTAGCTATTGCTGAAAGTGATTTGTCTTCTGGTTAACTTCCCTGAAATGGCTCACACTGGGCTAAAACAAATGCAGTTTGTTGACAGTAACTGCTGCTTCCTCAACAACTTCATATAGTTTCAATTTTTCATAAAATAAGATATGGTTAATACTGAAAATCAGTGATCATGAAGTTGGTTGTTGTACTGACGTGGAATCTTAGTTGATTTCACAAGCTAAAGACTGTTGGTGAAATAATTAAGGTGAGCAGTTCATGATGATGGCTATGATATGTTTATTTCTTTTGCTTACGGCTTCTACATCCTCCTAGTGATAACTAAAGGTAAGGGGACATAAAAACAACTATGTCACCAAAATCGAGCTGGCTGTAATACAAGTGAGAAAGAGACAGGGTGTTTTGAGATGTTTGCCCTTCATGGTGGGATGCAGTGGATGTTGTAGGCACATCAGCATAATTGGTGGCTTCTCAGCCTCATTGAGACCAGCCACAGATACATTAGGGCTTCAGCTCTTCTTTTTGTTCCTCTGAAGGTTTTGCTATAAGCAAGAGGACTGTACTGTCTCCTGGCAAAGTGTCTGATACTTTTCTGGAATAATATAATGGAGATTTGAGGCTTTCCAGAGGACCTGAAGCAGAGGTGGGTGACCCCATGGGGAAGGATAAAGCTTCCTGGATGTGTATCAGATTGTCATGGTCTTGAGGAGTTGATGCAGAGTTGCCAGTATTTTGAAGGATAGTGATAGTGGATCTCTGTCTCTTGGTGCTAACATTTAAAGGCAGTAGATGTTTGAGGTGTCTTTTTGGCAAGCTTTCAGTGGAAGGAATGGGGCCTGTGGATTTCTATCATGGTCATTTGTGATGCAGCAAAGCACTTGGCAGCCTGCCTGCATTGGCTTTGTGATAAGACTCCGTACAAAGGTCTAGCGTATTTTTAATCAACTGTTTCCATTTGTTTTAATATATTGTACCCATCAGATTACAGTCACTTAGCAAAAATCCAGCCTTCTACACACAGCCTCATTTATCCCTGTTCCTACCATGCACCCAGCTCTGCTTTGTTGATGTTGCTTCTGGTTGTACAGTCCTGTTGAGGGGTTGCCTTTTTTTGTGTTCGGGGGTGGTGCAGTTGCTCTGATTGGAGAAAAACAGGCCAAGGAACATCAAGTAGTAAAATAAAGTCTTGATGACATATTTGAACTCTTTTAGACCATGGGTTATCTGATCTGCAAGGTCACTTCTTTTCTCTGGGAAAGTTTAAAAGAATCTGCTCCTGTTTCATGCTTAAAGGGCCAAATTTTAGGATGCAAAATCAGTTTAAGTATGTGCAGTTCTGCATAGGTGAGTGTTTCAGACTATTTACTACTTTTTTTTTTTCTCTCCTTTCCTCTGGATTTAGCTGTTACTAAAGGCCAAGTAGAAATAGTTTTAATAAGTGGAAGGAAAAAATGACTCTGGTAAGGATCCTATTGCCAAAACTGAGTGAAACGCAGAAAGGAAAATAATGTGAAAATGAGAAACCTAGAAAGAAATTTAAAATTCCTTTTAATAATTTAAACTGTCATCATCAACAGAAATAAGGAATTGTATTTCAGACATGACTTATACCAGGCATGTCTTAAAAAGAAAAGAGAGAGACAAATCGATAATGCCTGAAGAGACTGCCCTGGGAATAAAAAAGTGCAGAAATAGGTTCTGGGAAACCAAGTATCTTTTCCACTCTTCATCTATTAGAACAAGAAATGACAGGCCTTGATCTTTAGCAACTCTAACAGATGGACTTGGGGAAGCACTAGGAAAATAACATTGTTAAAAATTTTGTCTTTCTATATTTATGAAAAGTCAAGTTGTGCCTCGCTTGAAATGTTTGAAGGGATTCTATTACAAAGATTTGCTATTTATATGATTACCTTAACAGTATTCTTCTGTAATACACATCATAAAGTCCTGTCAGAATGAAATTGAATGCTGAAAACATTACTTAATAACTTTTGCAGACCATTAAGGGTTTAAGGCTACAATGTAGGAGTTCATGACAAAGAGACCCTGAAATGTTGTATACTCTTGCATCAATGAATACTTTAGGTAGCCTTTATTTGTTGCACAGTATGATATTAGAACTTTATGTTCATATACAGACTGGCTGCAGTAGCCCAAGGAATCCTATATGAAAGGAGTGAGGAGGCTGTTCTTTTCTCTGGAGTCTGGATATATAAACTGACCATTATATCCTTGCTGGCTGTGGCAAACTATCAACCCTCTGTTTCTCTTCAACTGTAGTAACAGCATTGTCTGGCAGGATGGGGTATGTCTTTGCTTCGGCGGTGTCTTTCATGCCTCTCAGTCTGCTGTTGAGAACAAGGAGAATGCATGCCCTTGCCTTAGGGGTTATAAATTTAATGCCTTTAAGGGACATGCAGTTTATCTACAAAGCAATGTGCTGCTCATGCCATAAAGATTTCATGTAGTTCACTAGGAATATGATTTTGGATCCATTCATTTGACTCTGTATAGGAGTTTAAAGGAGGATCCTACTACCTTTCCATTATCCCCTTGAGCTGATTTTACCCCAGAATAATTCTGCAGTCTCCCATGAAGCCGTTTGGGCTAGTGGGAAAAGATGTAGTGCCTGTATTTGGTGAAGTTAGAGTGCCAGCAAATGCCAGCTAGAGTCTTTGGCGGGAAAACTTATCATTTTCTATTGATAAAAAGTTTATGATTAATCACTGGCTTGATTACATTACCCTTTAATTAAGTTTGTAAGTGCCAAAGAACAGGGACTTTGGTGTGTTTCTTTCTTTGTTATCTCCTCACTGTGGTTCTACTGGTGTGATTTATAACAGGTCTTGCATTGATTTCCTCTTACTATGATTGTTCCCATCCCATAGACAGGAGTTTAAATCAGTCTTCCCTGCTGTTGCTTCCACGGTTGGAACCATTTCAGTAGGATGCAAAAACACAGGTGAAGATGTTAGTTTCATCCTTCAGGTTTATTTCTCAGCTTTCCACAGAGCCCTTGGGACCTCAAACAGATATCCATGGGACTTACTTCCACAGAAAACTGCTGATGCAAACCATGGATCTATAGGACAGGCAGCTGTTACCAGTGGTTCGTTGTAACCTTCCTCACACAGGATCCTACTGCACTTTATAAACTGATCAAATACAGCACCACTGACGTGCAGTGAGCACTTTCTTTCCTAAGCCACAGGAGCCTATTCTGTCTCTTTTGAGAACTGTCCTAGGATGACTAAGGGCCAAAATGAAAAAGGAGAATTTTAGTTCTGAACGTAGTATTTGGGAGAAGAAAAACAAATCTCATCATGGCTTCCCTGGAAACATAAAGGGTGGTGATAATGCCTGGTAGGTTGAGGGGCTTCCACTAATGTACTTACTGAGGTTTTGGATCTCCCTTCTGACATTGATCTGTTTTAACCTCTCTATTTTTATTCCAAACACTTCTGATGCTTTTCACTGGATTACACCTGGGGCCTTGGTACTAAGCAGCTTTTCTGATAACTGTGTTTTAGTACTGTGGTCCCTGAAGATCTTTCTCATTCCCCTAGCACCATCAGCACAAGCAGAGACAGCCTTGACTAAAGTTCTGATGGGACTCTGCACTCACAGTTTCTGCACTGAGAAGTGAGAATTCAAGTGCCATGTGTAGAATTTGCAAGTGAAGCTTCCCTTGTTCCTAGCCCACCCTCTGTGCTGTAGAAATATTATTGGACTAGTGGTTGTTACCCTTAAGGCAGAAATGTAACAGCAACAAAGTATTATTTGAAATATCAACAACCAAGGGAAGGGCCCGAGTGCAGACCTGCAAGGAACCTCAGCTCCTTTTGTATTGAGGAGAACTCAGTGGCAGGGATCAGTTAGAATTGATCATCCAACTGGGTGATGAGGAGGGACCAAATTCCCTCAGGAGAGTGGCTGCCCAGGTTGCTCCAGATTGTTCCAGGACCGCACACCATAGGACCAGATGCACCTGTTTCTCAAATATCCAATTCCCACATTTAATCCAATCCTTTGTAACTTAAATGCTACAGTAGTGTGTGTTAGTGTCTAAATCTACCTAAAAATCCCAAGTTTTAGCAATGTTCATGAGTCATCCACTCTCTAGCAAGAATCAGCCACAAACCAGAATATTCTGAGACCTTTGATGGTATCAGGATGAAGATAAGACTTGTCAAGCCAGAAGTTGATTTTCCTTGCATGCCTAGCAGGTAGCCCATAAGGCATTCATCCTTTAATAAGTCACCCTCAGGAGAAGTCACTCTTAAGATTCACTTACTAGAAAGTGCAAAGTTGGAAGAGGGTTGGGATCAGCCAGCAGGTCTGTAACACACTTTGAGCTGTTGAGTTTGTTAGTGACAGTGATCACTGCTGCTGAGCTTTTTGAGATGCTGCTGTCACACTTCCAGTCCTGCGTCCAGTAGAGCTGGCTGGAAACTCCAGACACTGGTCTCTTTTGCTCCAATTCAACTCCTCCTGCTGTATAATGCAGTGTAATGTACTCAAGGGGCAAAACAGAAGATGCTTCACTCATTTTCATCCCATCCTTTTCAGTCTTGTCTAGCCTACGGGTTAAATTGGGGAGGCAGAATTGTCAGTTTATAAAAAGTGTAGTATGAACATCAGCTCAGGCTCCCACCCAGCCCATATCAAACAATAGTGCTATCAGATGGGAGGAGGTATTATACATGATGTAGTAGATCAGTCTAAGTATCTTTGCAGCGGTTTCCCACATCTCTTAGCAGCTTGTTTAACATACCGTGATTAATCAGTAGACTCTGTAAGAGTTTCTCACCATCATTGGAAATAAGACCCAAAGGACCACAGTAGAAGGCAAATGGACAGTAAGTGCGGATTCATTCCTCTGTTGAAAAATGCCTGCAGCTGTTTGGCTTCTGAAGTATTGTAAATTATATTTTAATAGTTTCATTCAATCCTTTCGGTGTGATGCTGATAGCAATAGGATAAAGGGCAATGGTTTGAAATTGGAGTAGGACAGGTTTATGTTAGACGTTACGAAGAAGCTCTTATCAATGAGGGTGGTGAAGTACTGGAACAGGTTGCCCAGTGGTGGAGGAGGTGGTGGAGGCCCTGTCCCTGGAGACATTCAAGGCCAGGCTGGCTGAGGCTCTGAGTGACCTGACCTATTGCAGGATGTCCCTGCTCACTGCAGAGAGTTGGACTGGATGACCTTTGATGGTTTCTTTCAACTCTGTGGTTCGATGCTGTAGTCAGTGGCAGAAATCTTGGCTATTGAAGTTCTGTTACATGGGAGTTACAGATAAAAATATATATTTGTATTCTTTTACACGGGGTTTTGCAGAACCACACGTTTTTTTACTCAGCCTGCACAAAATAATCATTTATCTCTCTCTGATTCCCAGAAAAATACTTGATCCATGGAGTAATTTACTTGAGTCTGTAAGACATTCATAAAATAAGATAGGTGATAAATGCCTTATCTGATATGTGAATTTACTTGGTATTAAATTGAAATAGAGAATGATGGCATGTTTTATGGTGCTTTTTGCCTCCTTTTTACTTTTCCTCTTTACTGATTTATGAAGTTCAGCAGTTGATAATTGATTTGCCAGCCATGCAAATTAGAAAGTTTCTTCATTATCAAGATCAATGGCTTCCTCTCCTCCTAACTGCTAAACAGTTTGTCATGAAAATTTTAAATTTCCATAAATAGCCTTCCCGAGGGCTAAGTAAGCACCAAGCAAAACTAAAAACAAAGTGAGAGGAAGCACAATGCGAGTAAATAACTCAAATGCAAAGCCTGAATTCTTTCAGCTGGAGAACTTACAAGGCTCTGGGCAGCCCTGAGAGCTGATTGCATTGATAGAACTTCAGCATGGAGGTGCAAAAGCATTGCACAAAGCCTCTCAAAAGAGCCCCTGCTAAGTCTTCCTTCTTAGGCCAAAGTCCAGTGCTGCTTCGTTTGTAGAGATGAAGGAAGCAGCAGCTGGTAGATGAGGATGAGAGATTGCAGAAGTGCATCTTAGTTGAGACTTCTACTTAAATGCTGATGGGATAAATACTTCCTTTCCATAATTTAACCCATGAAAACCCAAAATACTACTCCACACAGAGCTGATGCGTGGTACTTCAGCAGTGATGTAATATTGACAGACAAATACAGCTATTGTATTCATAAATGTTCACTTTACAAAGCAAAGACCTTTGTAACAAACTATGCTCAATGCTAGGATGCGAGTCTGCAATGTAATCACTGTCTTGGATGAACCGGGAACACAAACATAAATAGATTAGCTAACAACTAAATTATATTTATCTTGCTTGACAGGACTAGCTCAATGATGAGTCATTTTCTGATCTAAAACTGCTGCCATCTCTACCTTTGCTGCTAATTGTCACTGCTGAGAGAAGAAGTTCAAACAACCCAGAGGCTGAAGAGGCAGACGAGTATTAGCACTAGTCTGTCTGATCCCCAGTAGAAGCAATATACCAATTAGCTGCATATTTTCTTGAGCCGTGAAACTGGGATCTCAGCTGCCTGGAGAGGTCATGACAGATCTCTCAGGGCTTTTGCAAAAGTGGAGTTGTTTTTCCAGACAGGGCTGTAGCTGAGAGCCTGACACATCCCTCATGTAAGCTCTGCTGGCCACACTCTACTGGCCACCCAAACCATTACTTCCAGTCTGGGGATACAGAGAGCAGATTAGTTAAGCTCTGCAGATGAGGGTCGACCTTGTGAGAAAGATATGATAGTGATTTTTGGAATGAAGCTGTGGGAGCAGTGATCAGCAGTAGGAATAAGATCTAACAGAAACAAGAAGGGTACCAGGTATACGTGTAGATAGTGAATGTTTAGTCGGTAGAATTTAGGTTGGGAAAGTAACTGATAAAATATAACTGCTAGTATGGAAAATTACTGCTTGCTAACAAGCTGCTACGTGTCTTTGATCACCACTCAGAGTCTGTGCCTTAATATGCCACAAATGTTGCCTGAACGGGGACCTTAAGGTCTGTGCCTTAGTATGCCACACTCTAGTGACCAGGGTGAGGAGAGTGACAGTCTTGTTCCACTGACCTTGTCGGGCTATTCCATGGGTGCTGAAATCCCTGGAATGTATAGAATCATAGAGTTGGAAGGGCCCTTCCAAGGCCACTTAGTCCAACCCCTCTGCAGTAAGGAGGGTCATCCTGCACTAGACCAGATTGTTCAGAGCCTCATCAAGCCTGACCATGAATGTCTTCAGGGATGGGGCCTCCACCACCTCTTTGGGCAACCTGGGCCAGTGTCTCAGCACCCTCGTGGTGAAGAACTTCTTCCTAATACCTGATTCTTCTAATTCTTCCTAATGTAACCAAAAGTTGGATTCAGTCACTTTTATGAACCCTGCCTTTATTTTCTCTGTGGTGTAGGTGGCTCACATAGCCAGCTCCTCAGACCTGCCTCCCAACTAGCTAGGATACACATCAATAGCCGTGTAAGTAGAGCAGCCCAGCGCTTGCTACCATACTGTGGGGCATGTATTTACCCAGGGGCTTGGACAGGGCGTGCTCCCCTCTGCAGCCAACATTGCCTCAGCTGATAAGCTCAGGCATGTCTCACGAGCTGTACTGCTTTGGGTGCAGTAGCACTGACTATTTGTTGGTAATCAATGTGGATGAACAGGAAACTCCCCTCTCCGAGCATGCTTCTTTAAAGATTGAAGGCGTGCTATGTTTATAATGGAGTCTAATTATCTTTCTTGAAAATAGTTGTCAATTTTAAATAATAAAAGTTTTGCACCGAGGTTAGTCAGGTTCCAGGTGGAAGCATGCTGTGGAAGGCAAATATTCCAAGCAAGAATGGGCATGAATGTGATTTGGCTTAATTCTGATTGAGTTTACATTTGTTTAAAGCCCAGCCCAGAGCCTGTGAAAGTCATTTGACTGACGGAATAAATCAGCTGAAGTCAATGGGATTACCTACTGTCAGCCCAGTATGGGTGAGATCAAAACCCAGATCGTTATCTCTTTGTGGTTTTCCTTTTTGCATATTGAGAAGGAATCAGCGTGAAGGGCCATTGATTGTTTTGTAAAATAGCCTTTGAGTTGGGTGGGAGTCCGCCTGCCTGGGACTCCTGGCAGGATATGGCCCATAAAGCTACAGGGAGGCTGAAGATTCATACATACCTCTGGATGTGCTGCTGCATCTGTTTCGTGTTGCTGCCAGAGGTAATCAAACAGTTAAGGACTTTTGCATAGAGAGACAGTTGACTGCCTGCGATGTAAGGGCCCAGCCAAGCATGAAAATATAAAATGAAAGAATAAGTTAAACCACCTCATTCTTTGGGGAAATGCTAATGGGTGACAGTTACCACTTACCACCTTGGTCTCTTGTTCTTTCATCAGAACCAATTACTTTTTTTTTTTTTTTT
>VZTY01008917.1:145343-224571 GCA_013400935.1 Turnix velox
TTCCATGAAAAACAGGTCTATGGAAATGCCGAATACCAAAACGTCAGAAGAAGCAAAGGATGCAGAACTGCAGTTTTCCCATGGCCTGAAAATGACTCCCTCCCTGGCTTAGGGCAGCCACAGGTATGCTGTTAATTTTAAGTCCTCTTGCCAGAAGGCTATAAAATGTCTTTTCATCTTATGTTACATAAGTATCCAACAAATAAGAAGACTGTTATTACAAAGGCAACCACGCTGAAAAAAAGTTTCATTTACTCTGAAGACCTCCACTAAAGACTTCTGATGTCTCTATGTAACTTGTAAGTTGCTGATCACTATTGGACAGGAAAATTCATTGTATTCTTTAAAAGAGAGAAAGAGTTTGATGCAACACCGGACTGGGGATGCTACTAGGAACCACGTGATAGATCTCCAGTTAAATATTTACAATAATTTATTCTCAAAGGTGAGATTGCATATTCTTTCAGCATACCAGCCAACATCCTGGAAAATAGTGGTAACACTTACCACTCTCTAATTTGATGATGCTTCTGAACTAAACAGAAGAGTTTTATGTATGGTAGGAGTGAAAAATAAAGCACTAGGTACATCTTTAGGTATGAAAATGTAGACAATTCTGAGGATGCTTAGGACTGAGGAGGATGTGCTCAGTGGCCATGGCAGGGATCTTCAAAAGCATTATACTTTTTATCCTCAAAGAAGTAATCCTGCTTGTCCCCATTGGGTGCTGTGCTGTTGCTTTGCACTTTGACACGATTTTCTGCAGGAAAAAAGTGGGGGTTTGTGCCTGTGAGATAAAGACATTGTGACAGTGTGATAAGGCATAGGAGGATGCCTCTGTGAGAGTGATTCAGAGTGAGTTCAACAGATCTCTTAGTAATTAAGGCATTCTTTCTGAAGTTGCTTAGTTGTGTTATATCCTTCTACATCTTTTCAAATTGATAGGCATAAGGTATATTTAAAATATGATGCAAGTCAGTTAACGTCCAGGCAGTAAGGCATTCTCACCTGCTCATTTCACAGGACCAAAAAAACCCCTAAACAATAGAAATCACCATATGCCTGTTGACATCCTGCTTGTGAACCAATATTGTCACAAGCAATAGCCATGGAAAGAGCAGACCAGTCAATGAATATGAACTGACTTACACTAAGATAAAATTAGGTCTAATATCCTGATTTAAGTTATTACAATTAACTAAATAAATATACACTCTTGGTTAATTATTTTTGTAATACCATTGTGAGCCTGAGCACCACCCATTCCAAGCACTTTAAATATATCTAGTTAAGATGCAGCCCTGGTCTTGAGCAGTGTGCTGTTCATGTGGGCAAAAGAAACAAAGGATTGGAGACAGAAATAATTCTTTATTATCTCTCTGTGAGAGGAACAGGCCTGGAGAAATTGAATTGTCTTGCCCAATACTGCATAAGAGTTATTTGGCCAGGCTGAGCAGCAAATAGAGAACACCAGTAACCACTTCCCAAGTTGCCTCCCCTTTCTCTAGTACAGATTGCTTTTTTACCAGAAGACTTGTCATGCACAGGCAGCTCTGGACTCTTGTTTCTCATCATTATATTCCTTCCTTTTCAAGTGCAGCACAGTATGTAATAGCTAGAGCTTTTTGTTTCCTGTGGTTGTTGATGAGCCTGTGTCTCATCATTCTCACTGGTGTGAAGCACACCATTGCCCTATACTAAGGAATGATGTTTCACTAGCAGAATTTCAAGGCTTTAGAGGCACAATTAATTTGATACAAGAGCTCATACACATTCTTCCTCAAATCCAGAGCCAGGCTTTGCCTCTAGTTATATTTAGAAATAAGCATGTAGAGAAAACTGCTAAAATCTCATTGCAAAGGAAGCAAATATGCCCTGTAAATTCAGAATAGCCCATTCTTTCAGGTCAAAGCAGTTGTTAGTTGCAGCCCCATCTCTAAATTCTCAAAAACTTATGTAACAAGTATACTGTCTGCAAAATACTTTTGCCACAGCCTTTCCTGACTGGTTTCTTCTGCATTATGTACTTGCATCTATGGAATCTAAACTCAAAGCAGAAAGTGTGCTGCTTGTTGACTCCTATGTGCTGAAAAATGTATAGAAATGAAAATGAAGAGTGTCCAGAGCATGGTGATTATATTCTATTTTTAAAGAGGCACCCTATGGTGGCATATTTGCGTGTTACAAACCTAACCCCAAGATACTTGCTTTGGCCTTTATCTGCTTTCCATTAACTTTAGTTTTTTCAGTATCAATGATTAAATTAGTGCCAGCAAAATTTTATCTAAAATTTCATCCCCTATCTCCAGAAAAGCAGGGAAGTGATGCAACTAGTGCATAATTTTCAGAAAAACTATCAGTGTAATAGATGGTCTAGCCATCTCCCTTTAAGAAGTCTCCTGGTAAAGAAAGTGAAAGAAAGGAGTTCTCTGTGTTTTATGAACGCAAGAACCAGGTTTCCAAGCAAGGGAAAAGCCTTTAGAAACCCAAGTGAGGTTTTGATCTCTGGCCCTGGTGTCATCCATCTTGGAAAGCTTTCTGTTTTTATTACTTTAAACAGGTCAGCATCAGTGAGTATATTTCAAAATAGACATCTCTAACAGTGTTTCAGCAAAATGTTGCATGATTTCAAACAGAGATCTAACATCTGGCCTGGTTCCATTGCAAATTACCTACCCTTTTTTCAGTGGGACCTCCAGCATCTGAAAGAGCAGCATCTTCTGATTTAAAGCAGTAAGCATGCAGCTTGGAGGAGACCTGAGCTCTGGTTCCCAGGGGATCTTTTTGACTCTTAAGACTGAGTCCCACATGCAGGGTTTGGGTTAGGGGCATTCATTTGCTGCTCTTCTTCCACCTTCTGCCAGCTTCTGTTGGAAGGTTACTCCAGGATCTCAACACCTCTGCCTGTCACAGCTCCTCTCTGGATCTAATGGGGGCTCAGACCTGGAGCTGCCCCTTGCATTGCATGTGTCGTCAGTGTGCCTGAATCCCTGTTACCCCTGTGAAGTCCTCAGCAATGAATAAAAAATGTTTTCTGTTTTCAGCTTAAAAGAAAATTTGCACCTTTTTCAGACTGATGTAGTTAGGAACTGTGTGTTTGTTGGCATGGTGGCTTTCTTTCTATTTCCTGCATTTGAACGTGGTGAAAATATGCTCCAGGCCTTCAGTAATGCTGTTTGCTGACACTCCTTTTTTTAGGAAAGGAATATGGGAAGAACAACAAAGAATTCTTCAGCCAGCTTCCTTGCAGAAAAGGTTGTGGTTGTCTTGCCAGCTCTCAAAATTAAAACTATGTTCCAGTCCAAAAAATGGCTATTCAGACTGACATCAAAGAGAAAAATGTGAGCAGGTCAAGGAGTTTAATTTCCATGGCACTTGCATTCGTGATTCACATGTAGGGTGCAGTGATGACTTACATGTCCATTGGCAATACTGTAATAGAGAACTAGTGTGAATAAGGAGCAAAATGAATTGGAGGTAACAGTAATGGGCCAGATCCTGTATTCAGGGGGATGTGTGGAGCTCATTGAAGTTGGGCAGTGTCACATAGAGCACGATCTGGTGGTCTTTCTCACAGCATTACTTTCATGAATACATACCTTATAGAGCACTCTCCCAGTTGCTGGTGGCCTGTGTTGACGTTTTCAGAAATGAGCAGCGATGCTGTTGCTTGGGGATGTCAATTCTAGACACTCACGGGCGGCCTTATGCCAGAGGGCTCCTTTTCTGTGTCTACAGATCAGGTCTCTTTGATATATCTCTGCCTGAACATACTAGTCAGCTCCTGAAAATCTGGGTCTTGGGGCATGTTTCCTGAATTGTTTGAGGTGTGTTTTGAATTTCTCAAAATTTCCAGTTAAGGTGGAGGGTGGTATCTTAAGGTATGAAGACAGGAGTCATGTAAACTTTTTAACAGTGTCTGTATATTCTCCTACTACTCCTTATTTGCTTTTCTCATGGGACGATCCAACTAGGCATTACAGACTGTTGATAAATAGATTTTCAGCCCCTTTCATTTAACCATTACCGTATTTCCATATCAAAGATTTTTACATTTGGCATGCCCAAGCCTATTTTATTTGTAGTCTTTTCTCAGATGAGAAGTTTGAAATGTTTTTTTCATTATGTGTTTCATCTGCAATGTACTGCCTTCATGTTATTTTTAAGATGAGATCTTATATGCTATCTCAAGTCATTCTACAACTCATTGGCTCTCTTATTTATCCTGGCCTCCAAATGTAACACAATTTCTATGTTGAAACTTGTTGCTATTTTTTTTCCAAGGATACACCATACGATGTTAAGCATGTGCTCTATATCAAAGTGCAAATATAAACTGGTTGATAGTCTCTAGTCACACCCTGGATAGGTGTGGCGGTTGGGAATTTTTCACTCTGGCTGGAGATCAGAATGTGCTCCACATACAGGATCTTGGTCAGGAGGGAACTAGTTGGGGTGTTTTCAGTTAGTTTCTTTTTTTTTTTCCCATGTATGTTGTTTGAAGGGTTGAGAGCTAAATAGTTGTACTGTTTCCAGAAACAGATTTTTACTTGTTTGTCTATATTTAGAGCTGCAGTCGGGAGATTTGAGGGTATGATAATCCACAGCCTTACTGTCTTTCCTTCATTTTTCTCTCTGTCACTTTGTGGATAGGAAGATGGACAAGTTTAACTCTAGTGGCAGCCTAAGGAATGGTGCAGGGCTACACTGCTCCAAGAGAAACTCCAAGGAGGAAGTATGACTCAGAGAGCTGCAATTTCTTCCATGGCTCCTCCTTGTTGCAGTCAGGGAAGTAAGTTACTTTGGTATTTGTGCTGCTAGACTTGAGCTTACTTCTGCCCTTGTGCTTACAAGCCTCAACTTGGTGAAAAGAAAGAAGAGGGTTAAGTGTCTGTGCCAGAAGCAAGGTGTTACTAGCCTGGGAAAGGGTGTTTTGCTGCCTGTGATGTTTCAGTTGCCCATGTGAGACAGGGACCACTCTAGCCCTACACAGGGTTTCACTGTATTCGCCTTGTAGCCATCTGCTCATACTGTCTAGCCACTTATTTTGCAGAGATACACATGGCTGTGTATCTCTTCAGGCATCTTTTATGTTAGTACCAAGAGCACTGCAAACTGTTGAACAGTTTTATACTGTTTTTTTTTTCTGCTCAGATTGTGACATGTTGAATTTTTTAATTATTTTTTGTAGTCTTCCATTCAATAAGATGTAGTTGCTTTCAAGCTAATGTAGAGTTCACCAGACACTTCTGAATTGCCTCTCAGACAATCAGTAGCCCACTGACTTTTGTTTTCCGTAGTACAAACTTGTTGTTATATGTAGAGACTCTGGCAAAGGATTTTCAGGCATAAATTCTCTTGCCAAAATAGAAACACGAATAAGGGTATTCCTAGCAAAATGTTAGAAACTGGTATTTCTTCACTGATAGTGCAGCTATCACAGAAGAACATCACAGCCTCTTTTGTATATACTTTTTCATGAAAGGACTGTGCTACCATACTGAGAGACCTTCCATTGAGCACCATTTAAAAATAATTTATAACGTGACACTACAATATTATGTTAACTTTTATTGAGTGTCAAATGAGAGCATGTACTAAATACTTATATGATGCACTGGCTTGAAAGACAGAAAGAGCCAGGAAAACCAAATCCTGGGTTGCATCAAGAGGAGTGTGACCAGCAGGTCAAGAGAGGGGATTTTACCCCTCTACTCAGGACTGGTGAGACCCCACCTAGAGTATTGTGTCCAGTTCTGGAGCCCTCAACACAGGAAGGACATTGAGCTATTGGAGNTAATATCGGATGGGAGGACTAGAAACAATGGATATAAATTGGAGGGGGATAGATTTAGACTAGACATAAGAAAGAAATTCTTTACAGTGAGGGTGGTGAAATACTGGAACAGGTTGCCCAGGGAGGTTGTGGATGCCCCCTCTCTGGAGGTGTTCAAGACCAGGCTGGACAGGGCACTGAGCAGCCTGGTCTAGTGGGAGGTGTTGGAACTCTAGAGGGGGGTTGGAACTCGATGATCTTTAAGGTCCCTTCCAACCCAAACTATTCTATGATTCTATGAAAACACGAGAAGTTAATCCATGTATGCAACAGCTAGATGATCCAGGTAGGAATAAAGCCTCAGTGCTTGTCACTATACTCTCTAAGATTACCAGAGAGAAGTTTTCAGGAAGTATCTTGCAGTTAAAAAAAACAAAAAAAACCCAAAAAACCAAGGAGTAAGAATTTACTTCAGAAAACAGATCTGGCCCTCACATGGTGTTCAGTAGCACAGATAAACACACAGAGACATACATGCTCTCATACTTCCTGACTGAGTGAGTTACCTCCTTTTCAAGATCACTCTATGAAAGAAGATTCAGGCCTTTGGACCAGTTTCTGCTATCAGGGAAGTGGTCTGAACATAGAGCTGAATTTATTCCTTCCTGTGTTATTTTGTCAACTGACATGTATTGAGCTCATCCTTACCCTGTGAGCATTGAATGGCATCAAAGCTAATTGACCTGACTACCTGAAGGGAGATCTTCAGAGAGACAGAGAAGCTATTCATTCGACCCAGTCTTTATTCCTGTACTGGAAACATGTAATGTTAAGGAAGCAGTGCAGTTCGAACGTACAAAAATTTATTCTGGTACTCTAATTAGGCTGAGTTAAAATAATCAGTTGAGCCTTTTTGACAACTTTGTAAGAAAGCCTTATATGGCTAATTCTTAAATATCATCAGGCAGCAACCTGATTGTGTCCAACTGCACATTGTAACTCCAGGTAGTGGGTAACTTCCTCTATGGAAATGATGACCTGAGAGCAATATACTCCCAGACAGGGAAATATCATCTTCCATCCCTGCTGTGACTTAAAGTGATCTGGGAGAACTCTCTTTAGTTGATGCCTGTGCTCAGCCAAGGTTTTAGACATGTTCAGGATGTATTAAACTTACATACCTTCTAAATTACTTGAGCGTTTTGAGTTCACACAGACAATATAGTCAGATTTCTAGTGCTAACAATAAATGAATATGCTGAACTGCCAGAAATGTTACTGGTATGGGTATGAAATAAGTATGTTTAATTCTACAGATATGCTAGGGACACCTTTATAATTTTCTGTGTAGTTACAACCCCATTCCCAGTGCTTTGCAATGTAGAACGCTGCTTTTATATTGGAATGATACTTTAGTGGATGAAACTATCTACCCTTCTTAATCAAACTAAATTCAAAATAATTCCATGGAGTCAAGTCAGATGAGAACTTAACTGCCCTGGTAAATATGACTTCAACAAAATTTGTCTGCATGGTTCATTGTGAACAATTCAGTGAAAATGTTATCTGTGTTTTGCATAGTCTTTTTTTTTTTTTCCATACTACTCTTTCTCTTCCTCATCCCCTTAGTAATCTTTTCCACCTTTCAATGCTGTGCACAGCAGACCTAAGAGCCTAAATGAAAGCATACGTGAGAAGCAGATGATAGTTAGCAGTTTGAGCAGGATAAAAACAAGCAATCAGTGGAAGTGCAGAAGATTATAAAAACCAATGATCCGTATTGATGTCTGACAGACTAACAGAGGAAGAGTTCATTCCTTGTATTGTTACAGTTCCTGAGAGTTACAGTTCCTCCCTTGTATAATATAGCTGGAATAAAATGCTGCTACAAAGGGAAAAAGATAACACTGATCCTTCTCTGAATAGGATTTAATGCTGTGCTCATCACTGCAGTGCCTAAGAGCAAGATATACTATTGCTGTGGCAGTTCAAAGTTAATGGAATATCAAGTGTTGATAATCTGTGCTTGGAGCCTGTAAATGTATGTACAAATGGATCAGATCCACAGCTGGCATCTGTCTGGCTCCAGATTTGGTCCAGTAAGTTTCTGAAGAGTAGTCCACGACAGAGCATTGAAAACTTCCAAAGAGAGTCCCAGGGCACATGACAGAAATGGCCAAGTGGGACAACACAGTAGAAGAAAGAAATCCTGTGGGTTCATTTCTTTAAAGCATAGAAGTCATTAATCATTTCTATTCCTTTCCATTTGAAACAGCTGCCTGCCTGCATTTGCTAGGGAACTGCTTTCCTAACCACACTGAAACTAAGCTGTGGGCCTCAGAATCCTCATGCTTCCAGATATTAATAAACAATTTCCCTCTTTCGCTGTGTCAATGAGAGCACATTAAAGTCCTTAGCATCTGGTTTTGGTAGTGAAATAAAATGCTAATGTTTCCCCACTTTATGAATTCCTTCCAAAAAATCTTTCTTATTGTTTATCTTCTCAATGGAGCTTCAGAAGTTGAAAAGCTTGACTTGAAAAATATCTTCAGACTTTTATCTGTCACCTGTGACATAGGATGTTGCTCTTTATCGAGTCAGAAACTAGTCTCTCCAGCCATGCTTATTTCCTTATCTTCTTGTGAAGCCCGGTTCCATTTTCCTCATAAACTCATAACTTCATAAAGTACTCTGTCACCTCTACAGGCTCTTGCAATTAGTGAAATGCCAGCCAGCAGGTGGAGACTCACGAAAGGGATCTCTATTCATCGACAGACTGCTTTGACATTTCATTCCCATAGCCCTGGCCAACCACTCCGGTGGGCCAGAGACAGAAAATATAGCTATTGGTTTCACGGCGAAGTTCAGAATTAAAATCTTGGACTGCTGACAAACATGTGATGGAGCAGCTTCTGCTGTACGGCTGCTCGGCACACAGCCCCACAGAAGAGCCGTCCAGTCAGTACCTTTCACGTATCAGTGAGTGGTGGAGGGAGGGGAGTTCTCTGCTGCCTCTGGCCTGACCTTGATTCATTCAGTTTGTTCAACAGTTCGGAGCTGCCTGTCAGCGTCAGCTGTGCCGAGTGATGCAAGGAGCCACACACGCTCCTTTTGATGCATTTTGGCCTTGTGCGGTTCAACAGTGGGGCTCCGACAGCTCCATGGCAGGCTTTGCCCAGATGCATTTCCACCTATTTGCTGTAAAAGTGCAGCTTGGGATGGTATAAAAACAGCTTCACTTCCTCTGTTCCTTTCATAACCCCTCCCACCCAGTGTTTCCTCTTTCAGAGTGGAAACGCTATTGTAATAGCTGTTTCTGAAATCTCCCTGCCAAAATCAGGAAGTGCAGAGGAATGCATAGGCATAAGGAGGGGGAAAGGTAGTTTGCAAGTTATTTTGGGAGTGGGAAAGTTGTTTACTTGAGTTTGGGAGGAAAGCTGAGGATAATTCTGTGTTGCCTCAAAAGTGGTTGTTAAGTTTCTAGCTCTGGTCTCTCTGCTCTGTAGAAACTATCAGAAAGTGCAGTACTGGCTCTACAGAATATCTAGGGTAAACTGATTGTCTTCAAATGCTCTGCAAAAATGCAGGATGCTTACTAACTGCCTTACTCCAAAAATCGCTGCTGAGATTCTGAAAGACAAGTTTTAACTGACAACAGTTTAACTGACAGCATACATCAATCAGCGTGCACGTGGAGATGTGGAAAGAGGGAAGGAAATGGTATAAAATCAGTAGAGCTTTGAAAATTTACAAATATCACCTGCAAACATTTTACAATACTTTTAATGTTCAAACACATAATGTTCTGTCAAATCAGATTCATTGTGGAGATACTGGAAAAAACAGTGTATTGTATTGCAGTCCCAGACACCTCAACATTTAATAATTTGTTTGGATGAATTGCCTGCTTATTACTCTCCCTTTAAAAAAGTACTTGCAAATTCAATTTCAGTGCTTCCAAAGAAATGCACGTTGCAGCTTTTCCATCCTTTTGGATTCTTCTCCTCCCCCTCTGCTACCTCACCTCTTGCACTCTTCTTCTTGGAGAGAAGCTTAACATGCCATTGAAAAGATAGCCCACGTGCAAAGTCCCTCAAACATAAACACACTTAAAGAAGAGATTGATCACAGTGTGTTTCCAAACGTGGAAACCACATTCCATCTGCAACCCTTATCCAATGGTCATTAGCTTAGATGTTGAACGGACATTCCATAAAGTGGAGATTGTGAAAACATACGTACTGCTCAAGAGTCATTCGACAATATCCAAGCTCTCCTCTAGAGCAGCTGAGCTTGAAGTGACTCAGGCTGGAGACAGAGAATGCTGTGCAGGAATTTGACACTTTGAGCCTGCAGGACTATCTGCAGATGACTTCTCTGGTGATTCCAGAGCCCTGTCTTCATTTCACTCAGGTATCTTTCTGCATTTGTTATCCTTTTGAAAGTTAGTTGAATATTAACATTGAGCTATTGGAGCGGGTGCAGAGGAGGGACACAAAGATGGTCAAAGGGCCGGAGCAACTGCCCTATGAAGACAGGCTGAAGGAGTTTGGGTTGTTCAGCCTGGAGAAGAGAAGGCTCAGGGGGTACCTTATAGTAATTTATCAGTACCTGAGGGGGTCCTACAGAACGGCAGGGGAAGGACTTTCTAATATGATATCAGATGGGAGGACCAGAAGCAACAGATGTAAATTGGAAGGGGGTAGATTCAGGCTAGATATAAGAAAGAAATTCTTTACAGTGAGGGTGGTGAAACACTGGAACAGGTTGTCCAGAGAGGTTGTGGACGCCCCCTCTCTGGAGGTGGTCAAGACCAGGCTGGACAAGGGCAGCCTGATCTAGTGGGAGGTGTCCCTGCCTATGGAAGGGGGGTTGGAACTTGATGATCTTTAAGGTCCCTTCCAACCCAAACTATTCTATGATTAACTTGTAATTTATGTGTAATCATAAGGGGATTGACTCTGATCTTGATTTTCCGCTCAGGTTTACGGCCCTGTGGCATCAGTGATTTTTATGTTGTCACCCCAGTAGAAGAATTGGAGTCCACGTGATGGTGCTCGTCAGTAGTTTACAGATGACAACAATGACACAGGCCACTTGATGATAAGGCAAGTTATCACCATTATTCCTTGACCTGTTTTTGGCTTGTAAATGGGTCTAAATTCCCAGCTGCAAACCAAAGATATTGTTTATTGATCTGTTGCATAGGACTGCCTTGAAAGAGTTAGCGTTTATCTTAGATGAGTCATGGTTTGTTCTGGTGATGGATGTGTCCTCTAGTTTGTGTGTGAATATATCTCTCCATGTGCATTTATAGGTATATCTCTATCAAAAATGGTTTGCTTTCATGACATATCCTTTAGAGCCTTCATTCCTTTCGAGGATTGTTTTTTTAAAGAATCACTATTAGTCAAGCCGAAGTTAGTGGAGCAAAGAGAAAGAAACTTGGATTACATGGGGAGCTGACAAAGATATCTGAAATAAAGGACAGTTTATCATTTAGGGCAATAGAATAAGGGTGCAAAAGGAGAATAGAATTCAAGCACTGAATTATATGGACATGCTTAGAAAGTTCTTGATAAATTGCTTAATCTACATGGTGATTCAATTCACCATTTATAACAGATGGACAATGCTTGACAGCCTTGTTAATAAGAAAAAAATCTATCAATGAATATGGGCTGTGGACGTGATGGTGATGACAACTTGCTCAGAGCTTAAACAGTTCATACCTTACTGCCAGATTCTTAAATTATTGGTCTCTGTGGCACCTGTCCAAACTGGAACTCGGTCCTCATTGGGTTGTGACAAAAGACAATGAAATTAAACCAAAGACACAATTCCCATGTACAGTTTTGGGGCAAAACAGCTAAGTAGTTGGCCAGGACAAAGTTGGTTTCTAAAATAGGTTTCTATCAGAGCAGTACTAGCAACAGTTAAACAGATTAGCAAAGTAATAAATTTTTTTGAGGTGTCACTTTGAAGGATATTTTGGAAGCACCTAATTTGGCTATATAAGTGCTAATCAACCACAGGCTATGAGGTTTTCTTTCTACCAAGTATCAAGTAAGCTGTATTTAATGCAAAGTGAAGGTTGCTATAACTTTCTTTCAATCTGAAGTGCAATGGCATGTATTTTCAGATCTCTTTATTCCATCATTATTTTTATGGGTGACATTGGATGCATGTTGTACCTGTAGATTAATAACAACAGATGGTTTATGTTATAAAGTTCTCTTTCTGTGAGTATGTGTTGGTGTTATATAGAATGCACATTCCCATAATAATTTCATATGTTTTCAGTCTTAAAAATAAAGTTTATATAATGAAAATACAATATAATTATACACATGGGAGTTCTGGTTTGGAAGAAGTTCATCAGAATTCTTTGATAAAACATGCCCCCAACCGCAAAGGCTACATACAGTGATTTGACAGTCAGACATATATAATCATTTTACTCTAAATTAAAGGCAATGTCACCATTTTAAAGCAGAACATTGAAATCCCTTATGTCACTTTTGGCCAACAAGTGGCAAATACTGTAAATCTAACCAAATGTATCCTTGAATAAACTTTAAGTGACTTCTTTAAAGGGTGCTTGAGGTGGTCAGTTATATACAGAAATGGGAGTGCAAAGGATCTAGTTATATTGGGTTAGTTTATGATACAGCCTGCAGTTTTAGACCTTTTTTTATTCTAGTACCAGTTTTCAGTACCCAGAACTGGACAGTGTGGGTAGAATAAAAAAAAGCCACCCAGAATTATCTCCTTTGGCAGAATTCAGATGTTAATAATTGTGAAGTTAAACACCTCACTGTTTAGGTGGGGTTTTCTCTTCCTGCTAACATCTCTTCCCAAAACACAGAGACTCTTCAAATTGTCTCTTTGAATAGAAAGTTCATGGGCAAGACCCTCCGGTTCAAGGACCCTACAGTTTTGTAGCTCCACTGAGAGCAGCAGGATGATGCTGATTTACACCAGATATGGATCTGGTTCACAGCATGTTTCAGTCTGAATTCACAAAGCATGGAGTAATGTGAAACAAGGAAGTGACTTTTGTGAAAAGCATTTTGGAAAGGAAAATCAAAAATGATGGATGCACCACTGGGGCAGAGGGAGTGGAGCCTGCCTCAAAGAAGACCTTGTAGAGCTGCCAACCTTCCCACAAAATGTGCTGCTGCTCCCAGAGAGGAGGGGGAGGTTTCCCTAGGACATATGCAGCCACACCAAGCACCCTAATAAATACTTTGTAGATATTTTTATGTACCATCACATCAAAACCAGACAGAACTTCCAAAACATTTGAATTTCACCCATTACTGATTAATGGAAGGAGGAGAAGGAGAATGGGTGGGAAGAATAGTCATTGTGAACTGCCATAACACTGGGCAGTAAGCCACGCTATTCAACAAATGAGACAATACATTAAAAAATAAAAACTTTGTTTTCAGGGGCCTTCTATATATATCAAGAACTTGATTCACAGACCACTGAAGTTAATGGGAATCTTTCCTTTGACTTTAACCAGCTACTTTGTCCAGTTGTTACAAAAGTAGAGTTGATACAGCTTTGAGCTTACTCAATGTCTCAAGATTAAAAAATGACAAGGTTGAATACAGCATCAACAGGGAGTTACTGACTGAGAATACACCATCATTTTGCCCACCTGTGTGTACTTCATTTTACTGTGGAAACTATTTGCATGAACTGATGGATGGAGGAAAGATTTAATGAGAGACAGAAAATACACATACTTACAAGAAAGTAATTCAAGTCCCACCTGACATGTAAAGCTCTGCAAACAATATTATATGGAGGGGAAAAAAATCTTTATTTTAAATATTGCATACCTTTTATAGCTTCTTTCAGTTTCTTTTCCTCTGGAAGTGATTAACTCAATCATTACAATTCTTACTTCTTCAGCTATGCAACTAACAATATTACCATTCCAGTTAAATATGCAGCAGAGCCACTAGTCCTTTGTCAGGAATGGGATTGTTCATTTCAATAGGAGTTTGGGGTGGGGACAGTAAATTATCTTCCTCCTGCTCCAGATGTATTAATGGAGGTGACCCTCCTCCTTTTACCAGTACTTTGTTGGAGGTCCTGCCTCCACCAGCCTGCTGATAGACAAGGCACTGTGAGAACTTCCAGATTAACATGAGACAATTTTGCTATGCTGAGTTAAATTCTTAATCTATTGGAGGAATTAATTTATCCCAGAATAAATGAGAGCCCATAATAAATTTTACCAAGGTTAACTCATTGAGTAAGACTGAACTGTGAGGATACAACTTGCTGCTTTCACAGCTCACCTGAACCCAGCTCATGTAGTAGTAAACAATATGGGATCTCTCAAAAATGCATGAAGTGTGACATGTGGGACTGTTGGAAGATGTAGATTTACTTGTGTTTTCATTCATAATTTTTTTCCTTATACATTTGGGACTCATTAATAGAAAAGCAATACTTAGTATCATTAAGGGCAAGGACTAAAGATTCTTCTGGAACAGAATTTTGTCAATGAGTCAGTCACAGTGCAACTGAAACAATATTCAGGTGTTTCTACAGTACAGGAAGTGCTTGGATCACTTTTTCCATTCCTCTTCTATGTAAATGGAGACATATTTAATATCCTGGATACTTCTGCTTGGCGATGTTGACAGAAAGTGACACTGCTGACCTTAAGAGATCAGTTGACACTGGGAAATCAACTGACAGGAATAAATTAAGGTGGCACAAAAGTTGCTGTAGATATTTTCTTTCCTTCTCTGACAGTATATACTGATAAAGAAACAAAGAAATCTCATCATTATCTTAAGGTACATACCACAAGAATTAGGTCTGTTTTCCAACCCAGAAATACCAGCCTTAACAATTTCACTGTAGAAAACAAACTATTCTCATCCCATTCAATTCTGATTTTATATTTAATGAAGTATCACAGATGTGGATGGTATCACTTTTTACTCCTCATGGATGAAAAAACTGAATTTTAGTCTGATTTTTCAGACATTTAAAAAGGTTTTTGTCTTCACTTATTAGACAATAAATGTTTAATCTGAAAGTTTGACCTTGTTTGAAGCCAGCTTTAGCTCCTTACCCAAAAACCAGTGCATGGACACTCACTGGTTGACACTTTCTTTTGACTCAAGTAAAGATCTCATTACTGAACTTCAAATACAAACTTTGGCCTAAAGTGTTGTACTTTCCAAACCAGAACCCTTAATGATTCATTTTAAAAGTAAAAAAGAAAAAAAATTAAAAATAAGGAAAGACATAGTACCTGAGAAAAGTAGATTGCTGGAGAAAGGCAAAATAGCCTGGCTCGCTCGTGACTTTGCCTAGCTCAAAGGGAAAAGCTGAGGGACTGGCTTCTGCTTACATTTTTTTCTTTCATCTTACTGCTAGTAGGAATACGAACCCAGCTCTCCAAGACTTTATGTCCTATTTCCTCCCTTTGCTCACCTCCCGTCCCAGGAACAGTCCCTTTCCTCTTATTTATCCTTACACAACCATATTCAACTTTGATTTTTGAACAGAAAATAATGGAGAGATAATGGCTGGTCAAAGAAAAACTAAGATGCTCATATTAAGAAGCGTTTTGGTAAATCACTAGGTAAAAGGTTTCTAGCTAGATTGTGGAAAAAGAAGGTATTTTCATTCTGGGTTTTTGCTAGATCCCTGAACCAAATGCTTTGAAATTTGTGCACCTAAAGAGACACCTACATCTCTATTTCAAGAAATTGCCTGAATGGCAGTGGTTGCTCTTGGTAAGCTTTTTTGGAAATACAGTCAACAGAGTTTCATGACTGTCTTATTAAGGCCTCATAATTGTAAATAATGGTCAGGAAGAGATCTTCAGTGCATTAGCAATGATGTGGCTGAGTAACTAGTGACAAAGTCAGGGCCTTCAAAACCAATGTAGTTCCTCTGGGATGCTCTAGCAAGATCTCTGTAAGGTTCTAATCCTGGGAAATACATGGGGCCGTTGAATGGATAATCAGTTGTAAAGGAGAAGTGAGCTACTGATTGTGAGTAACCATGCACATGTCTGCTGCGCGCTCAGCCAAACTCAACTTGTGGTCTTCAGTCTTCTCCATCTGCTCTGTTGATCTCTTTTGACTTATCTCTTTTTCTTAAAGGAACCAATTATGCGCAAATGAAATGAGTCTGTTTCTTTAGGTCCATTAATTATTACATTCCATTTACATTTTCTGTTTACTTTTTCCCTTCTCTATGGAAGCTATTGAAGGTCTGATGATTCAGAATGCTCTGGGAACACTATGTGGCTTTCCTTCTTGTTTGCCCATTGTAATGGAGCTCATTTTTCAGTGGAGGTTTCCCATTATTTCCAGGAAAAATGTGGTCAAACCCATGTACTCCCAAACCTTTTGATCTCCTGAATCCTCTTCATATCTCAGATAAAAAAGTCAGTGATTAAGACAGAGTTCCTAAAAGGACACATAGTCAGGCTTCCCTTTGACCAAAATGGTTTCCCAGTGAATCAAACCTTTCTCAGCTCAGGGGGGGCTCGACAATAGACCCTGAAAAGATGGATAGAGCAATTGTCCTGCTTAGTGATCCACGAAAGGAAAGGGGTCCTTAGTGAAGGGAGACCTACACTAAGTCTGACCTGACACTGCAGGAGTAAGACAATAAAAGGTCAAGGAGACTAACGAGAGGAAAAATGGGGACAATAGGTGCCACAGCTAGCGCACAGCTCCTGCCACGCAGACTATGGGGCAGCAACGTTAACTGCCTCAGACATGTGAAGGGGAAGTGAAGCGGAAAGAACTTGAAGTTTCCTTCTTAGGAATTGTGGCCCAGCATCTTCAGGATTTACCCAGGCCTCACAGAGAGGTCAAAGTGATGCAGCTAGACCAGAGGTGAATGAAAAATAAAAATAAAGATTTGTGAGGAGAAAAACACGCAAATGAACAGACTGTAACTCAACAGTTGGAATCTGCAGAGCATTCAACAAGGCATTTTGTAGAAGGAAGCAGAGAAAGCCTTTGCCTAATTCTGTTAATAAACCAAACAGTTTGATGTTGATGTATGGAAAGTCTTGACATGGGCATATTTTTCTTCTGTATGAACAAAAAGCTTCTGCATTTACACTATCTGGGACTCAACTGAATTTTCTGCAAGCGCCCAGCAATTGTTTCCTCCTGTGTGTGAAAGAATCCCGGTCCTTGTGATCAGTCTGCAGACAAAAAGAGGAATCTCTGGGGCTTCTGCGTGCATCCCTGATGTCAATGGCATCTCCATTATCACTTATTTGTAGCAGGTCCTTGCCCTCCTTAAACGGAGCAGCCCCTTCCTACTTAGGTCAGACAAGTAATCTGAATACTACTATTGCATGTGAACACCAACAGACCTGCTCTTTAGTTAACAACTAACATTTTAAAAGCCTCATCAGAGGCTTAGGGAGAGAAAATCTGAGAAAATTAAGAAGAGATACTGGAACGGGTTGCCCAGAGAAGTTGTGGATGCCCACTCCTTGGCTGGATGAGGCATTGAGCAACCTGGTCTAGTGGGAGGTTGGAACTAGATGATCTTTAAGGTCTTTTCCAACCCAAACCACTCTGTAGTTCTATGATATGTAAAAGCAAAATAATACAGCAATGTGAAATTCAGTAGGTTCAGGTGAGCCAGCTTGCTTTGGTTTGGAACCTTGCAAGAAAGTAATACTTTCCCAATGCTGCTAGCAATCAGGTATAGCTGCAGAGAGATGGAATTGGGATGGTGGTATTGGTTAGAGGTCTGCATGTGGAAATGAAACAGCACACCTGGATTTTGTTCCTGGATTTTGCTGGCTTGCTGTGAGATCCCAGGCAAAGCCCTAGAGCTCCTTCTGCCTCAGCTTCCCTGCCTGGAAATTAAATTCAGCTTCTTGAAGAACTGTTTGGATCTTGTGTTGGAAGTGCAGCAGACGATTTTCACCGGTTTATTTTATTAGATGTATATCAAAGACAGAGAAAATTCAAGGAGCAGAAGTTGAGGAAAAATGTGAATTTCAGCTGGCATTAGAAAATTACTAATGAAAATTACAATTTGAATGTAAAGTACTTTTCCTTATTCAGAGTTACTGATTGAATCAAAGCTAAATTCTTTTAAAAGCCATCACAATTGGAAACTATTAGGTAATTTCTTAGGAGAGCGGAGAAGGGGGTAGACAATATTCTTCCCCCTTCTGCTATGCTGAAGTAAGAGTTTGTGTGAAAATAAAAAGCATCTGCAGTACCTAGATTTGCTGAACATCTTTATGAAGCCAATTTGATCTGCAAGCTTCATTAAGGATTCAGGTTAGAATGAAACATTGCCAATGAAATTCTTTCTCACAATGCAGCATCTAAAGCATAGTTTGAAACTCAGGCAGATCCCTCACTAGTAGGTGTGAGACCTGGGCACTTGTATCCAGAGCCAGCTTACGTTTTGGTATTTGACAGGAGTCAGCTGCCACACATCCCAAAATAGGAAAAGCATAAGACTAGTTGCTTTGCATCTTGGAACCTAGAACTTTATGTCTCTAGCAGCTTATGGACTAGGATGGAGAAGGTAATGACCGCTAAAGGAGATCTAGCCTTCAAGTGTTGAACTCAGATCCACACATTTTGTTGTCACAAAGGGAAAAGATACTTGAGATGTTGTATGCTCACACTGTAGCACAGTCTTGGATTTAGTTTTTGAAGTGAATGTCTCTGGTTTTCCCTTTGTATTCTGGTTCACATCACAGAACACATGGACTTGATTTCTTATAGAGTCCTCCAAACTGTGAGGTCTGTTCCAGCTCCGGGAGTGACCCAACTTACATGCAGCCAGTGGGACTTGACTGCATCTGTCCCAGTCTAAGATCCTAAAGCACTGGAATATGGACACTGAGACCTCAGCTCCAAAAGTTGCACTGGACAAATCTGCTCTTTTCAGGAGTCAGCACTTGCTTGTGGTGACACAGCTTTAGGGCTTTATCTAGACCAGCAATGGCAGGGGAGTATCTGAGCTGCAGACTGACTCCCTCCACCCTGTTGTCTTGCAGATCATATTCCATCAGATAGGACTGTTTCATCTGACTTTTTCTTGGTTGCTCAGAATTGGGGCCACAGCCCAATTTTCTTAACTCCCACACATACTACAGATGTGATTCATCTGTCTAAAGGCAGGGTAGGTGTATGCTTAAGATGAAATGAATCATGTTGTAGAAGTACCTGTGTTTTTCCATTGACTGTGGCTCAAACAGAGTAATGAGGGCCAGCTAAATTGTGGTGGAATTGCTACCATGGCACATGCCTGTTATCTCCATTTTTCAGGTTATGTCTAATAGGTTTAATAAACACAAGACCTAGAAAGGAATGGTTACTGTTTAATCATTCTGCTGGACAGATTTTCAGAGTCAGCTCATTTTTACTTTGCAGTTGTTGATTAAAAAAAAAAAAAAAAAGACATCAGGTTACAGGTGCAATTCACATGTAAAATACTAAATCTGCTTCTCTGCAGATGATAAGGACCCCTGCTAAGCTCTCTTCTGATCATCGTAGGTTTTTAATTGAGTTTGATTAGCTGTTGAAATAATTTCCCAAAGTTGATAGTGTATTTTCCTTCAGTGGAACATTTTAAATCAAGATGATATCTTTTTCCAAAAGATACGCTCCAGTTCAAACAGAGACTGAATTCCAGGGAGCTCAGGATGTTGAGGTGCTGCAACAGCTCATGACATTTTCAGTCTGTGGGCACCCAAACATTTCACACTGGAAGTACAAATCTCTCAGTAGCAGATTCATGGTTGGTGGGTTTGTTTCCTTAGCGTGGTGGTGAGTGTAGACTCAGGGGATCATTAGAGCAGGGCAGGCTTAGGAGGAAGTTTTTAACCATGAGGAGGCACTGACCTGGGTTTCCCAGAGAGGGTGGTGGAGGCCCCATCCCTGGAGACATTCATGGCCAGGCTTGCTGAGGCTCTGAGCAATCTGATCTAGTGCAGGATGTCCCTGCTCCCTGCAGGGGATTGGAATAGATGGCCTTCGAAGGTCCCTTCCAACTCAGTGATTCTATGATCACAGTCATCTTTAGGTGACATTTTCCTGAAGTTCAGAAAACCTTCATTTCCTACTATTGCCCTTGTTTATTCTATATTTAGTTCTGATTTCCAAATCCTCACGAGGAATATCACATGTAAAATAGAGAGTCATCAAATTGTTTTGCAGAGGTAAAGATGTACACTTTATAATGTATTTTCAAAACCTCTGCATCATTTCTCATGGAGAAAGATTTTTGATAATCAAAATAGAGATTTGCTACATGAAGCCCAAGATACAGCATTTTAGCCCCACTGGATTTGAAGGTACTGAACCTTTTGCTGTATTAAGCCATAAATTTGGGCCAGCAATAACTCTAGACTCCTAATGATGTCAGTGTGAGTGCCATATACAGGTCAGCTGCAAAATCAGGTAATTTTTAATAGGAGATGTATTATCTCAGATTATGTCATGATTTATATGGCTCCCACAAGGCCATACCCCAAACATTCAGTGAAGCTTGTGTGCAAGTTTAACTGCATTTTATGCAGAAAGAAGAAAGCAACTATAGTGACAGAACTGGCTTCACAGCTCTGTTCTGGTGTCTAAGGAAACAGAGAGGGCATCTTTTCCTGTAAGTGACCACAGCCAGATTAATTGGCTCAAAAACACAATGCTCTCCACCAGGATTTAGCCAAAAGCTGATACGAATATCATGATCAGAATTACCCTGATTAGTGCCAATCTGACAGAGGGTGAGGTGGTCAGTGCCATGTTAACCAGCTCAGTTCCTAAATGTCTTCTGACACTGTGGCCTTTTGTAGAAAGACAAGAATGAGTAGGACAGTAAAAATTGCATTATACAGGCTAATTATTCACAAGTCTGCTCCTGTTCACTGTTGCTGTTTGGTTCTCATTTATCTCCTTGGTTGAATTTGATTGCTGTTTTGTCTCCTCCATTCTCAATGGCCATATTTGCCCCTTTATGAGTTTTATGAGTGAATACAGCTAATCCATCGTGACTGTGTATAATGTCATTAATTTTACTTCTCTGGCACCTTCCACTGACTTGTTCTGACTTTTTTCATGTTCACTAGCAAACAAAATGTCTCAATAACCCTGCGGAGTAAGGATGGCTCTGTCTGCTCTCCATGTAGGTCAGCTGCACCCAGATAGGTTACAGTTCATGACTTGCCCAGGGTTACACAGGAAATGTGTGGCAGAACTCAGAATGGAAACCAGATTTCGCGCTCTCCTGCCTTAACAACAAGGTTATCCGTTCCCTTTGTGATGCTTTTGGGCAGTCCGTATGGATCTACACATATGTTTCGAATGAGTTTCCATGAACTGGCTGCTTCAAACAAAAGTGGGTGTATTAATGACAAAGGGATAAATTACTGAAAAACGGCAAAGACTGCTTGGAGATTTGCATACCTGATCACAGTGGTTGTGTACATAAATAACTAATTTATTAGATGCATAACTGTAGGAACTGTGTCTGCAGTTTAGACCAAAATGCGGAGAAGGGAAACTAGACAAAAGAAAGGAAAAGTTCAGTGTAATGCACATGCAGAGGGAGCATGAGTGTCAGCTCTAAGGGATGCTGTAACTGTGCCTATTTCTAGTTGTGTGTAGTTCACAGATCTCACTGTGCCCCCCATCATCCTGATAAACTATCTTAAAACGTGTTATAGCTTGCAATTTCCTTCCTTGACTGGCCGGTTACTTGCTTCTCATGCCACTTAAGAGAACTAATTGGTATGTTCATCACTCTCTTTTGTGGCAATTGCTCATCTTCTGTTTGTGAAACAGACAGGATTAGAAAGACTGTTGAATTTTAAGACTGTTTTCCATTTTCCGGTGCTCATAAATTGAAGCCCCTTACTATTAGAAATTTCTTAAATTCTAATAATTTCTAATTCTAACTGTGCCAAGTTGCACTGAGAAGCACAAAGAGACATCCTCCTGGAGGATTAAGTGCAGACCTCAGGATGCTACTTGCCAAAATAAAGAAGTATGGAAAACTTGCATTTTCTTGTGACACAAGTCACAGGAAAACTCCACAGTTCCTCTTTGAGTGGCAGCTTCACAGGCAGCAGTTCACTCAGCCAGAGAAGAGGCAAATATTTAGCTAGTATAAATCTTCCTATATCTAGTGACATCTTCCTTGCCTGCAAAAACAGAGTTCTGACACTTTACACCAAGGGCAGGTCTGGCCTGTAGCTTTCAAGGTGGTAGAAGACCAAGTCTTCCTTTGCTGTGTGTCTGGAGCAGGTAGACAAGCCCTTAAATGTGAAGGTCTTCAGTGCTGGGTTTATGGTTTTTGGTTTGTTTTTTTTTTTGCTTCATTATGTCCATTCCTGGCTGATTTGACAGTGAGAGGAAAGTGTGCTGTGAACAGCTTCTGAGCAATGCGCTGCAAATTTATGAAAATGAAAAATCTTTAACAGGAATTGAAAGGAAATCATTGATTCCTGGCGGGAGCTTCAACTAGCCGTAAATTAATTAAAAAACAATACATAAGATGATAACATGAGTTGAGAGATGAGAAAAGATTGAATTTTGCCAGGAGCAGGATTGTTGCTGGACTCAAGCATGTGGGTGGAATGATAATAACACCTGGCCATCTGCATATGGCCCAAAAAGTCCTGTTGGCAAGTGCTGAGATGTTGTAAGTGAAATGCAGCTGGCAAAGTACTGGCAGCTGCTCTGGAGATGATGTTTAGAGTACAGCATACATGTGTAATTCTCTTACATCACCTCCATAGGTGTGTTTTTCTCCTATTTATAGAGCTAATGCAAAATGAAACATGTTTTAGGAGTTATAATTGATAATTTTTGGCACAAGGTGAGAAAATACTGAGGCAAGGGTCTGTCTTACAATCATAGAATTACAGAATGTGTTGGATTGGAAGGGACCTTCAAAGGCCATCTAGTCTAATCCAACTGCAGTGAGCAGGGACATCCTGCACTCGATCAGGTTGCTTAGAGCTTCATCAAGCCTAGCCATCCTCCAGGGATGGAGCCTCCACCACCACTCTGGGCAACCTGCTTTTATGTCCCACTACCTTGATCTTCAGGTACATTGGTGTGAGAAACTAAGCTGTTCAGAGGAAAAGGTAAATAATGGTAGCCCTCAACTGCCCAGCCCGTTGCTGACTGGCATAAACTAAAATCTGGGGCAATCTGTCCAGAGGAGAAGGGAGGATGAAAACAGGAAGAAGATGGAATGTTTAAAATGGTGACAACCAAATGGAGTAGAAGTCTTCTTAGGAAGTTCTTCACCATGAGGGTTGTGAGGTTGACCTGAGTGCCTCTTAAGCCACATGGATGTATGAACACTCCCATTCAACTCCCATGCAGCCTGTGCTATGAACTGTATCACACTCCCTGTGTTTTAATTGTATTCCTTCTCTTTGACTCTTTTCCCCGGGCTTGCAGGGAGGTGTGTGGCACAGGTGTTCCTGGTGGGGTCAGGCCTGTAATTCTGGTTATCTCTTCCTCTGCTAGACCTGCAGGTACAAGCCGGGCTGCAGCTCCTCTCACTATGGTGGCAGAAAATGCTGTAGTAAAGAGCAACCACTGCCATCTCAGCCTCTCTCCATAACAAGCCAGCTCCTACTGCAAGTCTTCAAGCCAGTGTGCCATTGTTGGGGTTTTGTTTCACTATGTATTTCACAATTAATCTGTAATTTTCTGTTTATTGTTAGGGTGAAGCATTTTGCAGATGGTTAAGAAGTCGAAGTCCCAGCTCTGAAGATGTTCTAGGGGAGACCTGAAGTTGACAGAGCAACTGAGGGTGTCATGGTGAACAGAGCTGCTGCTCAGCTCCTTCATTCTCAACATCATGTGGACAGAAGGTATGGATCATGGACACCAAGGCATGGAAGCTTTACCATTTCTTTAAAATGTGGGTTAATTCTCATGCTACTGTGATGATGGTTTCACTTTGTTCACTAACCATAGGCTTTTTTAATTATCCAATTAATTTAATTTGTAGAGTGGAAGATTTTGTGCAGTGGGATATTGTGGCTGTGTTGGTGAGGCAGTAATGATTCTGAGCCACAGCTATTTAGTAGTGGTGGGTTTTTACTCTTGGTTATTGCATGCCTTTATTTTTTCTACTGTTTTGTAATTATTTACATTAGTAAGTTTATGCTTCATTGTTGTGTTCATATAAAGAACAATGTAGTTTGCAGAAGAATTGTAGGGGATATTTTTCTCTATGAGCTTCCTTATCATTCAAATGTAAAGACACAAGCTGTTTGCAGTAGGATAGGAGTGAAATGCACTTATTAACTACAGCCAGAGAAATACCAATGGTGTGTTCCAACTGATCACTCAGCCTTTCATGCACTTCAGCAGTGAATCTTACCAAAAAATACCCCTTTTTTTACACCCTTCTAGCTTATTCCCATGCCAGTTCCAAAGAGTTCTTGGTAGCTACTGGAGCAATACTGTAGCAAAATGCCAGGATTAACAACTGAAGGCAAGAAATTGAAATCTCAAAGGTGAGGAAGTCCAGGTCCTGGTGAAAATTACTGTAATCCAAAACATGATTCATTAACTGCTTTACAGAGATACTGAATCCCAAAAGCACAAGTTCTTTACCCATCTTTCCAGAAGCACAGTGCAGGACCTGAGCAGTGGTGCTCTGTGGCTCTGCTGCTCCAGTGAGAGTGAATTCATTTCCAGATAACAGGGTTTCCCTGTGCCATGTCCTGCTGGAGACATATCTTTGGTGTCCTTAAAACTATTTTCCTTTAGTCATTTAATGATTCTTTTGGAATGTGAATAGCAAAAACACTTAAACCAGCATCAAACTTCAGTGCTCTCCCAACCCACCCCCCGATCCCCTTGTGTTCTGAAGAGCTAGAATTAGGGTTCTCAGAGAATATTTTGGACATTAATAGAATGGTGGGGAAACAACAAAAAAAAGAGGGAGGACACTTTGTGTGATCAGTTCAACTTGGCTAACAAAAACATTACTCATCTTGAAAATTTTCTCCTTGAGTGGAGGATCCCAGCAGTGGAAAAAAGGCACTTTTGGAAGCAGCAGAGGGAAGTTTACACAGATGGTCTGAGAGAGCTGGCATTGTGCTCTGAGAAAAAGCTGCCCTAAATAGAAGGGACAAGATGCTGGGTTTAATTTAGAAATGCTGTTGGCATTTTTTTGTTACTGGAATTAAGGGACCCGTGAGTCCGCAAATGAAAGAACCCAAACCCTTCACCACAATCATGGAATGTAGCAAAAGTGCCTGGGCTTGGCATTTCCAGCTTTTTTTTTTTTTTTCCTTTGTCTTGCCAGATACTGGAGTGCTTTGCCACCTATTTAGTTGCTTAAAGATAGCTTTTACAGTGCAAAATGTCAGCCCGAACTGAGCACTGAAGCTGTTAAAATTTTTCCAGAAATTCCAGCCATTCCTTTGGTTTAGCAACCTTAAAGCCCTTGCAACTGTTATCATTTGTAGTGGTCACAAGGAAGTGACACCATTCAATTAAGAAAAAAACACAAGTCAAGCCACTTAGCAAGAACATAATTTAGGCATTGGTTTGATGTCTCTTTTTTCTGCTCCACAGGAATTGACCGAGTTCAGTCAGATGTTAGATGGATTTGGAGGTGTTTGGGGATTTTTTTGGTACAAGAGCAAGTGGTGGCTAATATACCATCCTTCTCCTCACTTAACAATAAAGGCACGCTCTCATAAAACTACTGCAAGAACAGAGAAATATTGTTAGTAACTCCTTGATAAAGTTGGATTAAGATTTTGCTTTATTTATGTTAGCAATAATCATTGTGGTTTAGTGGCATTTGAAACAGCTGGAACCTTCTGTTTCAGCTGATGTTTTGATATGTAGTTTTTTTCCTTGGACTTTGGTCCTGATTTTCTGGTCTATGTGAAACAGGCAAACCATTTATGTATCTCAGAGGAGTGCTTTTCATTTAGGAATTTAGGGAATTATGAAAGGTGGTTATTTTAATCTCTGCCACTCATTCAGATGCCTTAGTCACTAAGGGCAAGGTTAGAAAGTAGATTTAGGAATCTAAATTAGTATAGAAGTCAAGTTCAAGTACTAATTCTTCAAACTAAAACTAAATCCTGGAAACCTCTGCTCAACTATTGCCTGGCTCCAAAGGTTTAACATCAAAAGCTCATAGAAACATAGAGTTGGAAGGGATCTTCAAAAGCTATCAGGTCCAACCCCCCTCCAGTAAGCAGGGACATGTTGCACTAGATCAGGTTGTTCAGAGGCTCATCAAGCCTGGCCTTGAATTTCTCCAGGGATGGGGCCTCCACCACCTCTCTGGGCAACCTGCACCACTGTCTCACCACCCTCATGGTTAAGAAATTCCTAATGAACACCCTGTGTGTGTTTTAAAGCTAAATAGTAGATTAGATGTCAATTTTTTTGTTCAGTGGGATAAGTTCTCAAACTTTTCACATGCTGCATATCTCCTGAGAGCACCTGCATCCCCGGACAGGGCTGCCAGGCTAATCTGAGTGTGAAAGGAAAATGGCATTAGTTGAGGCATTGCAAGAACTTGTGTAATCCTCAATCTTAGCTTCTGAGTTGCAGAACCAGGATAAAAATGGACATTTTTATAACCAAATTGTCGAGGTTAAAACTTCTAGATGTTGCAGAGCAAGGTATTGTTTTATAGGTGCTGTAGGAGCTGAGAATCTCTGCAAAGAGAATTAAGAGAAAAACTTCTACGTCCTTACCTGGTGCTGCATAACAAAACATTTCTCGTGGTTTGTGATTTCAAAGTTAGATTATTTGGGAAAATGGTGTGGAGACATGCAAGTTCTAGTAGAAGATGCTGTGCGTGATATATCTTGTAAACCCAGTCAGGTCAGCTGTTCATGCTCGCTCTGGATGTCCACCTGTAACCATTCACCAACATTATTCTGAGGGTGGATGGTTTCTGAAGGCTACAGTTTGTTCCTTAAATGGCCTAACTTCCCACGTGGTATAACTTTGCTTTGGTTTGAATTAGGCAAAAAAATATCTGAAGGTGAATATAATTCTGTCTCCACAGCTGCAGCAGCACCCTGTGTTGCTCCCACAGCTGGTTCTGTAGCACCCTGAAGAGTGAGCGGTTTTCTGACCTTAGGACCTTGCATAAAGAAGAAGGTCTTGTGGCAACTGCTTTTATGCCATGTCAGAGTGTGGGATGAGTTCCATCTCCTGGACTAAGAGGTAACTGTAATATGAAGCTGATGTTCCTTTAGCATCAGTTGTATTTTGCTTTCATTTCATTCTGCTCATCTGTAAAATGCTATTCCTCATGCTTGTGTGGGTAAGCTCAAACTCAGCTGTACTGTCGGTGGAGAGCACAGGCTGAAATCTCATCTCTGTTGTGTGTGAAGGAGGTGGGAATCTGTGAATCTTAGTCGTACAATACAAGAAAATGTCTGGGATTAAAGAGTATGAAGAGAAGTTTCCATTGAGAAGTGTCAGCTGAAACATGGTTATGAGGTGAGACTAGCTCTGTTTGTCTCTCCCCAAAAATGAGGAAATAAGAAGGCCCTAGAAGCTTTACTTGCTTTATGCGTTTTCTGATTATTGCAGAGGATTTATAGGAAATATGGATGGCACGTTTACAGCCTGTACTTGGGATAAATGCCACTGCAAAGAAGTGCCTCTCTTTCTGAGAGCTCCCAGGGGTGAAAGGGTGAACATCCATAAAGGACTGAGTCCTTTATGCTACTGTCAGCTGTGAGACCTGTTCCTAACTGCTCAGGAATCCCTGAGTGATTAGAGAGTAGGTGTAAAGGTGTTACAGGAACAGCCCTACCCTTGTCTCTTCTGTGCTGAATTGCTGGAGGGTGCTTTGTGGGAGCATTCCTGAGGCTGGATCCTGGATGAGGGTTAGCAGGAGAGGCTGGGCCTGGGCAGGGAGGTAATGGTGGCATGAAAGGGAAGCAATCAAAAGGAAGTGCAGATAATATCTATCACCACTGATGTCTGCGCCTGTGTAAATAGTTAATAGATAAGGTTTCAAGAGATAAGTTCACTAAGACCAATAAAATTCCTTCTTTTTGTGCACTGCAAATAGTTTCCTTTGTTCGTCTCTTTACATCAGCTCTTGACTGCATCGGTCCTCCAGAGGGTGTGTGGGTCAGCTACCTGTTAGGCAGGTTTTGTGTCAGGGCTGCCAGAGAGGCTCAGCTCTGCCCCTTTACCTGTAGCCCACAACCCTCAGCCTCTGGCTTTGCTTCTTAGAGGTGCCACTTTTCTTTCACATGCAAAGGTTGTCACTATTGCCCAAAACTTTGTCACCTGGAGATTTGGCTTCAGGGACACCCTCTGAACCAGGGCAGAGCCGAATCTTGTGTAGAATGCATTGGGTGCTCCAGATGGAATAACAGCTACCTGAGTGTCTTCAAATTTTGGGAGTCTTGGGTCCAATGGACACTTGTTGTGCTTTATGGATGCAGAACTATTAAGGAACAGTTACAAAACTCTTAAGAAGGGCCATATCCTGCTGTCATTTCATAATGGACATGAGGTTTGAATGTTCTGTGTGTCAGCTTTTGTACAGGACTAGCATGGGTAAGACACTGAACACATCCAGAAAGTAAAGCTAATGAAAAAAATGCTCTAACCATAGTCCAGATTTTTCCTTCTAAAGGAATGTCTTATGGCTGTTTTATTTCCATTCCTAATGAAAGCAATAAAACAATCCAGAAAGCTGTTACAAAGCATGATTATGGGTAAAATAATTGTTGGTCAGTCAAGCAGTTTGATTGAAGAAAAGCAGTCTTTCATTTAGTGCTCGACGTGAAATGGTAAAAAAAAAGTTTGCAATGCCAAATTGAAAATGTCACTCTGAAAACATAGTAACAATTTTCAGCATGCTGATTCTTTTGCTTTTCTCTTCAAAAGGAACATTAGTCAAGATCAACACTTCTGTGCAGATGATTTGTTTTCATGACTTGACAGTTTCTGAGAGTCTGAATGTAACCGACTTGTATGTTAAAATGCTGATCTAATCTCAAGGAGTTTAAAGTGTTGCTGACAACCCGTAGCATCCAAAAATATCTGAAAGAGTCCTACAGGTAAATAGTTTTCTTAGTCAGCCAGAGCATTTGTATGGACAAAATAACAATAAGGAAAAGGATTGAATGAGTTGCACTGATTATTCTCTTGGTCTAGAACTTCTCTTTCTCAGCTGATGCTTTTTGACTCAAGTGGGACAAGCCAGAATACCGTGTGTTTTTTTCAACAGTCTGTTGTAGCTTCCTTTTATTTTCACACGCTGTGACCAAGATATTTGCAGGCCAACTGAAATGGTGTCCTAGAAGAACTTGTGTCTATTGATGGGGTGGGGTCTGTTCTCTGGCCAGCTTCAGCTGCAGCTGTTTGTATTTGTAGCCATTGATTTGCATGGCAATCTGTGTGGAGCTTTGCTCCCTCCTGCCTGGCAGGAGAAGAAATCCCTCCCCATAGCTGTCCACTGGTATTACTGGAGACCCCATGATGCCTATGGTAAGCTGGTTTTTCTTATGGCAGCAATTAAGCTCAACAGTAGCATCTTGGAATCAATGGAAATGAAATGCAGATAGCAGGCATTCATTGAACACTTATTGGAAATAATTTGAATTAAGGGGAGTTGTGAATTAGTTAATGGAAATTAACGACCAGCATTTGGGTGCGAGGAGCAGAACTGCTGGAATGTAGTGGAAGTCAATACAAGCAGCCCCAAATGGTTGTGATAAGGAAGTAGTTATTGATATTAGTGATCTTCAATATTTTCCATCAGAACTACATTGTAATACAGACCATGTTGCTGCAGACTTCATCGAGAGCACAGGGATAAGAAACTGCTAATACTATAGATGTAAAATGTCATTAATAAGGTAACTTGCTACACTGGGTATCAAAATAATTAATGCAGCAGGTCATTCTTGATTATAGTCTTGTATTTACAGACAAACTGAATCCGAGGCTGTTATTGATTAAAAGAGGTGCCATATAAGCAGTTATAACTTTTCTAACCCTGTAACTATATTGTTCTTGAATTTCATATAGTGCAGCTTAGATTCTTACATCTGATTTCAATTACTTGAACGTCTTAAAGATCTGTGTTCCAACCAGATGTGAGAAATGGCTTTGGTTTGGAAAGTTTCAAGGAAGGACCACCAAATGATGAGGAAAAAGGCTACTCTTTGTTACTTTCCCTTCACCTTCAGTGGAAAACAGAAAAAAAAAAATTCCAATTTATTAGTATGACTTGGGATCCTGTTAGGAAAATGGTTCTCTGCCCATAAAGTATCTTTAACGTTATTTCCTTACCAAAGTTGTATACTGGGCTTGAGAAACCTCTGAAACTGAAAGAATTAAACATTTCAGTACTTAATCTTACTATTTACTGTGCTTCTTGCATGTTCTGTCAAAAAGCCAACACTTCATGCAGACTTTCTGCTAGTTAAGCACTGGTGGCTGTACTAACTACCATAATACTGATGGAATACATGTATTATAATTAACCCTATTGGAATCACAGCTTTTTTTTTTTTTTTCCTCTTGTTGTTAAACTTTTGGATTTTTTAACTTAACTTAGTAATTTTAAAAAATGGTAAGTTCATTCAAGTAGTCAATTTAATAGGGAGCTGTTACCTCCTTGAGAGGAAGATGAGGTCATGTGCTACTTTTGTACCACATTTTTTTCTTGTGGTCTTTACTTGATGGAAATACTTTATCTCTCAAAATCAGGCTTGTGTTGCAAAGTTACATGACAAAGATGGAAGATATTCTTGATTTTGAGATATTCTGTGACCTGTAGAGAAAACCCTCTCTTCCTGTGAAATTCTCATCGTTGAACTAGGGATGACTGCTAGATATTGACCACAAACAGAAAGTGAATTCATCTACAAAAGGTAAGTAAAAGCTGGAAAATTATTTGGATTTACTTCTAAAACTCTGTTGGACATACCACCGAAAAGCTGGAAGGGTTAGCTGGTTTGTTATGCCATACACAATGTTTAATATGGTATGTGTTTCAAACTAGTGGTAAAAACAAGGGAACTGCAATAACCAGGTTACTGTTAGCTTGCAAAGATGCTATCTGTAGTCAGCTCTGAGGAGTCCAGGGAGTACAGAGACCACATTTCAAGTATTGAAAATGACTGGAAAATATAATTGATATTATTTCTTTTAATTATACTGGTGATTTGTTTTGGGTTTTATAATACTGACCTTGATATTCTACAAACAGGACCTTCATTTAAAGGGATTAAGGTTGGTTATGTGTGATAACTCACCTTAATATAAACTCTCTCTGTAAGAAGATGCTGAAGTTATGGAACACCCCTCAGCCATCCCCTTTCCCTGCCAATGGCCACTGATTTGTGGAACTCATGAAGGCAAAGGTCTGTCTTTCACAGGTCAGCTTGTGGGCTTGGGCAGGGGCAGCACGCACGAGGCTCTTCTGCAGCTGCTGAGCTGCTCCCAGCCCAAACTTCACACCCCATGTGGCCACCCTGGCTTCCAGACTAGTGCTCAGTTGAAGTCAAAGAATCGTGGAATAGTTCAAGTTGGAAGAGACTTCAAAGACCATCTGGTTCCAGCCCCCTGCCCTGGGAGGTGACACCCCTCACCAGACCAGGTTGCTCAAAGCCCTGTCCAGCCTGCTCTTGGACACCTGCAGGGATGGAGCAGCTACAACCTCTCAGTCAGCTCAGAGCAACACAGCTGGGGCCACCACGGCTGCTTGCTCTGATGTCTGAAGTAGAAACCTTAAGAGCTTTACTGTCAACTGAAAAAAAATGCTAAACGTTAGAGTTTTAGTGCCACTCTCAAGTGAATGAAATTGCCTATGTCCTGGTCCCTAGTACAGCTCCTCTCCAGCTGGAAATTTGGAGAAAGATGACCATTTCTTTGTCAGATTCCTTTCTGCATACCACACATGCAGACACGTGGAGTTGTGGTTACATCTTTGCTGAGGGTTTTGTTAGAGGTTGGGTGAAGCCTTGTTGAAAATGGCAGGTTTAACCACCACCCTTGTCTCCTCAGCTACGGGAGACAGCTCAGCACACATTTCTGCCCAAAACAAAGGCAACCCTCAGGTTGCCCAGGAATTTAAAAGAGCTGGGTGAGGAGCCCTGTGAGTTTGTTTTGGGCAGGGATGCATGTGGAGCGGAGACTGAGCTCAGAAGAAGAATAGGAGGAGAGGTGGGCAGTCCGTGGGAGCTTTGGGGGGAACTAGGAGAGAGGGATTTCAGTCCCCAGGTTTGCTGGTGAGTTCTTGGGAAGGCAAACAAGGAATCCTTCTCCCACTGCATGGGTTGAGATATGTGATTTGAAAGCCACTCAAACCATAAATTCAGTTCCATTCAAAGCTGTACACAGTTGTCATCCCAAGTAACAAAAAATTGTGACTATATCATAGAATAGAGGAAGCATAATCAAGAAGGAAGCAGTAAACCTATATTCTTGAAATGCATGACCACCGATACTTTTAGCTGTTAAAAAACTTTGAAAGTTTGATCATTTATTAGGCCAAAACAGCATCAACTTTAGCAAGACATTACAGGTCTGGTTTTGTATTAATTGAAAAATTACAATCTGAACAAATTTCTGTGAAAGAAACTAATTCAGCTTCTACTTATAGATGATGAACAGTGAATTCACTAAATTCTGTGTACAAAGAGCCCAAGACCTTCTTTAGTTAATAAATGTCAGAAAAATATTTGAACAATCTGCTAACAAACACTGGGACAGGCCCTGCACTGCTTATTTTAACCATGGTTGTAACAAGAGCCCTGAGAAGTTTACCTGTGGTAGGACTGCAGATGGGGTTACTCAGAGATTTTGGTGGGATTTTTCAACTGGTGTAACTGTACTTTATTTCTGTGTATTTCAGCTGGAGACAGAGCCCTTATCTTTTCCCAAACAGGGATTTATAGCACTTTATTCTCTTTAGCATTCCTATAGAAGACCACTGGAGCCCTGAGCCCTCGTTGCCAGACTTGTTGATATGAAGATAATCATCTTTGAAGTGAACTTCCTAGAAACCAAGTCCTCATCTGGCTGGAAGCAATGGAAATGCGATTGCTGACTTCAAGAGCAGTAAATTACTAACATTTTTTCTGACACCTCTTTTTGGAACATTTACTTGAGCATTCATTACTAATTACCTGCCTGTTTTGTTCATTGTTATCGCCAAATGAAACTCCGAATGTTTTTCTCAGGTTTTTTAACAAAAGAATTTGTGGGAAGGATGTGTTTTAAATACTGATAGCACCTATCTCCTTTGCTTTTCTTTTTATTAATTTAATTCGTATTTATTCATTTATGATGTGAGGCTTGGCAATTAGTTAATATAATGTAAATTCTGTTTTATGTATATTTCTGTGATGCAGAGAAAGAAGGAGGGAGAAATTCCATCATTTCAGTAAATTTTTTTAACATTAAATCAGGACATCAAATGAGCATGATAGCAACACCAATGGAGAAGCCAGTTGACTCCTCAGCCCTGTAAAGGACACTGCTCTTTACTACTGATGAAAGAAATTCAAAGGGGATAGGGTCTTGCTTGCAAATCAGGCATTGTTATCACTTCTCTAGTCTCACCTCATTTATTTAAAAGCAATTGTTTCCTTGATTCACCGCTCTCCACGCGAAACATTACCTGCCATGTTTTATCTCTCCCTGAGTAGGAGTATCCCATGTGTTGAAGCTGATGGGAGATGAGGATGCTCAGCACAGAACCAGGCCCTAAGCAAAAGGCAAGCGCGATGTTTTGACAGGTGTGAGTAACAAATGGGTGCCGTGAAGGTGGTGATTAAAGAGTGATATAAATGTGCTTTGGGGTTCTGCTACTGCAGTCTGCTTCTGGTTTATTTTTACGACTCATTTCAACACAGAGTACTTTTGGTAGTCTTGACATTTATTGTTAGTGTTTCCACGAAGATCTTTTACACACTGCTTTTATCTAACAATTCTTGATCGAGGGAAGAATTCCGCTTTTAGCAGCGCAGGACAGAGCACTGTTTGACCTCTGCAGTGCTTCTGATTTGCTCCCACTCCCATCCTTGTCCACCAGATTTCACATTGCAAAGGGCACTCAGCAAACACACAACAGAAATGGAGCTCACCTCACCTCTTGTGGAGATGGAGAGACATTTACCTACACATCCCCTCATTGCTGATGGGAAGAAGCAGACACCTCTAGGCTCTGATTCATCTTACCTGTCCCAGATACTCAGGAGAACGTGAATTAAGACCCAGCAATGCTTAAACCACAGTGACTAGTTTGGATACTGTTGCTTACACTGTGCCTATCACCCTGGCTCTGATGAATCCCATGCCTTGATATTTTATTTAACATGACCTTAAGTCCTCAAGCCATTTTATCGAATTGTACAAACTGTTCAAGCCAGATCCAGATTTTGCACATTTAATTCACCAATGAAATAAATCTCTCCTTTTGACTACAGAAAAATCAAGGTTTGGATTTGAAATTGGGAGTCTGGGTTTCCCTCAACTTCCTGTCTGAGAGCACTGTTATGGCTACTCTTTGCGCAAGTTCCTGTCTAATTGGAGCAGTAGTGGCAGGCATATGTGCTAAATGAAGGAATGTAGTAAAAAATTTATGAGTAAGTTACACTTTGAAGCAATAACGTGTTAAAGAGAGCTTTTTATTTTTTACTTTTTTTCCCCTCTTTTCTTTTTTGCCCCAGGTCTTTCAGGCCAGAAAGTGTTTGCAATGCACGGAGCATGTTTGGGATCTGACTGCTGTTACTATTCCCTTTTGGGGTGTACTACATACTTGGCTTGTGATTTCCACGAATCCACACAGCAGAGCCTAATGCAGTGACATGAAACTCTCTCTGCAGTTTTCAAAATATGCAACTCATAAATCACTTGCCTCCACCTGGGTCCGAATTTGCATGAAACTGGGGGTCAGTTGTCTCAAAAGCAAATTTCCCCAGAAGCCCGACCAATCCCAGCTGTGGGAGAAGCACATAACGAAGTTCTAAAGGTAGGTTTCACATGGCTCCAGGGTTTGTGATGGATGCTTCGCACAGCTGTAATGATGGGTGGGTGAGGAGAGTGAAGAATGAACACAGTGTGGGTGGTGGAAATATTCACTGGGCATGTCACAGCCAGGGGAGGAAGCACAGGGGCCTCCTGGTCTCTGAGATGGGGAAGAACCTCAAGGTTTACTGGACATAGGTCCCAGTTATTTATTTATTTCAGCCCTGACACATTCTCATTAAGAAAGCAAAAAAATGTTTAATTGATCCCGTGCCTTTTGAAAGCAGGGAGCTGACTGTGGCCGAGCAACAGAGCTGTCTTATAATCTGCTTCCAAATGTGTGGGTGCCTCTTGGGTTTCCTCAGCTATTTCATGGCCCATTTTCAAAGATTTCTGTTAAACTCAGCCAAAGATGTCTGCATTCCCTACCACATCAGTGAAAAACTGGGCCATGTTTCAGAGTCATGGAAATTCCTTCTCTAAGAAACATTTACATTGTACAAAGTGTAAATTGAGCCACTTCATGAGGTGAATTCATCCCCGATTCTTCTCCCTTGTTACGCTGGAGTTACCACAGGGACAGGTACCATTAGTGAAGAGCTAGAACTTAACATCCTAAGGGTTTCTCCCAGGATTGCCATGCCGTGTTTACGTAGTTGATAATTCATTTGTGCTTTTCCCGTATCTTCATGAGCATTCACCTATGGGTAAACAGTAAGTGTAATAAAGCAATCCATAGACTTTGCTTTGACTTTCCAAATTAGTTGCTCCTTGATAGGTTTCCTTGGACATTGAAAATGTATACAGCTTTTATATCTAAAGTCCTAGTAGTTTAAAAGCAGCCTGTTTATTTTTTGGCACGATATTCATAATTATGTCGTGATTAGGCCAGTAAATATCAGAAATGTGTTGGGTAACACACTGCTATCATAGAGTCATAGAATGTATTGAGCTGTATAAAGGCCAAATCCCTGCAGTGAGCAGGGACTTCTTGCACTAGACCAGGATCCTCATCAAGGCTAGCCTTAAATGTCTCCAGGGATGGGGCTTCCATCACCTTTTAGGCAATCTGTTCCAGTATCTCACCATCCTCATGGTGAAAAACTTCTTCCTCATGTCTCACCTGCCCTGCTCTAGTTTCAAACCATTGCCTCTCTTCCTGTGACTCTATGCCTTGGCAAATAGCCTCTCCCCAGCTTTCCTGTAGCCCCTTCAAGTATTGGTAGGTTGCTGTGAGGTCTCCCCACAGCCTTCTCTTCTCCAAGTTGCTCAGCCTGTGCTTGTAGCAGAGGTGCTCCAGCCTCATGGCCTCTTCTGGCCTCTCTATGACAGCTCTTCTACTTTGAACAGTCAGTTGACCTGGGTGTGAAGCTCAGCTGGGAGAGCATCAGACTCTGATGGTCATGAGTTCCAAGTCCCTGTCCAGGTATGAGGCTTGTTAGAGTTGGGCTGATGGTTGGACTTGATGATCTGCCAACCTAGATCATTATGAAATTATGAAATTAGGTCCATGTCCTTCTCATACTGATAGAGTGGTTACAAAAGATGCTGTTCTGCAAAGCTACGGCTATAGCCAAACAAAGAAGTTTCTCAAAATGGTGGGGTGAGATGATGGCTTCCCTGATATTTGCAGCAAACTTCATTGATTTTATGGAACATTTCCTTTGCAATAAAACAATGTACTCATTCAATCCAAAAGTAGGAGTTTTCAAAGTGTTTCTTTAGCCAAGTAAGAGTGCATTAAAGTGTCTTTGAACCAGGACAAGAATTAGTGACATTGGTAACTGCTATCTTCAAGGTTTTATGGAAAGCAGTGGAAATCCAGAGGCTGCCAGGACTTCATTCGTTCACACTGAAAGACTGAGGCAGCAAGAATCTGTAAGTGACACTCAGCCCAGAAAGAGCTTTCTCAACAGCTGATGTGAAACTTGAAAAGAGGCAACGTAACAACTGTAACGCAGAGGGGGGGAAGCACTTTCATTGCAGTTCAGGAACATCTGGTTTATTGCAACAATAACTACTGTAATTATATCAGTGCTGGAAAAGCTGCTCTAGGTTAGGTTAAGCTTGTGGGTTTCTATAATAAACACAGCTTCGGAGGAGTGGGGGTTTCAGCATTTCAGCCAAGTCAGATCACGCTGAACTCAGCTGCGATTTGAGGCAAAAATAACAAAATAGGGAAAACATAAAAGCATTGTTTCTAACCATTTATTTCTCGAGATAGACTCTTGGTTTATTCCTCATTACAGCAAGTGAAGGGTATGCCAAAGAAGCAAATTGTTGGATGACTGACCATATTTCACTGATAAAAACTAAAGAAGTAAATTTTTTTGTCAGTTGGAAATAGGTTTCTTAATACTCAAAGTACTACATATTGCTGGAATAAAGAAAAGGACAGCAAATACCACTCTCACTTCATACACAGAGTAAGGTAAGGACCCTGCCAAAGGGCAGAGAGCACCTTCCTGGTGGAGGGTCTCTTGGTAAGAATAGAGTGGATTTTTTCAGATTAATATTTGTGTGAAACTGTGTCATGTATCTGCAACATCTGTAATTACATAGATTTTCTTCAGAAATTAATCAAGAACAACCCAAATTTCTTTATTTTCATAGAAATCCTTTTTGAAATAAAGTACCGTGAACCACCAACAGAAAAATGTCTCAGACTTAAGAGTTTCAGATTTCTCACCTGTTTGCCATCTACTCACCAGTTTTAGAAGTCTGGTAAGTGAATTTTTTATAAATATAGACACACACATACACACACAAAATCATCTCATGGATCATTTTATATGTGCTTCTGGTGTTATTTTGTGGTCTTTAATTACAGACAAATGTCTTAACCTTTTTGCAATAAATTCACAAAGAATTAATTTTCAGACTCACTCACCTGGATCAAGAGAACTACAAGAAATGATCTGATGATGAAACAAAGGGTAAGCTTGAAGCTCACTCTACAGTTGTGCTAATGCCAATGTCCTCAGATGTGGTCCTTTAGACAGGAACAGTCAAAAGTAGAGTCTGTAAGCTGCTGGCAGCAGCACTGGGCATGCCTTAACCACACTGGCTTTGAAATACCACTTAGAACTGGGACAAACCTTTCACTTTTCTCTTTTTGGATGCTAAAAATTCTCCATCTCTGCTCCTGCCTGCTGAGGTACTGAATCCTGGAAGATGCTGAATCTCCCCTGGATAATGCTGAATGTCCTCAGATGCCTCCCTTGTGATGGCTTTAGTATCAGGCTCTCATTCAAAAAAGAAGAGAAGTTATTCCAGTCTTTTTCCTAGTTTATGTGATGTCAGGCCGTCTGGCATTACTTAGGATTCAGTCCTATAAAATGCTGACCTCCCTCTCTTTTTTATTCCAAACTGGGACCAGGTTGTTCTGTGTAATGCATACCTTGCATGATTCAATCCATAGACCAAAAGAAAAAAGGGACAAACACTTCCCCCCTGTTTCTGCAGTGTTTCCTCAGTACATCTCAGCTGCAGAAAAATTTCCTCACAGCGGGCTGACTTCCTCCCATGGTGGTCATAAGTCATCACCCATTGCTTCGTGTTGCTTTCATCCCTGCTAAGCTCCTATTGGATTCCTCATGCCAAGGATGGTGTGAGCTCATTCCCAGTGCTGGGTTCCAGGCTGCATCCCAGCAAGAGGCACTTACTGGCATTGACTGCTCCTCTTCATAGCAGAATTGGGCATGGGAAGGGTGGGGCAGCACCTGGAACCGTGGGATTCCTCTTCCTTCCACAGATAATAGTGCAAATGTTCCCCTTGGGCTCTAAGGGCTTGTTCAGTTCTGGACTTCTTCAGAACATGAAATGGAAAGGTCTCTTCCCTGAAACCAAACCAAGAAAAAAATACTAAGCGTGGCAAGGAGGCCAGACAGAGCAGGACAGGAGCAGGCAAGGAGCAGACAGAGCAGAGGCTGGGATGTTTGCAGTTATATTATGAAGCTTAATAGTTAGGGGTTTTTCCACCACACATGGGAGAAATATGAATGAGAACTTCAATACAGGCCCATACCGAGTTTAAAAAAAAAAAAAGGTAACACAAACACAGCTTCTCTGAGCCAGGGTCTCACCACCCTTACAGTTAAGAATTTCTTCCCAATATCTAATCTAAATCTCCCCTCTTTCAGTTTAAAACCATTCCCCCTTGCCCTATGCTCAAGAGTCTCTTTGCAGCTTTCCTGGAGCCCTGTTAGGGACTAGAAGGTCTCCCTGGAGACTTCTCTAAGGCTGAACAACCCCAACTCTCTCAGCCTGTCCTCACAAAAGTGGCATCAGCCCTCACAGCATCTTTGTGGCCTCCTCTGGCCTCACTCTAACAGTGTCCATGACTTAAGCCAGTGTTTATTTCTGCCCTCATTTATATGGTGTTTCACTGTGTTGGGCACACAAAATCAGGTGATATTTAGGTGGATCTTTCCCAGCATCTTTCATTTCGTAGCCATCATTACAGAAATGTGCTAAATTAACGTTACATCTTTCTAGCTGACTATGTCTTTCTGTCTATTTTTTTTTCCTTTCTCTTACACTCCTCCAATTCAGAAATCTCATTCTCGTGGCCTCCAGAGAAAAACCCACAGGGGAGAGAGAGAGCTCATTTTCCCTTCAGCATAAAACTTCAATGTGTTTTCAGTGCTCTCCCATGGTGTAGGGGCCTTTACTCTCTGTCCTGAGCTCTTGAGAGGCTGCTGATGGCCCTGGAAGAGCTTTCCCACATGCTGTATTGTCAGGGGACTGCCTGACCGTGGTCAGTGGTTTCTGCGTGCGGACACGTAGGCGGAAAAGGGGCAGAGGGGCCACGCTGGAGGAGAGAGGAACAACTGCAGGAGGGAGGCTTGGAGCAGAGCTGGGATCTGCGAGTGAGGAGCTGCTGCTCTGCCAGGACGTGGGCTCTGTGCCGACAAGTATCAATAAAGGCATTAAAAATAGACAAAGTAACGGCTTCTCTAATTGCAACCCTTGGTCCGCAGAAAGGGGTTTTGTCTGTCATCCACAGAGAGTTCATCATCTGGCCACATCTTCAGCTGTCGCTTGGCAAGTGACGGCACCTAACCTGAGAAATTACTCCTGCAAAAAAATTGCTCTTTTGCACCATGTTAATAGGACTTACTGTATCCGAGCTGCTGCTGCGGTTTTGAGTCTCCCCCCCCCCAGCCGTGTTTCCCACTGAACTGCAGAGATGTTCTGGGAAACAGCCATCGGTCCAGATATGAAAATCAGATCCACTTCCCCATAATTCAGGTGGGGGAATTGTGGTTGGGATCCACCTCTCAAGGGAAGGTGTGAGATTCTATGTTCTGCTGCTGACAGTCTGCCCCCACCCCCAGCAGTGGCACACGGGGAAAAACCCAGTCTTACCAGCTTCACCCGCTTGGTATTAGTCTTCTTTTGGGAAGGTTAGCTAGATAAACTTGCACCCAGCCATCATCATCATCTTACTAGACACCACACAAGGCTGGAAGAATCAGACTTCCATGATCCTTAACTAATTGAAAACTAAAGCAGACTGGCAGTTTGGGATTTTTTTGGTTTGCTGCCTGTGTGTGTGCACGTGTGTTTGTGTGTTTATGCCAACTGTATCCAGACGATGGCTGGCAATGCGTCCTGATTTTTGTAACTGAGATGTATAAATGCAGCAAGACCAAGATAATATCTAGTAATGGAATACTTTTCCATCCCTAGGCATTGACAGGAGTTGGCTCTGTGCAAGTTCAGACCCATACAAGAACCCCTGGAGTGGTGCAGCCACACCAGTACCTGCAGCACCGAGTGCTCTGACAGTGCCTCATCTTTTCTGTTGCTGAAGAGGAGCCCTTAGAGCTCACTGTCCATCACATCTCCAGCTTGGGAACACACAGCACCATTTAGAGGTACAGAGTATCCCAGAAGATCTTACTCCTGGTTGATTCAGGTTCAAATCAAGGCTATTGATATTGTCTTTAAGTCAATACCTTAGATCCTCGGTCACAAGAGGTTAGATAAGATTAAAGAACTTTTTTTTTTTTTAATCTATTGAATATTAAAAATCGCCACTTACAGCTTTTCATTCGCACCATCTGTTGCCAGCAGGTTGTATTGGCAGTTTCAGGACAGATTAAAAATTGTTCCTGATTTTGGCACCCCAAGAGGTTAAAAATAAATTTTCAGCCACACAGAAGAATCCCCAGCCATTGATTTCTCTAAGATATTTTGGCAACTTGAAAAGAAAATACATCATATGATAAGCCTTCCTAGAATTATTTCTCCCAGCCACATGTGATATAAATAAAACAAACCTCAAGAATCTGGCTTAGAATATGAAATAACATTATGCTCCAGTAATTTCTGCTGTGTTTACCACAGCAAATGTTGAATTACAGGCGTCACTGTACATAACATTTAAATATATCAATGATATTCAGAGCTCTCAACACTCTTGTTTCTTTCCCATGTTCACAACAATATGCCAGCAACAGTTTAGAACTGAGCAGTCATTTTATAGCAAGATTCTATGATTCTACCATGTCGTGTCAAGAAATGCGTACACACTACGTACCTGTCTCTAAGTTGTAGCACAACCCCCCTGCTAGAGCATCCTTAGGGTGTTCTGGGGAGCCAAAGGATTAATGTAGCCCCAGGGTGTCTGTCTGAAGGTTTCTGTGACTTGGGGGATCTGTGGTTTGGAGGCAGCACCATCGGGTCCTGTGAGGGTGAACTGCTCTGTCAATTCCCAACAGTCATGGTTATCCACGGGGGTATTCCTCTTGGTGAGGTGCCCTGCAGAGAAATTTAACATGTGTTAGGCTAATACAGGTCTGTTAAATGTCTGCTTTGAGAATAACTTATCTAAACAAAAAGTCTCAACATAACTAAAAATCCAGTCATTATAAGGTGCCCAAATTGGAAGTAGAGATCTTCGTGGCAGTGAGTTTCTTATAAAGTGCAATTCCCACTAGGACAGTGGGTGATAACTCTCATTTTGAGACCACCCACAGAGGATGCTGTGGCAGAGAAAAGAGAATGAGTTGTGTCACCGGTCACAAAGATTAATTTAGAAACAGGGCACAGTCAGATCCAGCCTCTGTTTGCAGTGGTCTCCTGAACCCCAGGTGTTCCCAGTCTTGCTGCAGCCAGTTCCAGCCTTTCCCCAGTGTGGAAAAGCAACCAGGGTAGCTGGGCCATAACAGCAATTGAAGGCAGGGGAGAAAAGGACTGGGAGCTTTGCAGGCACTGCACTTGGGAGCATTAAATTTCTGCTCAGTGTCCACTGGAAATAAATTTTATAAGGCTTAATGAAGAGCAAGGGAGCAGCAAGGTATGAAGGTGGGTACTAGCAGGGATTAAGCAGCAGGATGAAAGGTCCTTATTTAATGGAAAGGAGCAGGAAGGGTAAGACAAAGTGTTGTCTTATGAGCAAAAGGAGAATTTTCATGTTGATTTTTTTGAGGAGTTTATATGGTGCTTCTGAACCTATGAGTTGGTGGGTCAAGATTCCTACATAAAACTAGACATATGCTTAGTCCTACATCTACTTTGAGATACTATTTTTGATTTGCAGTCATTCAACAACCTCATTTAAGGGTGAAAGAGCCTCCTAAGTACACAGAAATTACCTTCGTAATATTTTGGGGATGTAGGTATTGTTGCCATTTTTTCAATTTAATGGCTACCTCATTCATCCCGAGTCACAGCCTGAGTCAGGATCAGGGCAAGGGAAGGATCCAGGAATCCCAGCTCATCATCACATGCTCTGCCCAACAGCAGGACACTGAACAGAGTGGCTGATGGAGTTTTCTTCCGCCTGGAAGGCAGTCACTAGGAACGTCCACTGACAGTGTGCACAAGCAGGTCACTCTGTGGTCAAAATAGGAAACATCATTTATTCCTCTTTTGGAATTGCAGCAAATCCCTGCACAAAAAATACTGCCAGTTAGGGGGAGGAAAAAATTAAAATTCTTAAAATAAAGCTAAATTATTTGATTAAACACTAGCTTAATTCTCATCAAAGGCGGTAGCAAAGAAGCATATGCAGAAATTGGATGCTTGTGGATGGACCTGCACAACCTTTTTCACATCCTTTTTTACAGCATGAGTGCAGGCTTGGACAAAAAGTCATCTTGTTCTTTCCAAGCCATCATGAAGTACAGCCAGGAAGTATTACTCATCTGAGAGTTTTGGTAGTCGTAGTTTGGAACCCCAACTGCAGTGTTTGGTTTGTGCAATGGCAATAAAAGCTAAAAAAAATTCTAAATCAAGAATTGGCCACTATCACAAGCCAAATCAGCTTTTCAGACAGCTTTCTGACTAAACTACTGCTATTAGAAAAATTTTTCCTTTTACGCCCTTGCAACACAAGACAAATGCAAAGGAAAGAGCCCTTCCCTCTTCCCCAAGGAACTATAAATTTTTTCTAAATAACATTTTGGAGGATTTCATATGAAAATATATTTTGAACTGTGTTTTAATGGGGAAAAAAAAATTATGATTCTGTAACCAAAATAGACCAGATGTAAAATCTTTCCCAGTAAGTTTCTACCCTCTAGAATGAAACTGAATATTTTTCGTGGGTTAGTCCCAAAAACACTTTAAAATTTTGTGAAACAATACATGGCTTTATTCAGTTATTTGTGATTCACAAGGGTACATCCATCCTACATATTTCTGAGTTCTGGTCACTTGGGCAGTTGCCACATTTTGCCAAGTAGACAATATAAATAAGATTTGCTTCCACAGTCAAGATGATATTCTGTGAAGCATTTAAACAGTAAGTACAAATGGTTATATGTAGTTTGAATTCCTGACATGAATCAGAGAAAGCTCTAACATAGTAACATGCTGTTAGTAAGTGATACACAGCTACACAAGCTATAAAAATTAATTAGAAATCAGTAGTAGCAAAATAAATATTTGGATGCTACAAATCAGAGGAGCCATAATTGAACTACATTGATTTGAGTGATCTGAGATATTGATATAGAATCATAGAATGATTTAGGTTGGAGGGGACCCTAAAGATCATCTGGTTCCAACCCCTTGTCAAGGGTAGGGATATAGGGTTAAAGCTAATTTGGTAGAAGCCGAAGTGGTTTCAGTATGGGTTAGCTTACTGACTCAGTGCATATCTCTGTTGACTAATGGTTACTAGGACCTCTCTTTGTTGGAACACCAGCATACTGGCTTAGTTTCCAGGAGTTGAACTTGAGGAAGAAACAACCCCATGTCCTCTTGTCAGATTCTCTTACGGGTCCATACTCAGGCTAAAATGGAATGGGGTATTGTAGGAGCCTAAAGAAATATGATTTAAGAGGGATTTATTATTATCTCTCCCGCTTTGTTCCTTTGTCCCTAGATTAGACACTACATTGTGAGATAAGGCCATCCCAAGCCAGGCCTTGGTACACATGAATAATAAAGCAGCCAGTGCCCCACAACACTGATTAAAGGTAACTTCTTGGCACAATTCTCCCTGATTTCAGTGGTGCAGGACTCACCTCCTGCTTCTTCACTCCAGGTGCCACATCTGCAGGGGTGTGCAGAGCAGCTCCTCCTAGCCCCGCATAACTCCACTGAAACACATCCCTTCTGTCTGCCACACAGCTCATGGTGAAGGCTGATAAAATACTGGTTCAGCCTTTCCCAGGAGATTTTTTCCTCCCAGTGGGTGGATCTCCTCCCATTACTGGCAACCAGAACAGTGATGTATGACCTCAAAAGTGCATCTACCTTGAGCATCACAAAGCTACACCGATGTATAAAAAGCCAGACTTCAGAGGAGGTCCATTTAATTCAGGTCACAACAGGTATGTTATTCCCAGCTCTGCAAGCTACTGTTTCAAGCATTAATTTGCTTAAAGAGTAAAATTATCTTAATCACAAATGCACCCTTTTCAGGCATGTTGCCTCTATTTTGTTCAGGATTTTGAGGAATTTCGTAACAGTGCTCTTACATCATTGCACCCAGGCACAATGTTCCCCATTGTGAGATAAAGCATGCTTTTAACATTTGCATAAGCCTGTAGCTGTTCCTTCCTATTAGCCAACATTTCCCTTTTCCAATTATGAATATTTCAAATCGTGCATATTCTTCTGGGCAGCGATAAAGACATCTGTATTTCAGGAAAAACAATGCTGCATCTGAGTGACACCAGAGCAGGGTGGTTGTGTGGTACCTAGTCATTAATTGCCATCAAAGCAGAGGACAGGAGAGGTGTGACACTTCCAAGACTGTGACAGTAGGTCAGCTCCCCCGCGAGCAACTTTCATTAGACATCAGTATGTTCCAGGAAACAGATAACTAACCTCAGGGACTCCAATTGAAGAGGGCAATAGCAATGATCGAGATTAAAAAAAGAAATAAATAATGAGATAATAGTTATTTATATGATTGACATTCTGCCTCAGTGTTTCTACACAAAGACCCCTCTCTCTGCCTGCCATGCAGGCGCTGCATTCCCAAGGCATTCTTGCAGCCTACACCACGTAGCTGAACAATAGCCAGCCTTCTTTCATTTTCCTGCCTAGTTTCTTCTAACAGCTCTCTGTTGACAACCGACCCTGTTCTCACTCCCCAAGAATTCAAAAAATTGAAGGCTATAAGGACAGCGTGTGACTTCTAGGAGGCATCCTAAAGCATCCTATTTTAAAAATTGTGGTTTGGGGCTTCTTTTCTTTTTCCCCATTTTGTTTCTGTTTCAAAGGGAACCTAGAAAAATGCTGTTACCCTGCAAATCCCTCTTCAGCCCAGAGAGCTGCTCTGAATGTGGCATCACTAATAGCACTAAAATGCAAATACTTGGGTGACTTTCTCTCTCTGAACAGCCTTTCCCCTCTAAACTTTAATGCTAATGTGCCAAACTGACAGCCCTGTGCAACTGAAATCTTTTGCACCAGAAAAACAGGTGCGTGGACATTGGTTTTCTTTCTGTGTCAACCAGTCTGAAGCCTAAATTGTGCAGGTTATATTTAAAATTAAGGACATCCAGCCTTCTTTACCCTTATCCTAACTCCCTCTCTTATTCCCAAAGAATAATGAGATTTGGCCAGGTGACAAAGGCTTCATAAATATGAGCAATATTCATACAAGACCCAGTGCTCTCTCTGCTTTGTCACGTGTGAGCAAACCACTGTCACCAAGATAGCTCAGCACTTAGTCCTGTGCCTGGTGGTGTACCAAGCAGATGAGATAGGAAATCACTGTGACAGACTTGCTAGAATGTGGTGTCTTTGGTTGATGATACCAATATCTCCTGTCATACATATGTCATAAATTCCATAAGTCATAAGTCTGAAAATTCCTTTGTAGAGAGGAGAGGTGAACTTGCTTTGTTGCCACACTGTGCTACGTTTCCTTTGAACTACCAGGCTAACATCAGAGCTTAGAAAATGAGCAGAATCTCTCCCTGTCCAATCACCAATGATTCTAGTTTGGAAAAAAAAAATGGATGCATTTTAGTTTATTTTCAAAGTAATATTTCTGTTGTCAGTATCTGATTTTGAGTATGTGCATGTGCACACATGCTATTTCCAGCTATTCAAGAGGCCTGATGAGCACAAAGCACCCTGTATTGACAACACTTCTACAAAACTTCAGCATTGTCTGCATCTTATTTCAGGACCTTACGTATGAGGATGCCTCAAGGAAAGCCCACTCTTAATTTAGGCCCTAATTTGTTCTTGGCTTCTGCCTTCTCTGGGTGGATCTGGCAGAGTCAAGGCCAAAGTGGAACATCAATGAATGAGTGGGCTGGCATCACTAAAAAATGAAAACAATTGGAAAATGACAATCAAAGGAAGGTGAAAGATCTAGTCACAGGGCTTCCTGTTTCAGCTGAGAGTTTATTCAGATGGCCTCCAGATAATCTAAGCCAGATAGAGGGCACATGGCCTGATTATGATGTTTGTTCTCTTTGTTAGCTGTCGAGTGCAGGAGCAGTCTATCCTGAATGCATTTGTACCTTTCTGTTTCCACACATTCAGATTTGGGCTTTATGGTGCTGCCATGGAAGCAATATGGAATTGAGAAAGGGTCTAAGAAATATAAATGAATGAGAAAAGCAAGAAATTCCTGTCCTCTGGCATCTTTCATGATGTAATTATGTAGAGCATTATTTCCAGAGCAATTAAATATACTTAGTATAAATGTTTCCCACACAGAACCATAGTAGGCAGAAAATCAGTCCCAAATCATGCTAACTCTTTCCTGCATGAGGTAGTTAGCTAGTTCAGGTATTAAATACTTTGAATTAGACAGTTCAGCTGTAAAAACAGCACTTAAGACAAGGGCAAATAAGTGTAGATGGGAACCAGAAGTCAAAGTAATTTAACCAAGTTAAATTCCTGGTTAGCTTATCTTCACTGCACATGAGTTAACAGTCTCTTGTTTTCACAGTGGGAGTCAAACTCTGTTGTCTCCACTGGAGGAACATACAGGCTTCAGCATAGGAAGCCAAGGTGGGTCAGAGAGGACTGATGCTGGCCTAGAAGAGTGAAAAATGACAAAGCTTACAGCACTAACAGCATCATTAATGGCATATGCACATTGGAGAGGTGACAGAATGTCTTGCCTGGCTCACTGCGTAGTAGAGAAAATCATGTTCATGGTTTTCCTGAGAGAAATGGTTGGCATTTATCTCTGCTGAAGCCCTGCTGAAATCTGGCACTTGCAGTAATTTGGAATTTCTATGTCTAAACTCAAGTCTTTTAAGGAACAGAAAGGAAGTTTCTTGTTAAGTGCAGCACTTGTGGAACTACTCATGCAAATGTATCTCCTTTGCAACCTCAAAGAACTTAATAAATTTGGTAAGCGCTAAAAATTGCAACTAGTCAGAACTACTAGTATATATATAGCTATATTTATGTATGAAATATAAATGCATTTATATACAGTCTGTTTCCATCTTACCCACAGCCATTTCAATATATGAGTACTTTTGAAATATACTTATTACAACATTATCTTGTAATTGATGTTTTTTGTTTGTTGTCTTTCATCCTATGTTTTACCTTCAGTGCTTCTAAACTCAGGATCTGTCTCCAGTATTACAGCAATCAAGTGTTATAACCATTTCCCCTCTTTTATCATACAGTTTATATTCTAAAAGCTCTTAAGCCACAGAACTGTGAAATTCACCTTGCATCATATGCACTCATTAAAAATAATTTAAATAATTTATTGAAGTTTAGTTATTAGTATCAATTTTAGGAATGTTTGCTCATGTATTTAATTTTAAATGGATGCTGAAGATCAGAACCTGAACCATATATTTGACTGAACTGAGAGCAAGAATGATGTACTTCAAGGTCCCTTCCAACCCAAACTATTCTATGAATCCAGTGTCCAGCCAGAGACTGAACAGCTTTAAAGCTGTTACAGATACCCAAAATGTTGTCTAAACCAAAGGCAATACAGACATTTCTATATATCATGTTAGGCTCATGAATAATGTAACAAACAATCCTGAGGATTTCTTTTTGTAACAGCTGGATACCTTCAGTCTCAAATCCTATCTTATCTACTGTCCATTTGAAATCATGCAACATATAGAATAGTCAGGGAAAGTTCTTAATGACCAGCAAGTCACAAAATGTATTTACAAAACTGGTGAAAATTAAACCCTGTGAGACTACTTTTAGGCACAGTGACTCTGAGGGTCCCAGAGAGACCAAAGTGCTGGTACAGGTTCAGGCTGATGGTAGAAAAACTGGCACTCCAAGGCAGTGAGTAAGCCCCCAGCAGAAGCACAAGAAACTGGTCGCAGAGGGACTCTGGCTTCCAGTCCTCCAGGCTGAGACCAGAGAGTGGCTTCCCCAGGGGAAACTCCTCCCCTACCTGGCAGAGGAGTAGTTTGTGGCTGCCATTGCTTGGCCAAAACCGAAGCAACATCTCTTATCTGGTGTAGTCCATCAGAAACCAGACACATTAGTTTCCTTCAAATGAGAATATGAACCAAAAAGGTGAACAGAAACTGGAGGTATTGCAATGGCTGTGGGTCATTTCGGATGTTGCTACCACAATTCAAGTTACAAAGATATCCCTCTGCTCCCCTAAGTGTAATAGCTGGCAAATGAAAAGCATTTGAGCAAGTGTAATCTGCCATAATTATATATTACAAATATATTCATTCTGTTTAGGGAGAAAATCCTTGAAGGCTCCAGATGAGACATTTCTCACATATATTATTTGGCTTTTCCTAAGGCTTTAATGAATTACTTTAAATCACAGACTTAGGTATTGATTAGCCTCATTCAGTTGAAATCTAGGCTTAGCAATCTATACTTGTCTATAGTTTATTTGTGATATTATTCCTAATAAAGAGCTGCAATTAATCCACATCAAGGAAAATCAATTAACACAGATTTGTATCACAAAGAAAAATCCTCCTCATATCTGCCTGCTAATCCTGAAGCTTAGGTCTTTCTTTGCTACCGAGGAGGACAGATAAAAAATATTGATTTCACCCTATTTTTACAACTTATAGTGATAGAATAATAGCACACGGAACAGACAGGGCTTATCAATTAAAACTAATTTTTAGATATAATAGAGTAAGACACAAAAAGTCTATGTCCTCTGCATTATTAATAATTATTAATATGAGGCATTAGTGGCTCTGTAATAAGAACTGGCACTCCAAGCAGAGCTCTCAAAGAGTCTGACTTCAGTCCTGGTGTGATTACAGATTTTGCAGCCTATGAATTACAATACAGTAATGGTTCTAGAAGGAAAACTGTAGTTAGCTGGGGCTGCAGGGGAATTGAAAACTCTTCTGTTTAATTTCAGACTGATGGCACAAAGTGAAGAAGTACAAGATGTTATCCAGTCCAACATCTTTCTGATTTTATCCAGTTCCATCTAACTGTGCTAATATCTAACCTAATTTATTAGAAATAATAATAATAAAAAAATCTTATCAGAGTCCTCTTGCAGGAAGCATCAAATAAACACCATGAATTAGATTTTTCAATTTTATAAGCCAGACTTTATCCTTGCTACGCAAAGAAGACAACAATGTGTCATTGTCCTTTGACAATTCCTAATGTAAACAATTTATGTGATTTATTCTTCTTCATGCTAGATAATTACATATCTTATACCAGCGTATCATCAGTGTGTTGTTATTCTGACTGCCCCATAATAGAAATTGTGTATTTTCCCACTGCAGTGAAGGCTATTCTTAACATACTTTGGCCTCAACCAGCTAAAAATATCAGAGTTCTGTTTCTCTGTGGGAAAGTTTTGCTGAAGTTATTTCTATTAAAAGTTTAGTATTGGTCTCTTCCATTTTTCCTACTGTATGTGCCATTCACATTCAGTGCTGTCTTCTCCTATATGTAATTACTTACAAGTACTTAAGTGTCACATATGGCACATATTAGGCAAATAATGCCCTAATTCACTCTAATGCTAACATTAATATGAATGATTAGGAATGAGATTAGTACTGAAGAATACCATTTTTAAATGAGTTGTGCTGACATAGGCAACAGCTCTATGAAGGATTAAAGAGCATGGATTATTGCAGGTTATGGCTCAAGATATCAAATGATATGGCTCTGTGTTTATTCATGCCAAGGACACTGGGCAATTAGAGGCTCCAACAGCCAACTGTAATTCTTGCACTGAATCTTTGGGTTCCTTGTGGTGGTTTTTAGCTCCTATGAGTTTTTGACAGACATTAGGTTCTTTAAAAAATGAAAATGAGCTTGCTGTGAGCTGTCTACACTCTCTGAAAGCTTTTCTGAGAGTCATTTAATTTATCTGGCAACCTGGAGCCAGTCTGACAATGCAGATACAAATCTACAAACATTCTCTCCTGAAGCTAAAGTCTCATAATAAAAGAAGATGCCACTAAATAAATTACATTTATTTCTCTGCTGTTGCACCTTTAAATTTACCTCCTTGTAATAATAAATCTGCTTTTCTGTCTCCTTTCTCAGTTCATTCAGTTGAGACAACAGCATCTGTTTAAACCAATAACATCTATGTTATATAGCTCTCTACACATAACATTCTGATGTCCATTTTCCTGATGTCTCCATTTAATAATCAAAACTGTTTCATTTAAGGAAGTGAGCACAGAGCAGAGAAATATTAATCATCCCCTGTTTAGATTATCAAATTTTAGGAAAGACCAAAGAATAATGATACCTTCAGCTTTTGGCTCACTTCTCTCCCTTTTAACACAAGGGATATAAATACCTCAGCTCCTGAAAGTCTGACCAAGTGTTCACAGTACCTTCAGCATCACCCAGGTTTGCCTGTGGAGGAACACCAGTGATCCATGTATCATGACTCTTAGCATGAAGAAGTGATGGTGTAGTCGAGAAAAAAAACCCAAAAGAGCAATTAAATGGTTTTCTCTTGGTATCTCCCTGCACTGGTACCCATTAACCCCTATCAGTCTTAGCCTTGATATTTCACTTCCTTTTCACAGATGGAATTTGTTGCTTAGTGTTTCTATCAGCTTACACTCAGCCTCTGTCTACTGCAGGTGCTGTCACCCCAGAAAACCACTCTGCTCCTTTAAATTCCTGGGTATGGTTATCTAGAAATTTCGATTTTAACTCTGATTTCAACAGTTCATGTTTAATAAGTTCCTGTTGTATCTTATCAAAATTGTTAACAAAATAAAGCCAGTTGCATCCCTTTAACCTTACTTTTCTACTGGCTACTTCCTAAATTAACATGGTGGATACAAATCTGCTTGCTCTCCTTATATTTCCCATCTTCTGCAGTTTTAATCTCCTCACTCATATGTATTGCTACAGGATTCTTCTTCTTCACATGCATAACTAAATATATAGAAGTATAATTGTCATTTCCCCCCACTGCTTACCTAGAACTTATTGCTCTTTCAACTACAGTGACTGTCTTTATTTTCTGAACACTCAGTAAAACTTGTTATTACTTATGTGCTTAAGGTTAAGCTAATGCTTAAACATCTCTTTGAATTGGGCTGTATCTGTTTTCAGTGAAAGAGCAAAAAAAAAAGAAATAACAAAATCAATGTACTGTGATCTGGAAATCCGACTAACTGATGTGGAATACAAACAGATTTTTGCACAACTCAGTTTCTTTCCTGTTTTCTGTCCTGTTTGGTATTTGGATGTTTTTTCATCCAAATGTCTTTTTGACTCCATCATGCCTGAATGTCACCCATGTCCTTGTGAGGAGCCTCTCAGATAACATGCTGTGTGATGCTCAATATACATGTGCACAGATACATAAACACATCCAAATACACGCCTGTTTCTTCTAATGAACACTTACAGTATTTTTCCAGCTGTTTCTTTGAGTTCAGTATGCTTGAACAGAAATCATGTGATTTCTGCTTGCACATTTGATATGAGGCATTAAAAAAGGGTGTTTCCTTTAAAAGTAAACTGCAAGAGGAATTGAGGCAGGCAATTAAATCCTCCTTCCGTTTTTTATTTAGCACATGCAAGTATTGCCTGTGAAAGTCCACTCTCCTGCCCTTCCCTCATCACTATCTGCCTTTTGAGAGCCTGTCTGCCAGCAAAAGCTTTGCCAGTTTGAGCTTCCTATGGACAGAAACTAGAGCTATTGAAAAGGGCAGCACCAACTAGAGTTAGTTGTGTTGATGCTGATGAGGATTTGGGTGTCTGTAGGAGAAGGATGGTACATTAACGCATCAAAATCAATTTAGTTGTGTTGGCAAGAATTCTGTGTATAAAATAATCTTTGAGATACAGAACACGGCCACTGAGTATAGTAAAAAATAAATCAAGCTGAGAACTCTTTCAAGCTTTCATTGTAAATCATCAAGAAGTGCTGAGAAGCATAAGTGCAATAAAAATAATCATTTGCAGGTCACCATTAAATGATGTGACAAATGCAGACAGTGATACAGTAAAACTGTGAACTAGAGAAGACTTACCCTCTCCACCAGCAGTCATTTCCTTTCTCTTTACATTCCCATGCATTGCACCTCTCTCATCCTTTTCCTTCTTCTTAGTAACTTCTCTATCTTGTTAGCTTCCTTCACCTCAGCCTTTGGCAGGAGCATGTGTTGTCTTTGTCATCTCACCAGCCTCCTCGGGGAGGAAAAGCACAATCTTTCCCTAATAAGATTCCTCTTGAAGCTTCTTCTGCAACCTGGATGGGAACAAGCACATGAAAATAAGGAATAATGGGGAATAAAATGCAACTCACATCTATGGAACTTCAGTGGGATCTTGGACTGACTGCTAAAGGCAAGGCAGGGTCCTGGCCAGATCTGATAACAACACAAGCAGAATAAATTTAATATCAGGAGACTGAAATCCAGTAGAACAAGGGGAGTTTCTGAGGGTTGCCATCAAGTGCTTGGAGTCCTGCAGGGCCAAGTAACAGAGCAATCAGTGAGAATATTAATTCAGTCAAATTTAATTGCTGATAAATGATTTGTTGCACTGCAATACATGAAGCCAGTGAGAATTGAAAGGTGTTAGTCAGGACATCAGCATTTATTTCCAGCACAAAAACTAGTCTGATCTGCTCATCTTACATCTTTTTTTTCTCTTCTCCTCCACCCTTAAACTTTTGTATCAAGGCAGGAATAATTTAAAAGCTGCTTAATACAATCCCATCCCTGTTTTGGTCAGGTTCTGTGAGCACTTGTGTAATCTGAATAAATGATCAATAATGACACATCACAGGTGAACCCCAAAACATCTTAGAGAACATTCTACAAATGCTGACATTCCAAGTCAACATACACTTGTGTATATATATATATACATATATATATGTATATATTTATTTGTATATACACCTAAAAATAACACAGACATATGTCTATGAGGGTGATGAGACATTGGTCCAGGTTGCCCAGAGAAGCTGTAGCTGCCCCATCCACAGAGGAGTTCAAGGTCAGGCTGAACAGGACTTCGAGCAACCTGGGCTGGTGGCAGGTAGGTAGGACTGGATGGTCTTTGATGTCCCTTCCAACCCAAACTATTCTATATTTACACACTATCTGTGTGTAATGAAGGTTTTATTAATTATGCTATTTTTTATTTAGCTAGCTATGATTCTTCACTTCCTTACTTAGTTCCAAAGTTTTCTGTGGTAATTCAGAAGGATGCTAATAGATGAAGCTGTATCCCACTCTTAAAAAGAAGAGTTGAAGGTATCACTGCTAGTTGAGCTAAAACTAAAATGCTGCCCTTTAGGCAAAGAAGAGCACACTGTGCATCCCACCAGCTGGCAAAAGGTGTAAGAGTGAAGAGCCAATCTTCCATGTTTCAGATGAGTGAGAATTTCAGCAGCACCGGGAAAGGCCCCCCTTCCATGTGTACCAGAAGGGCTGCAAAAGGCTGGGCTCATGAAGCAGAAACTTTCTATCCCAAATGCTGCCAATCCAAGAAGGTGAGCCAGCTATGACAGAAGCTCTGCAGCTGTGTTCCTGATGGGGTCAGGGGGACATGGGCCACATGTTTTGACTGCATAAACCCATAACCCAGCAATGGAAATCACATATTTCAGTGTGATTAGGTATTTTCTCCTCTCATTGATGTAAATGGGATCAGTTCCTGCAAGAATCTGAACTTGGCTCTAGAGCCTGGAAAAGGGTAAATTGTCAGATTCTGGTTTTGCTTATTTTCTAATTGCTGAACCTCTTTGTTCTTATCAGGCCCATTTTCTACAGTAAGAATCAGTCATTCTGTCCTCACTTTGTCTCCACCACAGCTTCAGAACATGCCTGTTCCTTCTACTTTCTTGTCTCATGATCTTTGACTCTTCTAGGTCTCACTTCCCATACTCCCAGCCAAAAGTGGGAACTGCCTGATGCTGGTGGAATGCCATGTCCATCCACATTTCCTGACCATACACCTGTCCTCTACAACTAGATGTGAGAATTATTGCACAGCACTTGTCTGCTTCGCTGCTGTAAGAGTCATGGCCATTAATTACATTATCACATCCACTTCTGCAAAAACAATGGAGAAATGACCAGAGCTATAGAAGACCTCAATAGCAAGACCCTTAGTGGAGCAGGCACCTATAACAATACTGAGTTTAAGCCAGACTAGGACCACTTATTCACCAGCAGTACATCCCAGACACGCTATAAAAGTTCTTCATGATGGACCTCGTTAGCATATGACATCTGATGAGATCACAGCATGAGGCTTGCTTGGCTGCAGGCACTACAAAGGCCTCTGCATCTCTCTGTCAACACGTTGGCTTGTGGTTTTTTTTGGTTGAAGAGAGCTTGTGAAATAACTACTGTCTGATGGTGCTGGCCCAGTTCAAGGCCAGCCAGGACACCCACCACCCACTTGCTGTTGCAGTCCTGGGGCTGTATCAGCCACGTGGACAAATAACTTCCTTGTTAGAAAGATTGTGCTGGATGGCAGACTTAGTAATGTAAAAAAAAGTCTAAAAAGTGTCAGTCTTGTTACCTACATTTGCTAAAAGGACTGTAGGAGACAGGAGGTCATTGCTTGCTTCCTAATTTCCAGGGTCATCAAATGTAGCCATCAACCCAACACTGACAAAAACATCCCTAAGGCATATCTCTAAGCTCTGTGTCTGTCTGGCTCTTAAATATCTTCAGGGATGATGCCTCAACCCCTTCCCTGGGCAGCCTCTTCCAATGCCTCATAATCCTTTCAGTGTAAACATTTTTCCTAATATCCAGCCTACCCCTCCCCTGGAATAACTTGAGGCCATTTCCTCTTCTCCTAATATAATGTCACATGGAGTCATTTAGAAAATTTATGGCATCCCACCTTAAGGAGATCAGCTGACACCACACGAGTAACATGAATGCCAATATACAGTAATATTTGTAACTCAATTGGTATGGAGCTGTTGAGTAATTCATGGCAGAAAATTTAGTCAAAGCTATTTAGCTTCTTTTGCTGCTCTCAGACATCACACACACACTTGGACAACACACAGTGGGTTGAAGAATGCTTCACTGCCAGAATTTTTAGATAAACTGATACAACAGACCTCTTTCCTAACTCCCTGCACCAGACACTTTTTCTTACTTTCTTTCAGCCTCAAAACTTACGAAATGTTATTTTTGCAACCAGGCAATAGCTTAACCCAAGTAATAGGAGAGAGAAGTTCATGGAAGGGAATATCAGCTACTGTGCTTGGCACTGATTAGATTAACACCAGGAACCACTTTAGAGAGGCCATTTTTATGGCCATCAATTACTTGCTGAGAAAGTTCTCATCTTCCAGCTAATGGCAGTTTTCTACATGACCCCATGCATTTAAAGGCACTGACTAAAGGGCCTTTTGCCTGTTCTTTAAGCCATGTAGTCCCTACTGGCAACGGGGAACATTTTTGAAAGAGACTAGAGCCTGTTTTCCAGAATGATTTAGTCACAGACTTCCACATAAGCTTATTCATCCTGCTCCTGGGGTTGTGGTTACATGCACACATTTCTCCAAGACATGAAGTCAGCATCAGCAGGTAATGCCCTCTCTGGCTGGTCGCTGTCTTCTCCTCTGCTCCTGCCACCCCTCCTCATGGAACAAAGAGGGCAGTGTGGGGACTGCCTCAAACAGCCCTGGGTGCTGGCACCATGACCTCCAAAGCCTCCACCACTTTTCAGTTGGGTGGATTAATGTTCATGGTGCTCCATCCTACCACGGCTTGAGGGTACCAATAGCTGAGCTCAAGAGACAACCCAGGTAGCTTTCCACAGGTATTCAGGTGCTTCAGATACATCTGAGATGTTACACACTAGCTTCTGGTTCGAGTCCGACTCAGTTAGTGGTAGAAATAGCGCTGGTCGCTCTTCAAGAAGCTCAGTCTCATCAGTTACTAAGTTTCAATGAGGTAAGCCAGCACAAAACACCTAGAGATGGACAGCTTTGAGCTCACAAATCCCCATCCCTGAAGCCTGGCTGCTTTTGCCTACTGCAAACACACTATCTGGCCACCATAAATCACAAACCTATGTAATGGCCGTGCCATTTCATAGACAAAGATGCATTTCACAGAGAGTATGGTTTTAATAAACAGGCAGCCTTTCAGTGGCGAGACTGGAATAAGCCAGTGATCTCAGTCCAGTTCCTGTTGGAAAGGTAGTCACAGCACAAAAACCACTAGCACAAATGGGCAGATTGTTACTGGGCTGCAGTAAGAAGCCGAATGGCTCTCTGGCCCTGGCAGTTTTGGGCAGGATTGCCATCACCGTCTACAGGCTGGGGGCAGCCAGGACTCTCTGCTGGCCAGGAGGAATCTGGCTCATGGCTGCACTGAGGACTTGGCTACCAGGAGCTGCCTTGCTGGAATTCCCACACTGAGCACATGCACAGTTAACTTCAGACCTTTCATTAGTTCATCAGAATGTTACCCTGCAGTAAATGGAGGGATCTGTAAGGCTGAAAGTGTTCTGACCCAAACTCACATGTGCAAAGCATGCACTTGTAAAATGCAATGGGAAATATTCATTATTCTTGGATAGAGCTGCCTTTTAGTTAGCAGTTACAGCAGCTGTCGTCATTTTCGGCATTAGCCAGTGCTGGTTCTGTGAATTTATACCATCGTGTCCTGGAGTATTTTGCCAGCAATACGCTTTAACCCACTCCTGCAAAATAATCCTATATATATTGGACACATATTTGAGATATTATGATTCTACTTTTTTAGAGGGTGTTAGGAATTATTTTTATAAACATCCCCCGTGTGCATGCCTAAGGGTTTTTACAATCAATCTTAAAAAATGAAAGAAACGCATTTTCAGTTTTGAACCTATTTTGATGTGGTTCCCCCTGGCTTCTGATAGGCTGCAAGCTAATGCAGCCATGCTGCTCCTGTAAAATGTTTAGGAAATAAACAAATACAAAGAAATACTGTAATTTAGTGCATTTTTCTGAATTATTTTTTTTTTACAGATTTCCCACAAAACTGTATCAAACCTGTAATTATGATGGCATAGGTGATGATATCTGAGCATGGCCAGTGACATCAGTTAGAAGACTTGCAGGTCTACACCTTTCATAAAGTGAGGCATTGGCCTTCTGCACTTCCAGGCCTTATCTTTCCTATAACACCATCTGCAATGAGTATCAGGGAAAATAGACTGAGGAAAAGTCACATCAAAATATCTTCAAATCTTAGTTACTAAAATTATACAAAAATATTGAACTACTTTTTTTTTAATGGAAACTTTCAGACCCCAAAGGTTTCAGTCTGGAGAGAAAATGATGTGAACTCCAGGAGAAACACATCTGCAGGTTCATGCACAGACAAAGCCATTCTGGAAAATTAATTCTTAAAACTGATTTCATGGGAGAGCATGAATCTTTCCAATAATAATCACAAAATAGTAGAATCTAGTGCAGAGAAATGAAGTGGTATGCATGACTGTAGTTTGAATGTGAAAAATGGATTTGGAGAATGCTTTTTATCTAAATCATTTTGATATCTTTTGCTGATATGCAAATCATGTACAGAATACATTAGACATTCCCTTGTGGGTCATATCCACTAAGGACAGAAATCTGCCACAGTAGACCAGGCCCTGAGTTTGTGCCTTACGTCCCTTGAGTCTTACTGCGTAAGCCGGAATTCTGTAACTGTAGGAACCTCTGATCACCCTGCATTTGCTTTTTCCAGATCTGCATAACTGCACCCAGATAAAGATGTGGATGTGTAAGCCAGAACTCCCAGTCTCTCCTCAAATCTGCACTTCAGGACTGGTGCAGTGTCTCAGCAAACTTGTTGATGAACCTGTGCTCCAAAGATTGCTGTCTGGCACCACCAGGGAGACAGATTTCTGACTACAGTAACCAGCAGAATTTTTCTATATGCCAGTGCGTCAGGAAAACAGGGATAATCTTTGCAACAGTTGTTTCCCTGAGGGTGGAGGAAATTAAGAAGAGAGAAACATGGAAGGAACTGTAGCTACTTTGCACTCCTGAATTGGCACATGCACACATGTATTAGCACACCTATCTCTTGCAGCTCTGTAAGGAGATACCAACTGGCAGGAGTGTAAAGGAGGCACAGAGGTAGTGAGTGATGAGTGGAGTAAAACCAACTGAGGGGCCTGAGTAATTAACACTGAACTCTTCAGAGGACATTTAGCTCCCTACCAGACTGCATCTCCCATGCAGAGCAAGTTGCTGTAATAAATTCTAAATGGGGATACTACAGTCTGATCCTGTGGGACTCAGAATTCAGGGAAAGTTGAGGATGCTGCCATTAGACATTTAGATAAACAAATCCTAAGGGATTTTTAGTGAGTTAAAGCATAGAGTCTTTTGAAAAAGGGTCTTAATTAATTCTTATTTGGTATAGCTTCCATCTACAAAACTGCCTTGATGTTTTTTACATTATCTGCTGTAAAAATCAGAGCAGTGTCTTGCATCACACTTAAGTGCTACCTGCAAACAATAATCACTCATTAATGCAAGAAGATAGTAATCACTGGATGAATGAATTAGGGTTACAGACACTCTCTAGTCCTTCAATTATTTAAATAGAAAAAGGTGTTCTAAAAATAAAGAATCTTGGCAATAACATTGTTTTTCACTGCAAACCATGAGAGCAACTTTCCTATACATTCTCTTTCCTGCTTGTTTAAAGGCATCCTCTGTGTCTTTTATGTACATTACATTTGTAAGCAACAAATTTGTAGTCATCAAAGTATTTCCAGCCTGACCCCAGAATATATTGTTTTCTAGTCTAAAATTTAAAGTAAAAGGCACACCTTTGATACCATGAATCTACCCACCATCTATACATTCTATCCCAAATGGAAAGATATGCACGTTCTTGCTAACCTAGTTTTGTGTATGTGTGTGGTGGGGTTATTTTTTGTAACAACAGGCCTAAATCCATATTAATGATCCAAAAAGTGACCAGGCCTCAGCACCTTTTGTCCTCTATACATTAACTATCCAATAATCAACAGTAGCTGTCCTGTACTCTGGTGTCTTTGGCCTAATTCAGAGGGACAGATATTTATCATCACCCTTGAATTGGGTGACCCATTCTGACAGGTCGACATCCTTATTTATGTAATAATGTCATAGACAGTAACTGCTAATGAGTGGAGTGACACAGAGGTCTGTTAGATGGAAAGGCAGAGGAAAGCTGAAAAGGGCATGAGGGGTTAATGGGACTTTTCTGTTCCAGCCTCCTGGGATGTGTAATTATGTTCTAATAAGAAATGAATGTATTGATTAGATTAGTGTGCAGTTGTGTCCTTGTGCACACGTACAGTGCTGCATGCATATAGGCAGCAATTGTGTGTGCCCCTATTTTGTTTCAGGATGTGTTTATAATGGCAAGTAGCTTTGTGCTTTGGCCAAAAACAAGCAACGTGCTCCCACAGGCCTCTCCTTGTCCTTCCTGTGGCAAACTCCTTGTGAATTCAACTGGGCTTCATCTGAATTTTAACTTCAGTAAACACCAAATAAGAGCTTCGGTATTAGGCCCTCACAAACAAATTACTTCCTATTTGCATTCTTTGATGTAAACTCCCCCCATGGCTAAAAAGAGTGGCAAAAGCAACCAATTCATTATAAACAGCAAGTGGCATCTGCTTAGGGGACCTTCCTGCAGCCAAAGTAGGCCATGCTCATCCCTAGCCTGAGTCCACTGCCAGCAGCGTGCTTACAGTAGGGAGGAATCTGCCCCAGCCTTCTTTCTCATCAAGTAAAGTATGTTCTCTGACAGGTCAAGGAAAGCATCCTTCACATGCTCACAAAGGGCCAATTCTCCACCACATCTCCAAAGTGTGTGTGATCTGAACTTGAGGCTGAATTCCCTTGATGGGAAAGACATAACAATAGAGAAAAGCTGAGGGGGGGGGTAGAGAAGAAAAGAACCCCAAGCATGTCTGAAAATTAGAGCTGCCCATGGCTCAGGAGATGAAGGAATGCAGCTGATAATGGCATGACATTAGTGCTAATAAGGCAAAGAAGCAGAATTGTGGCTTTTCAACCATATATATGCACACATATCTCAGCTATAAGCATAGTCTTATACATCCCATGGACTTGTACATGATGTTTCAGTAAGTAAGGAAGAAAGTGGGCTAGCCTGGCAGGAGGAATAGGCTTCTTGGGCCACAACCTCAGTCCCTTGTTCCTGGGATAACAAAGGCTGTAACACCAGCATGCACCAGACTTTGACAAATGGGTACCTCCAGTTGCACACTGAAGAAATAAAGTGACTCCCTCTGGAAAGAAGCAGCATTATTAGGCTCCAATGGGATTTTCTTCTATCTCACTCTTGACCAGGACTTTTGTGAGGCAAAAGGGAGGGAGAAGGAGAACTATAACTTCAGTGAACTGTGGGTATGATTCCAGGATTGATACACAGGAAAGGCTGTATTACAGAGATGTAAAAAGGGAAATACTAGGCAAGATTTCCAAACATTTCTGAAATGCTTAAACTATTTAAGTGTTTAAAGTGTCAAACTATTTAAGTGTTAATAAACTATTTAAGAACACACTCTAGGATCCATGTCATAAGAGAAGATTATTTTGAAAATGAGTTCTCTTTATCCTGTTTTGTTTTCTGAAGAATGAAAGAAGGTATTAAAAAAGCCCACCTGCAACATGAACGTGAATGGACTCCTAAAGTCTGACCATTACCGAAGGATAATGATTAAATTTTCTTTTTTTTTTCCCTTTTGTCATTCTACTGCAAATTTTTCTATCTGAGGAGCATTGAGCAGGTATTTTCTAAGCATTTTGATGTGTAAAATATTTTAGGTGGCATGTTTATAAAAGAGAATGTATTTATACTCCCTTTGAGATCCAAGCTAGATCTAAATCTGAAAGTCTGACTTCAAAAAATTTGCCTCACGGGTCAAAATAGAGAGTACAAGCCTGGCTGTGGAGATGGCTGTAGGAGCCTCATCACTTATGGGAACAAGGCTGTGATTGCATCTGTAATGAAAGCACTGGAGAACAGCCTAACCAAATCGTGGTATTTTCTTCCAAACAATGTATGATGCTAAAGCTAGTTGAGTATCCAGATGAATAACAGAAATACTCTCTGAAGGAGAGTATCTTGTGCCACAGTTCAAATCCAGATCTGAATGGTGGATGGAGGTGAGTAAATTTTTCAGCAACTGCTGGCCCTTTGACTCCTAAAAGCTGAGGGTGGGTTCCCTGTTTGAATGCTCACACAAAACTGATTTCCCCATTATATTGATGGGAACTTTGCAACGCAATGAATCATCTTCAACTGGTTGATTTATTTCACGGGGCAACTCGAGGCAGCAAACTTGGAGCAAGGTAGCCCAAACTAAGCAGAAATATCCTTCCCTGTCCAATTTATTAGTGTCAGCATCAGCATAAGCTTTTCTCCTTAATGGACTGATCTTTCATTCAGGCTATAGAAGATCCTGAGAAAGTTTTCCTCGTTTCTTTATATTTTGCCAAACATCTTAGTGAGCTCCTAAAAACTTATTGAAAGAGCATTACTCAGTCTGACACATTCCATTTATTTCAATATGGTGACAAAGAGGGAAGATCTAGTTAAAAAATATTGCAATAGCCTTATGGGATACTTATGGGTTTTTTAAATGTAATACATCACAATAGCATACTTTGTTTTTGTAGAAGGGCATTCTGTATTCGCCAAAAAAGCTGCTGACTTAATCATTAGTTATGATGAGAAGAGATTTAGTGCTCTCTTTCTTTACGCTGTCACTGAGAACAATGTCTATGAAAAAGCCTATGCTTCCCATTATAAATCACTATAAGCTCCATGAAAATTTCTCCTCTACCCTGGGGTTTAAGTGAGCCCATACTCGGTGAGGCAGACTCCCAATAGTAGCACTTCATGCTGAACTCCTCAAGTTTATGAAATGCTATGGTTCACCCTAAGTCCAGGCGCTGCCCCTGCATGCAGCTTCCATTGTTCAGCAATTTATGAATGGTTTGTCTTTATTAAAAAATGAAATACCTACCTCTTTCCCCTGCTTTGCAGATTGCTTATGCTTTCAAAAATGCTTTAAAACTGGAACACAGTATCACTTTTAACTTTAAAAATATGTATCACTCTTTAACACTAGATTGCCTCTTAGAAACACAATGGACTCTCCACTCCTTCACCCTCTAAAATGCTCAAGAGAAACCATATCAGATCTTTTTTAGGGTAAGAAAGGATTCAGAGATGGAGCCATTCAAGAAAGAAATTCTTTATAGATTCTTCCCTTCACCGACTAGAGAGCATTGGATCCCATAATTTTAAGAAGACAAATTCAAACCCAAGTGATGTGGGAGGAAGTTTTGAGATTTATCAGCACTTTTTAATATAAATCACACGAGACAGAGATTTAGAGACCTAGAATTAAGTATATAGGTTTGAAAGTCTTTAATCCTCCTCCTCTCCTTCCCTCCACCCTCGTAACAGTTACAGAGACTGGCTGGATTTTATTGTATAAGTTTGTGAAGAAATTTTTAAAAGAATGAGCGTTCCATGTATGTGCCAGCATTTTTTGTTTGTTGGCCCATGTTAACAGCTTTTTCTTTGGTGTTTTTTAGTTTATCAGAACTCTAGCAAAATGTTTTGATGAAAATGAGCCAGGACATTTTTCCTAGATTTCAGTGTCCTCGAATATTTGCTTTCACTCTTCTGAGTTTGTTTATTATTTATTGCTTTCCAATTTCTTGAAGACAGTATTCTCATTCCAAGAGGCAGGGAAGTTGCTTGTTTCATCACAAACTGTCTCAGTCTCCTCCTTTACTGGGCTTAAGTCATATCACTGGGTTCAATTTTGAAAGGGAGGATTTTGATTTTAAGTTCTCAGCCACCCACACTGGACCTGAAGGCCACTAGAAATAGCCCTTGTCTGCTTTGTTTCTCAGGAACCAGAATAGACAAATTCCCTCTGGTCTGCCCTGAGATATGGATTTGGCTCAATAAGCAAACATCAACTGCAGAAACAGCTGGTTGCAGAGCAGTTTTCATAGAAACCGAGAGCTGTTGTCCTCTAAAAAGATACAATATTATTTCATTAATTTCTTGGTATAGTTTTTCATTTATTCTGAATGAGCTTTGAGGGGTCTGAGAATGCCAGCCTAAAATCTAACCTCTAATGGTCTTTGATTTCAGTTTGATTATTGACATTGCTACTCTGAATAAGATAAACTACAAAGTAGTGTTAAAATATTGCATCAATGTATATGAGGTATCTTTTAGATCTTTATACTAAAAACTAAGAAGACAAAAGCACACTTTACTACAGACACCTCAATGTACTCACAGCTCCCAAAGCCACGTGGATTCTGATTTTCACACAGAATGCTTTAATCTGCACAGGTATATAATGCCTGAAGATGTTACCTACCTTAATGGTTTTATGGACATCTCAGTTTTCAAGCTAGGCCAGTTCTCTTAATGGGCTCAAATCTTGCCTAGGAAGAGAGGCAGCACAGTGGTTCCCAACATCAGTGTCTTCAGGATGAGTTCTCACAGGAGTTACCAGCATGGTCTCCCTCTTGCTGCTATGGAGCTGAGCTCTCTAAGACAGACCTCAGTCTGCCCAAAGATAAAGAGCAGTTGATTGAAAAACAGTGCTTTCCAAAGACAAGCCAGCATAGAAGATACCTTTTGTGTGGATAACTTCACCTTTTACAATTAATGTGGATGTGAAGCCCAAGCATAGATCTGCTGCCAAAGCCTGAGACTATCTCAACTCATCTAGAGATTAAAAATCTTGGAAAAACCCCCCAAATTCTTTAAGCTTCTTGAAAGTATCAAATTGGTCACTACTGAAAGTATTTAGCATCTGCAATCTCTGTCCTCACCATCCCTCCACTCCCCACAAACACATAACTTAACATGAATCTACTCCCCAGGCTTTTGCAGATCTGTGTTCCTGACCTCACCTTCCTTTCATTTTTGCTTCCTAATATTCTACTGAGGTTAAAAAACCCCGTGGTGAAATTAAAGTTAAAACTACCAGTAATAAAATACATGAAAATGTAACAACTGCTGTGGTTACCTCCTCAACTGATCTACAGGGTGTCACTGGCTTCCTGGGAGTTTGTGGTGGCTGCTGCCATCCAGTTTCACACTTATCCAAAACCACCTTGTGTTTTGGCATTTGCAGAGGGAATGAAGCCAGGCTATCCCCCCTTTCATTCAGTCACTGTCCAGGGATCACCACAAACTGACCACCCTGGGTTTGTGCTAACCTTTCCTGGGGGAGGCAGACTGGGATGAACAGATGGCTCTCTCAAAGGGTCCTTGTCCTTTCTGCACATTTCCTAACTCTAAACCGCAGATGAAAAAAGTAAAGCAAATGTGACCCTTGCAATTGAGATCCTTTACCCATATAAGCAGTCCTATTAAAGTTGAAGGAGAACATACATCATAATAATTGAAGTGGGCATGAGTTGTCTTTGAATTGCAGGAACTGTGGATGACCACATTTCACTTTCCCTGTCACTGACTAAGATAGAATTTCCTCCCTCTCATCAAATGGCAAATCTTTTATTTATGGATTACATCTATGCCTTGGAAAGAGGTAGAGTTACTGATACAGTTTTCCTCAAAAACATGTTGAATTTTGTTTCAGCCTCACAGATGACTGCAGTTGATCACATCTGTTTTCCAGCAGACACCCGTGTCTCCAATTAGAAAGATCACAGAATATTGTAGGGGCCTGGGGATCCTTTGGTCAGCCAAAAGATTTGGGCTTTCAAAAAGAACAAGATGACAAATATAATATGTGCTATTATTCATGACAAAGCTGTTAAAATATTCTCTTAAAACTAGTTACTCAGATGTAATCCTCCACATTAAGTATATATATGTGTAAAAAACAAAGAAGAATAAGAGGGATTTTTTTTTTACTATTATCTTAAAAATTGCAGTTTCAGTCCTGGCTATATCCATTGAACTGATAGGACAGGTTAGGATATTCATGGTCAGAAAATATTTCAAATACAAAAACTGGTTAAATTCTTCTTTCCTTGAAAAAAATGCACAAAACCTTTAGTTAATGGCATCAAATACTTAAAAGGATTGAAACATTATAAAAATGTAGTTCTTTGTTTTGATCAATATTTTTAGTTTTCACCTTCAGCTCTGATACTATGAATGCATCATGTAGAAGAATCTTCAAAATAAAAAGTATTCTTTGTATCTCCAAACCAAAATTCCAAATTATTGCTTTCATTCCAGAATGCTGATGGCAGCAGGAAAAAAAAAATCTCAGAGAAGTACAGAGGAGAAGACAACAGTTCTTAGTTCACAGTCTGAAAATGTCTTTGAGGCATCTCTTGCAATTAATTTCTTGATTTTTCACTAATACTCACCTATACAGTGTCTTCCTAGGTCTCTGCAAATGATGCCACAGGATCCAACAGCTGTAGACATGGAGCCTCCAAACCATACATAAAGACCTGTTAGTTGAGTAGATGAAGTTGTTATTGGGTTTTTCTGGTTTTGAAAAAGAAAATATAAAACAATTGAGAATGAAGGACATAAAAGCTGAATGCAAATCCAGAAGAAATGCTGTAAAAAAATACCTTGAGGAAAGCTAAATGAATGAGCTTTTGAGGAAACTGCTACCTGTTAAACAGCCTTTGAACTACAAGCCCAAAGATTCTCCCTTGTTGACTGATGCCTGCTCAGTACCTTCAAGAAAACAAAACTCTGCCTACCTAAGCCAACAAATAGAACTAGGTGAAAAACTGCATTTTTATAATAGTTAAAAAATTACAAAACCAATAATTCTTTGGTTAATCAATTTTAAAAATGCAATTCTTCGATTTTATTGTACGTCCTTCAGATGAAACCTTGAACACTGAGAAATTCTTCCGAGTGCTGCTACTAGCAACATTAAAGACCTTCAACACTACAGACTTCATGTAACTATTTCAGACAAAGTAGGATCTTCTGCTGGAATTTAAACATTGCTGGACTTTAAAACTTTCCTTGTGGTTATGAATCATACTCTACTAACTAATAATTTCAGCTCAGTCTGATAGACCTTGAACTGACCTTAAATGAATTAAGTAATGCAATGGAGCATCCCTCTTGGAGGATTTAGGTACTGCCAAGCCAAAGGCCTAATGAATGTTATGCTGCCAGTGTGTTGTGCTGCATCCTTCTTTTCAAAGGAGTTGACCTTCCACCAGTGGTGCTGGGACAGAGCTGTTAAACCCCTCAGGACAAAAGGAGTTCTGCAAGACCTTGTTATATGTTGAACATAAATAGGTACATTGTAGCCTCGCATACAGTCTACTTTACTCATGCAAGTATGTTTTTTGTTAAACACATAAAGCACAGAGTAAGTTTTAATGGTTGATCAGATCCTGTTAAACCAAATTGCATATTTAAATACAAAGGATGAAAGGACCTCTGTTATTCTACAAATTTCTAGCAGCGCTGCACCTTGAAAGGAATTTTATAGCAAATTTGTAGCTTTGCAACCAGCTCACGAAACAGGGGGCATAAAAAGGACATGTGTTCCAAGAGAAAATGCATTCCATATTTCAGAAATAATAAGTTCTTGCTTGAACCCAGATCTCATCAATGCAGAGAAAGAAATTTTGCATCCATGGAAGTAGGATGTTGGTGTCCTCAGCAGAACATCATTTCATGAAGGTTGCTAATCTGGTCTGTGTTACAGAATAGAATCATAGAATGCATTGACTGTAAGGGACCTTCCAAGGCTACCTGCTCCAACCCCCTGCAGTGAGCAGGGACATCCTGTGCTAGATCAGGTTGCTCAGAACCACATCAAGCCTGGCCTTGAATGTCTCCAGAGACAGGGTCTCCATTGACTGTGTTACAGCTAATGAAGGAATGTCTACACGAGAAAGCCCCAATGCCCTCTTTGACTTACACTTGAATTCCAATCCTCACAACTATTAAAGAATAAAAATCTCTGGAAGTGAAATTGGGAATATGTGATGATTCATTGTATCTGATAATGTAAGTGAAGTCTCATAATTTTTAAGTCTTGAAGCACTTTACCAAGTTCATGCTTCCAAAGCCCAGTCATGAGTGACCTACATTATTCCTGTAGGGGAAGGAATTTTTAACATAATATCGGATGGGAGGACTAGAAACAATGGATATAAATTAGAGGGGGATAGATTTAGACTAGACATAAGGAAGAAATTCTTTACAGTGAGGGTGGTGAAGCACTGGAACAGGTTGCCCAGGAGGTTGTGGATGCCCCCTCTCTGGAGGTGTTCAAGACTAGGCTGGACAGGGCACGGGGCAGCCTGGTCTAGTGGGAGGTGTCCCTGCCTATGGCAGGGGGGTTGGAACTCGATGATCTTTAAGGTCCCTTCCAACCCAAACTATTCTATGATTCTATGATTTTCAACATAGTGGATGTGTAGATGAAGTCTGGCTTGATTTCCTTAATCACAATTTGTCCACGTGCTTCTGTTGTAGAAAACTCCAGTTTTTTGTGTTATTGTGAGATGAGAATTGTCTCACATTGGGAAGGCTGAACCCTGGTTGTCTTTTCTATTCCTTCCTGCCATCTGCAAGATCTCAAATGGAGTAAAAAAAAAGGGAAATTACTTGAGAAAATCTTCAGCTTTCCTCAGTTTTCTTTAAATAACATCCTCAGCTTTCTGCCTTATGATTTACATAATAAGGAGACTGTTATTACATCAGCTTCATTTCTTCAGGGAAAAAGAGTCCAGATGTATTTGACTAAGTCATTACTGCAAACATCCCATTTTTGTAACATCATTCCCTAGATCGACTGTAGAGACACACTGTTGATTTTGGCTACAGGCTTAGGAGTGGACAGACACTTCCACTTGATCTAAGCAGCTGCCTCCTCACTACTCCACTTCAGCTTCATGGAGAGAAGTACAAACCCCTAATGGATCCACAACATAAGTACCAATTCATAAAACCTGGCAGATGACTCGTTTGATTAAAATCACCATTGTAAAGCTATTCAAGGAGTAGGGGGAGGAAAGATGCAGTTTTCCTTAGAGAGATTACTTCCTTTTGTCAGGGTTTTTTTATTCTGTCATATGGGAATGAAATTATAAATGAGTACAGAGTGCCAGATCCTTACACTTCAGCTCTAGTGGGCCACTACTCTCCAAAGGCTGATTAGAAACTCTGGTGATGCTTCTGGATAAAGGTGAGGAAGGTCATAAAAGCCCTTCCTGTCCGAGTCAAAAGCATTGACAAAGTGTAAAAAGGAATAATACAAATGCTGTGTTTCAGAAGTAAAAATGTATTTGCTGTTTGATCCAACTCACAGTGAAAACTTGACTACACTAAATTATTGCCCACCACTGCATCCAGCAGGAGGAAACCTTGCCAATTGTGGATAAAGCATCAGTGTTGATTATTCCCTGAAATACCTGCACTGCCACAAAGCTGTTGCAAAGTAGAAGAATGTACACAGGTAAGTAGATGAACAACTTTTTAAAAGGAAATTATCAAAGCATCTTATTTATTAATAGATGTTTTAAGGATGACTGGGTAATTCTTGTAGACGCTGATGTGCATTTGTTACATTTGGGCCACAACCTCTATTTGATCTCTGGGTACAATGATAAGACTGAGATATTTCTGATAAATGGCTGAAGTTATAAATTAGATGTGACTGCTGTGTCCCCATGTATTCCTCATTTAGAAACTCAGTAGAGATGCCTATTACAAAACAAAGACGTGCAATGGTTATAACATACAAGTATGGTAACAGGCAAGCAAAAGATGTATTGTATTAATATTACACATACTCTCCTGACACATGCTCTCCTACAGAATTAGACCCTGTGAAACAGTAAAAAAAAATCACACTGCTTTCTACTGGATTTGTCATAACTGTTGCTGTGCAGGAGATGTGGTATTTGCACTTAATTGCATCATTTGAAAGCCTCAGAAGAGGGTATTCTAATGATTAAATCAATGTAAACCAGGTTTCAGAGCCAAAATAATCAAAAGTCTGACCAAGGCAAATGTTCTCAATAAAGTGAGCTTGCCAAACACAAGTGCTAATTAACACCTGATTCTAATTTGGCAATTGTGAAAGTGTGGCAATGGAGCCCTATGATTTTGCAAGTGGAAATAACATCTTTTCTCTGCATTGGTAGATGGCATGAATTGCCCTTGTAGCCAAAATTCCTTTTTTTGATCTGCTCTGGGGACAATCCATCACTGTGGTGGCAGTTACTCTCAGGTTGTACAATACCTCTCTGTCTAGGGATGTTTACCCTTCCTTGGTGTTTTTCCAACTGTAATGACTCTGAATTAATTTTTCTCTTCCTGGATGTAGGTGTTAATTGAAAGTTTTCAAAATATCAAACTTTAAAATATCACACTGACTAAAAATGCCAAACACAAGAGGTCACGTTCTCCTTTCATCACATTTGGGGTGACAAAGAAGACCACTACCTCCCTCAGTTTTTCCACATGTACCCAATAGCTCAGGACCTCCTGTGTACCACATCATCTTTCCTTTGGTATGAACAAAAGCAGACATGGTACCGTGCAGCTAATCCATCAAGTCACTGGGTGCTTGATCAGTTGCCTGAACAATTACTGGTTTTGCCTTGCCTTGCAAAGGAGAAGTTCTTTTCCCATCTCCACAGTGGGTGAAGAGACACAACAGACCCAGCCAAAAAGTGACACCAGACAGTATAGTTGTTAACCAACTTGATAGTCAACAAATGTCCAAGCCTGGCTCTGCAAACAAAAGGACTGGAAGGTCTATTCTCTTTCCTGAAGTGTGTGATGAGCATTCCAGTACACACACACTGAGTCTCTTCAGTAGGCAGCTGGAACACTTTAGACCTTGGGACCATTAATCTAGTGATGTTTCTCAGAATAATGCTTATTCTTTTTTTTAAGTAAACACTGGATGATGCTCCCACATTTCTTTGCACAAAGGGATGATTGAAAGGCACATTCCTACCTGAAAACAAGAGGCAAATCACCAAACAGTTACTGCTACCTTAAACCCAACAGTCAGAACACATCTCTTTTGATATGCCTGAAACAACTGTACATCAACAACTTGATCTTCATCTGCAACATACACAAGTAATTAGCAAGGCACACAACACATGAAGCATCTTCAAAAACAGAGACACATAAATTTAACTTCCAGCTGACTGCTAGTGAATTGGGTCATAAAATCAACACCTTATGTATTTGATCTACACAACAGCTACATTATACTATCTACCCATTTATTAAATAGCTTTTCTTAGACTCTCATTATTAAAAAAAAAAAACAAAACCAGACACATTTTTAAGAGTGGGCTCTGCAGGAATACTTGCAAGGACTCGTAAGAGTAAACCTATTCAACCATGTGTTTAAAGCAACTGCAGTTTGTTCTTAATAAGAGGGAATTTGCACTATAAATGGCATCCCCTCTTTAGAAACAATACTTCCTTTATCTGCTCGTGTTCAAAGGCACCTACCAGGGAAACCAAACTTATCTGTTTCATCTTAAAACTGGAGCTGCCTGTCAAGCTCTGACAATCTTCAAATTCTTTTGGAAATAGGAAGCAACCCATTGTGTTCAAATTTGCTCTTACTGACAGCTGATCCCACAGGAGTGTCTTGTTAGAAAATAATTGATAGCACTTGAAACAGAAAAGATAGCAAATCAGGTATGACAAGTTTGCACTCAATGGCAGCCCTAAAACTAATTGTCCAGTTAAGAAATCAGCTTCAAAAGAGGGGAAAAAAAAATTAAGGGGAAGGAAATGAGAAGTTTGTTTATTGCACATACACTTTCATTCGGACAATATTTTTCTTTTAAAAGGCAGGTCTGGAATAAGCAGCACATTAAAGGGATGGGCCCAAAGCAAAAGTCTCTAAACCGAATACTCCAAACTTTATGACTCAAGCCCATCTGTAGTTTGTTATAAACAAGTCATAAGGCATAAATGAAAAAGTCTGGATGCGGAAGGGTAGAGGCTCGATCCTGCTACTATTGAACTTAACAGAAAATCTCTTGCTGACTACAGAGGACTTTGGATCAGGCATTAAAATTCCTCAGCAATACTGGCAAAGCTTCAATCATGTGAGTGTGTGTGTGTGCACGTGGCCTTGTGCACACAAACAATCAAATATTAAGAATTTTTAATCCCGATTCTTCTATCAGAGTGTATCACCGGATGTCAAAAATGAAGATAACATGGAAGGAAGTTTATTTTGATGAGGAAATCCCTAAATGCTGTTGAAAATATGCTTGGAATGGTTAATTCATATGTAGGGGCTTTGGAGGAAATGATCTCTTGCAGCCTGACCATCATCTTTTTGCCAGGTTTCCCTTCAATTTATCTCTTATCTGCAGGAAACTGTCTCACAGCTTCTGAATCTGCTGTTGGCAAAAAAGAGAGAAAGGACAATGACTCATTGTTGGGCAAGAGGACAAGTTCTATTTGAATTCCGAATTTCCACATTGATGCCAGTTAATGTCATATGTAATGTACTTCAGCCCAATCCAGGGGATGTCCAGGGTGGGCTTCTCTGAAACTAACCAAAAGTGAAAGTTCCTTCACAAAAAAACAACAAACGGTAAATGAAAAGATCTAATACCCAAGGGATGACAGCACTGACTAACACACAAAATATCTGCTGTGTTTTCTATGACTTAAGGCATCAAAAAGGTTGTATTAATAAATAAAAATATTGTAAAGGGGTAAGTACGTGTTGACGGGAAGCAGCAACCACAACCCACCAAGGTTATTGCTGGGTAGAGAACATTAAGCAGTTTGACTGCTCTGACTTATATTCCGGGGACTATTTTCATGCACAATCAAGCGATGCGGGAATTCTTACTGTGCAGCTTTCATGTAGTGAAGACAGAGTTAGCTAAGCATGGTGGGATATGTTGCTGGATTTACCAGCCACAAACAGAAGTGGGGTCCAGGGAAGCAGAGAGGTGGGACATGGGAGCCTCCTGGCTTCTGGGCAGGAAGTGAAGAATGTAAAAGCGAAGCTGAAGGAAGTGGTGAGGGAGGGATGAGATCCATCAGTTGATGGTGGTGCCAACGCTAATGATTACATCAATGAAAGGATTAAGAATGGATGGGGACATGTTGCTTCCATTCCCACTCCAGTACTCAGAGGTGTGGCTGAATTTGGGGAAGGACCGAAAATTCAGCGGCTTCTCCAAATATTACATAAAAGGAAAGAATGACATAAAAAACACGATCTAACCCTGTAAATATTTTTTCCAGTTTCACAGACCAAATCCCAAGCATGTCATGCATCTTGCATTTTTCATTCCCCTGGCTCTCTTTCCCCAGCACTGAGTTAACATCTGAAATCAGAGTACACAATCAGTATGTTAATAATCATGGAGTCTGCTCGCTGCGTTATACAGACATCAGAGGAATTTCTTCCACTGTCTGATGGATATTATAAACAGGCCCGTCCGTATTAACAGAGCCTTATGTAGCAAATTCAAAAGTGACAAACCAAACAGTTTTAAGTGGTCACATTCCATCTGCAAATGTCCTGAGTATCAATCATCACTAGAAACCTGCATCCTGGCTGCTTGGGAGGAAAACAGTGAGGCTCACAGTCAGTTGGATGAGACACTCGGTGTCAAAGCAGATGACTGTGACAAGGTTTTTAACTGCCAAAGTGACATTGCAAATGCAATCTGCTGTTGCAGCTGGAGAGCCAGAAATACTGTACCAGTTACACAGAGGGAAGGCATTTGTTCTTGAGAGCGACATTTCAGGAAGGGTTTACATCTGAGTCATCATCTTTGACAGCGTGTGTGTCCACCCGCAAGCTCAACAGCAGAGCTTCTGCAAAACATTTCAGGGAGGTTTTGAGATCTGCAGATTGCTGTGGACTTGGATTTGCTGCCCTGGGAAGTCAAATGAAAGGTCTCCTTTCTGTGGACCAAGATAATGATCCCTAGATGGTAATTCTTGGACTTAGAACAGTATTAAAAATTCCAAGCATGTGGCCAAAGTGACTGAATTATCTCCCAAAACCTTACATTTTAGGCAAACTGAAGGAACAAGCACAGCTCCTTCCTCATCCTGTTTACTGTACATAATACACAAAAGCAACATGAGAAGGGATTAGCAGGCAAGGAAAGATGAGAATCATAAGAGTGCTCCTAAGACTAGTGGGTTTTTATTGTACAGGTTACAATGGTTTTGGTGGCTGCTCCTGCACCAGCTGGCTGTGAAGCTGACAGTTTTTCCTCTGTTTTTCTCCTGGGCTCTTTTCCCTCTCCCTCTCTTGGTCCCTTGGCTTTCCTGAAGCACAGGAGATGGGAGTCATCAGGAGACCTTCCAATCCTGAAATCCAAGGGACTCTCAAGTAAGACTAGTGCATTTTAGGATCAGAGAGGGCACTATGCCTGCAGGTGTCCTCCCATTGGATAGCTACCTGGAAACACGTGTTCAGGCTATATCGAGCTGACCATAAAGGACTGTCTTTTGTGTGACCATCATCTACAACAAGGGCTTGTGCACCTCAACCAGAAATGCTGGGAGAAGGAGTTTTGCTCACCAAAGCTGGCTGATGCTTATTTGCTGCTTAGTTCAACCAAGTCAGTTTAGTTTCCAAAGTGGGCCTGGAAACTGTGAAGGATTAGTATTTCTCATGAGATTTCCTGTTGGTTCTGCATCCAGTAGCACCGGAAATATCACAAGAATAGCTTTTCATGTGGTATTTTATTACTTCTGCTTCTGCTCCTGACCGGAACTGGGAAGTATAGGGGTGCATGGAAATGAAATATAGTGGTCAGAGGGGAGTATGACAAACATTTGGAAACAACAACAGCAAAGGAAGGTCATTCACTGAAGTTTCACAAACTGCTTCTGACCTGCTCTTATTTTATTCAGACACATTTACGTGATGCTGCTTTTAGAAGATGTACATTCAAGGCTCTATCAGTGTGCAGTCAAACAGTGACTGCTTGTGGTTTTGATGCTGCTAAGTTCCTACAGAGAAGTGAGTTCTGTTTCCTAAAATGTTTAACTGACATATTCCCCCATCATAATAGGTCAAAGCAAAAAAAAAACCCCATCTTGCTAGGTCCCATAGTTGTGCTGCCTTTATTTAATATAATGGCTGCACAATCAGCCCTAGTAGACAACACAGAAATCTGTGTGTGTGCTTTTCCTTGGTATAAAGAGCATCTATTTATCTGCATTTATCTCCTGCTCAAAATTGTTTGACAAATGCTTTGTGCAGACAAAACCCATCTAGCAATTGTTTGTAAATACTCATTTCAAATACATTTTCAGCTCTCTCAGACAGTGGTTGGTGGCAGTAATGACTAAGCAGTGTAAGCAGCTGCTAGCAATTCTCCCCAGCCACATTCACCCTGAAGGCACAGCATGGCAGCTCAGGGACTTGCTCCAAATAGAAAGGGAGCAGCTGAGGCAGGAGGGGACACCTAGGAGCAGTCAGGAGGAAGGGGAAAGCCAGCAAAAGCTGTTCAGAAATTTACATCCTTGACATTGCAATCACAACTACTCAAACCATATGGGACCGTTTCCATTTCCTGTTTGGTTGATGTAATCTTTACAAGTTACTCCTGTTTCATCCTGAAATGAATTCTCCTTTGCTGCAAAACTAATTTTGTTCCTTTATTAAATAAGTGTTGGCTGCTAATCAACACTTTGCCTTCCTGAACAAGCTGCATTTGCAAACAAACCAAATTAAAAGGGGAATGAACAAAGATGAAGAGAAATGCAATGTAAAAGCCATTGTTTCCCTTATTATCTGACTGTCACCTCATGAACACTTTGTTCAGTTAAGACTAGAAACAAGAAGTTCTGTTGTCATAAGGAATAATCAGGGCACTTTCAATTCCTCTTTTTGCAAGGGCCATAGAATACTTCCCTTACTTGTGAATAATTGCATTGACATTGAGGGGATTATTCCATTATGACAGAGAAAGACACATTTGGCTCAAGAAGACCATTTTTACACTGCTGCTGTTTTGGAGAGCTAAAAGCTCATACTTCTGGAAGAAAAAGCCTGTAATACTTGGTCCCATTTGCTCATTGGGACCAAGTTCTGCAGCAACAACATTCACAAGCACAACAGAAAAATTTATAGTTTAGAAATTCTGTCTCATTCCTCAGTTCCTCTCAACCACACAGACATTCTGCAGCACAGTTCAAAATAATATTTGTTGTAAAATACCTTAGTTATCATCAAGGACTTTGCTGTTTCACTCTTCAGATGGCGTGGCTCTGCTCCAGAGCAGATTTCTCTCCCTGCTTTGTGCCATTTGAAGGCAGCTTTCATAGTTTTCTTTCATCCCTCCTCAGGCCATGGAGCATGGAACAAGCAGTCAGGTTTCCAGCCTGCTCCTCTCTATCTGCAAGTTGATACTGACACAGAATCCCAGGGTTTTGCTCTGCATCTCAGACAGGGAGACATGTCAAATCCATTTACCTCCTGCTAGAGAAGAAAGGGGGAAAATAAGAGACAAATTCACACAGATGCTAGTGTTGTTAAGAAAGGAGAAAAAGGATCTGTTCAAAGCTAGGCAGGAGTAAAAGCCCTGAAAAAAAATTCTTTCTGTTGGAAAGGAAATAGAAAAAACATCTCTAATCACTCACTCATACAAAAAAAGTGAGGTAAAATACCTTTTGTTTCACATTCTGTAGTATTCTAAGTTGTCACTGTTGGGTGGTATTTGGGTCATCCCTAGTGGCTACCTGTGCATTTATTGCATACCTACACTTTTCACTGTGTTAAAAGCTATGACAAAAAACTATAGTTCTGTGGTAAAAGAGAATTGCAGGGCATGCTCTACTATTGTAAGAATTTAATCAAATATACATGGTTTGTATGAACATAGAGCAAGAATTACGGATCTTTCAGAAGTAAACCAAAAGTTACCCTAAACATCAGCAAATGAAATGTGACAAAGGACTAAAATATCATTATAGACCAACATAAGCAAGTCTTTGTATTTCAATGTCCTTTCACACACATTATAACTTGATATTGACATGGAACATTATTAAGATGCACATTTAAACCTTCAAGATCGTGCAGCAGCAAACTTCAAGGACACAAGAATGACTCCCTCAATGCAACCTGATGGCCTTGCCATTACACTTTGTGCCTCCTTCTTAATTGAGTAGAACCACAAAAGTCTGTAAGGGGAATTCTAAAGTCAGTGAAAGTTCTGACTGGAAAAAGTTCACAAAATCCCCTTTACCTGGCATTTGCCACAATAGAGTGAAAGCCTGAAAATTCATAGTTGGATTACAGGCAGTGAGTGCACTTTTATTCCACAACACTGCCTAAAATGCAAATCCTGGATAGGAACGGTTGGTTCAGAAGAACATACCCATCCCTTTCCATGATATTGCTGATTTTCACAGTATTGCTGTTTATAGCACACCCCCAACAGAGAGTTTTCAATGTGCCTTTGTAACTATTTGGGCCAGAGAGTAAGAAGTTTGAACAGCTGCAGGTTCCATGTTCAGTCTCTCATTACCTTTTTGACAGACCTCTTGGGCCTCCCGAATAAATACAGAAAAGCTTAAGTAAAGACATTGAATATCATTATCAACATTATTATGCGAACAGACTGCAAACTACCTCATCCTAAAAAGTGTTATTTGACTAAGATATTTTTCTTCTGCTCTCTAGAGAGCACCAGCAATCCCAAGGGTACATATAGGCCTGAAAATCCCAGTTGTACTCAGATCATGCAAAGGTGACAGGGAACAGCTCCATATTCACATGCTATTAGCACCTAGATAAAGTTTTGCTGAGAGTCTTTTACTGACTCTGTTCCATTGAGAAATCAAAGGATGATTTCTACCAAGTGACAACCTTAGAAATGTTCCTATAATTGAACTGCAAATCAAAAATAGGTGCAAGCTGCAGATCTCTGATTTGCCAACAGATTGCAAACTTCAGTGACATTGAAGACATTGACTGAAAGGTTCAGCTGCAGCCAGAAATGGGGGGAGGAGAGTGAGCTGATTTGGTCAATTAAAGAGGCGAATTGTAATGTGTGAGTCTGGATTCACTTATGTATTTCCCTGGCATTTGGGAATGTTTGGGTCTGAGGTTTTGTGTTGAAATTTCAGCTACCTATTATTATGATTTTTGTATCTTTGTTTAAATTCTTTTCTAACACTTCAGTGGGACATGGGCTTTCAATTAACTTGGTGCTCTCTGCTTGACTTTTTGAAGTAGCACTGTAAATTAGAGGATAAAACCCCAGAACTGGTGTGAGGGTCAGACCATGATAAAAATCCTGCAGCCAGTCAGAGCTGGGTGAGGTCCCAGCTCTCTGAGCTGTGGTCACCACAGACAACACACTGGACAGCATTTAAGTTTGCTTCCTGATCGTTTCATTAAATTCTTTTGGTATCAATCACATTTTATGCAGACAAAGGAGCAAAATAATACCCAGACTCCCCAAAAGAGTTGCAAAGATTAATTGATGTTTAAAAATAATTTGGATTTTAAATCGGATAAATGAGGGGGGAGAAAACAGAGGAAATACTCAAATGAGCCAAGAAAAACAGCAGATTCTCTTCATTCTCAATTCAGCAAACTACATAAGCATGTGCTTAATCTTGAGAACTAAATCTACCCCAGTAAACAAGAGCAGAAGCCCACAGAGCTAATTATGTGCTTGGGTGCTTTCCTAAATGGGGAGAATTAACAGGTAGAACTGAAAAATGCAGAGCATACATACAGATTTGTCTGAGCATGGAGAACAGTCTGCAGCTCTGGTGCTCCATCAGCCTCCCGGCCTGGTACAGCCTTGGCCTTACTGCATTGACTCACTTCCCATATGAGCTGGTTTATATGCTGGATATAAACAGAGGGTGATGACAGGAAACAACATTCAGGTACCTGAAAGCAGAATTTGTCTTGTTAAGTTTGAAAGATAAGTTTTAAAAGTCCTCAAGAGTAGGACAAGAGGATGGGGGAACAAGCCGTATCATTAGGGGGCCCAAATCTTAACCCTGGACTTGGAAGGCCAGGGGTGGGCATTTTGGACTCCAGTTGAACTTTGCAACTCCTGCTCAGCCCTAAGAAATTAAATTAAATTAAATTGAAGAGGAACATGCCCTCAATCAGTATTTATTTTACCAGTACAGCAAACAGGCACAGGCTCAACACTGACCCAACTCAAATCTGCAAGAACTCTTGCAGTTAAGATGCCTTTTAACATACTCGAAAGAAAGCAACCCACAGTCTGTGACTTTATCAGTGCTGAGCATCTCAGGATCTAACAGGTTGTGGAGCTGGTTATCAGCTGCAGTAAAACCAGCATTTTATAAGCTTCTATTCTTCTGCCATGTTTATAAAAGCTGCAACTCCATCCCCAGAATAAACGCTGCTTTCATCAGCTTTCTGGAAAAGTAAGAGTTTATTCGAAGCCTAAAAAATTAAATTGCGTTCATCTGGGAAGGGGACGGCAAAATCTGCTTCAAAAGTCAGAAGGCCCCTGAGCTAGAGTAATGATAAATTAATTAGTCAGAGAAGCGAAAACAGATGATTTCAATCAGCACCAAGAAAAATCAAAATAACTTTAAAAAAA
>VZTY01008917.1:224714-238030 GCA_013400935.1 Turnix velox
CATTGACTGAGCTCAGAGCGGTACCCGCCAATCAGCGGCGCGGCCGCTGCCGAGTGGGTGCTGCTGCCGCGCTGCGGGGTCTGTCCCGCTGCCCTTCTCCCCTGTCCTTCCCGCTCCGTCCCTCGCAGCTCCCCGGGCCCGGGCGGTGCCAGCGCGGCTCTGCCCTGCCCTGCTCTGCCGGAGAAGGAGGGACGCCGGGGCACAGCGCGGTTATCAGGAGAGAGAGACTGTCGCTAAACCGGGAATGAACCCATGGGTGATTGCCCGCTGCTGTCCGCTTAGTTGAGGAGAGATCTTTGTGGGATTCCTCCCTCTAGCCCGTTCGCCGCCGGGATGCTCCGGCCGCGACACAGGAATGCGGGCGGTGCCGTTGAAAAGGCCGGTTTAAACCCTTCCCGTATCCTGCCCGCCCTTTGGGGAGAAATCACTCGAATCCTTGTCCACGATCTTCAGGGAGCCCACGGATGGTTCGCTATGGGGGGGGACGACGTGTAGCTTCTGTTATTTTAGACAAATTCAAATTAGAGTCATCTCTTGTTTTCTTACCTAAAGTCCCCTGCCTCTGCCGGTGGGTATCCTGAGCTTGCTTGTCTTTCCTCGAATAATTCTTAAAGCTCACTTTTAATTGTGAAGCTGTATTTTGGGGTAAAAGGAAGAAAGGGAGAAGGAAAGAGAGAGACAGAAAGAAAAAGAGAGAGAGGGAGAGAAAGAGAGGAAGGAAGGAAGAAAGGAAGGAAGGAAGAAAGGAAGGAAGGAAGAAAGGAAGGAAGGAAGAAAGGAAGGAAGGAAGAAAGGAAGGAAGGAAGAAAGGAAGGAAGGAAGAAAGGAAGGAAGGAAGAAAGGAAGGAAGGAAGAAAGGAAGGAAGGAAGAAAGGAAGGAAGGAAGAAAGGAAGGAAGGAAGAAAGGAAGGAAGGAAGAAAGGAAGGAAGGAAGAAAGGAAGGAAGGAAGAAAGGAAGGAAGGAAGAAAGGAAGGAAGGAAGAAAGGAAGGAAGGAAGAAAGGAAGGAAGGAAGAAAGGAAGGAAGGAAGAAAGGAAGGAAGGAAGAAAGGAAGGAAGGAAGAAAGGAAGGAAGGAAGAAAGGAAGGAAGGAAGAAAGGAAGGAAGGAAGAAAGGAAGGAAGGAAGAAAGGAAGGAAGGAAGAAAGGAAGGAAGGAAGAAAGGAAGGAAGGAAGAAAGGAAGGAAGGAAGAAAGGAAGGAAGGAAGAAAGGAAGGAAGGAAGAAAGGAAGGAAGGAAGAAAGGAAGGAAGGAAGAAAGGAAGGAAGGAAGAAAGGAAGGAAGGAAGAAAGGAAGGAAGGAAGAAAGGAAGGAAGGAAGAAAGGAAGGAAGGAAGAAAGGAAGGAAGGAAGAAAGGAAGGAAGGAAGAAAGGAAGGAAGGAAGAAAGGAAGGAAGGAAGAAAGGAAGGAAGGAAGAAAGGAAGGAAGGAAGAAAGGAAGGAAGGAAGAAAGGAAGGAAGGAAGAAAGGAAGGAAGGAAGAAAGGAAGGAAGGAAGAAAGGAAGGAAGGAAGAAAGGAAGGAAGGAAGAAAGGAAGGAAGGAAGAAAGGAAGGAAGGAAGAAAGGAAGGAAGGAAGAAAGGAAGGAAGGAAGAAAGGAAGGAAGGAAGAAAGGAAGGAAGGAAGAAAGGAAGGAAGGAAGAAAGGAAGGAAGGAAGAAAGGAAGGAAGGAAGAAAGGAAGGAAGGAAGAAAGGAAGGAAGGAAGAAAGGAAGGAAGGAAGAAAGGAAGGAAGGAAGAAAGGAAGGAAGGAAGAAAGGAAGGAAGGAAGAAAGGAAGGAAGGAAGAAAGGAAGGAAGGAAGAAAGGAAGGAAGGAAGAAAGGAAGGAAGGAAGAAAGGAAGGAAGGAAGAAAGGAAGGAAGGAAGAAAGGAAGGAAGGAAGAAAGGAAGGAAGGAAGAAAGGAAGGAAGGAAGAAAGGAAGGAAGGAAGAAAGGAAGGAAGGAAGAAAGGAAGGAAGGAAGAAAGAAAGAAAGAGAGAGGATGATCCCATATACTGGTTTGTTACTGAGATTATTGTTTTGCAATTGTATCTTAATCTATAATATAAAAACCATGCTAAACCACAATTCAATTATGTTTACTACTGCCACTTGGCCATCCAAAAAAGTGGCAGGGTGGAAGCTATCAAAAATTAGACATTTTTAATGGTAAGATAATTATATATGGGTTTATAACCCCACACAACAGCCACATTAAAACAAGAAGAAAATAGACATTGAAGGTCCTCCCATTTTTTTTCCTCAGACTGTATCAGCTCCATAGCAGTTCCCCAGCAGTTATTAATTTCTCCAGATTAATTTTATTTCTTATTTATTTAATAATTAGTTTCTCTGGCATACCTCATCCTAACATGAAATATGCAGATCCACAACGGACAAGCTAATCCACATGTAGCCACTAGCCTTCTTCTCTTTCTCCATCCTGGAGTTAATGTCTGCTCAGTGGTCTGCCTGACCATTGCTCCAACTCCTTTTGGTCACTGAAATGTGACCAAAGCTCCACAGCCTCAGAAATCACTGTGATTTCCAGGATTCCCCAAAGGGAATGAAAGATCTGCTGCTCCCTCTGCCCAGGGAAGGGGCTGAGGCACCACTCCTGGAGCCATTTAAAAAATGAGCAGCTTAGAGATATGGTTTGAGGATGATTCGTGTCAGAGTTGGTTGATGGTTGGACTCAATGATAAAAAGGTCCCTTCCAACCAAAGCTATTCTGTGATTCTATGCAATTGTCTCACCTTTATTCCTTTGGGAAGGTCTGGCAACTCTATTGCATCTGCTCATTCTTTGGGTGCCCAATATTTACTGTCCCCTTCTGATCAGCACACACTTATGCGATCACCCAGGATGTGATATGGTGTAAAATTAGTTTCTCTGGTTTCTCAGTACTTGAAAGATACAACAGGGTACAACTACCTACAAAGGAGTAAACACAAACAGTAAAATTAAATAATATCTCAAGACAAAATGCAACAAAAGTAGAAAAAAAAAACTAAGTAATTTTAAAAGTATACAAAAGAGGGTACTGCCACCCTTCCCTCAGAGGCAGTGACAATGTTCTCATGATTTCAGCAGATACTGTTGTAAAAGCAAGGCCCTCTCTGCAGGTGCTAATCATTTCCAAGTACAGACTTTAATGGTAGAATCCAAGCAGATAATCCCACTATTCAAGTCTCAGTCCTTGCTATAAAATTATATTTGCACTATTTATGGAATGTGCAGATACAGGGGAAATGTATTTATAGCTGTTTAGACTAGTTCTACTGTATCCTTAGAGAAGAAACCGTGGAATTTGGGGTTTGGCATTTTTGACACCAAGCAAAGGAGAGGGGCCCGAATTGTATCAGCTGCTATTTGTGGTTCTTAGGTCAGTCAGGCATCTTGGGCTGGAAGTGGCAAACAGCTCTCAGCATCAGTCATGTCCTCTTCTGTTGATTATCAATAAAGTGCTGGGGCCACCTTCTCTCCCTTGGCTGCAGGGAATACTGGTTTAAGTCACACGCTGGAAAAACAACCTGATATATTTGATTTTGGATAAATTTTGCACTGAATTTTCTGTTTCTGTTGAAGTCTTTCCGCTTGGCATGAGAAAAGATTTGTACCTTTTATCATGACAAAATAAGCTGTATTCTTTCACAGTGCCTATAAATTAAACTTCTGCTTTTCCATTACAGTGGAAATTAGATTCTTTAAGCATTTTGGCATGAAGCAGTTATATCAGCCATGCGTTCTCAAGTTTCTTAGTAATATATTCAGTAAGACATGAAGTATTTAGTATTTGTTAAAGTTCAAAACCCACAGCATTGCTATTGGGGCTGATATCAATCAGATCAGTAGCTCATGTATTCACTCTTCATGAAAATATGATCATGTCTTACAGTTATTATTAGTACATTTTATCTGCATGTACACATCCCAAACTAATAATTTATTACACTGTTTTCTTTCCCCATTTTCACTTTCTTTCGCTATTTTCTGCTCAGAGAGGTTATGGATGCCCCCTCTCTGCAGGTGCTTAAGGCCAAGCTGGACCAGGCACTGAGCAATCTGGTCTAGTGGGAGGTTGGAAGCGTGGCAGGGGAGGTTGGAACTAAGGTATTTAAGATCTCTTCCATCCCAAACCATTCTATGATTCCCTGGTCACTGAATTTTTTTGAGAACATAAGGTCTTCCTTGAACTACTCATTGGACAAAGTTACAGAACAAAATATTTAACCATTACTTTTTATCTGTGGACCCAACAGAATTTTCAACTCCTCTTGGAAGAGATTTGAATTGTCAGGTAAGTTGTGGGGTAATTTTTAGATGCTGCTAGCACTTGCAGTGTAGTTGTTTGAACTGAGATCCTTAAAATGCATTTTCTGCTACCACTTCTGCTCACGTGATCATAGAATCACCTTGGTTGGAAGGGACCTTTCAGATCATTGGGTCCAACCATCAACCCAACTCCAAGAAGAACCAGCCCTAAAACATATCTCTAAGCTCTAGGTCTGCCCAGCTCTTAAATTCATCCAGGGATGGTGCCTCAAGCACTTCACTGGGCTGCCTGTTCTAATGCTGGGTAAGCCTCACAGGTTAAACATTTTTCCTAATGTCCATCCTAAACCTAACAAAATTATTGGCATGAGTTTCAAAAAAGGACTATGGGTCCTGGAAAAAAACAACCAGAGACTCGTGATTCTCCTTCCCCTTTTAACAGTTGGTGTCATTCAGCAAAGCAGACTGCTATATGGGAACATCTCAAACATTCCTGAGTGGGGAGATGCCTTTCTATGATCTTCAGATACCCTTTGCCTTCACTGCATGATTCCAGGGATAAGTGGAGTCAGATGAGGCTGCTGGCCTGGTCCAGGTGCCAGCTCCCACTGAAAGGGTTGTGTTCCCCTGCCACCAGCAGTGGCCTAGATGGATCTGTGTGCCCCTGTCTCTGACATTAGTGCTCATCTGATTCCCCTCTGAACTAACTCTGTTCACACAGGTAGCACAGGAGAAAAAAAAAAGAGAGAAGAGAACTTTAGGGTTATGTTGGCATAGGGAGGGGTCAGACATGCATCAGCCCCAACCTAAGGGCAGCATCCTGCTTGTAGGAGGGGGAAGATGTGGATTTGCATCTTATTGGCAGCAAAATGTTCAATTGCTTTTTGATTTCAGGTGACTCAGTCCAAAGATCAAACACTGGGACAAAAAAAAGGGGCAGTTTGAAAATAAAAATATCATTCTCATTTTCTCAACACATCCTTCCCAAAACTACAAGCACTGTGACAGTATTATGGAGCCTATGGTCTTTGTTGGAGGGAAGACGGAATATTTCTCCAGTAATTGGGAATGATTTCTTGCTTTCTGAGCAGGAAGAAAAAGTATCATCAGAAAACAGCACTGTGCTCACTCATGAACCACACTTGTTTTATTATAATTATTAATTTATATGTAGTGGAAGAACTTAATAGAATCTTATCAAGGATCAGACCTCCACTGTGCAACATGTTAAAGAAAGGTATAATAAACAGCCAGACCCTGCCATCAGTGCAGGGGGTTAATAAAACCTTAAATGAGGATATATCTGATGACTGTAGGTAGTTCAAAGTGAAGCATCTGAAGTAAAAAGTAAAGGAGGCTGTGTTGGAAAATGTCATGATTGCATTTAAATAAATTGGTCTAGTTAGATTAAATGAATAGCTTTTAAAGGAGTGATCCCTTCATTTGGTGCAGAGCTTCAGTTGCAGACCACCAGTATTCAAAGTGAAGGGCTTGTGAGAAACAGCTGGATTGAGTGAAAAATCGAGAAACAGCTTGATATGCAGTCAAGCCCATTTAATTATGTTTGCTAATTATATTTCCCATGATAATTATATACAGTATTTAAATGCAGCATGCTATTTCCTGTTCAGAGTGATTAAAAACATCCTGGTGATTGGTGAAAAGCATACGCCATTTCAGATGGGGCTGATAAGCCCCCGCTGCCTCACAGACAGGAAAAGAAGCTCTGCTGAAGCGGAGAGGCTGCCATGGGCAGATCAACCCCACGGGCACCTCCGGGGCACAGGGGGCCAGCTCCTCACCTGAGAAAAGACTCCCAGATAAATCCCTTCGACTATCTGCTATATCTGTGCTTGTGGGTCAAAATATTTAAATCTGGGTCCTTCAAGTTCAGCATCTGGCTCCTTATTAGCACTTCTAAAGAAGACTCTCAGAACACCCAAGACTCCGAGGGAACAGAAGCCAGAAATCCCTATCCTTTGCCCAAGACTCCAAGAGAGCAGAAGCCAGAATCCCTGTCTTTTGCTGCTTTCATTAGAATCACAGAATCATAGAATAGTTTGGGTTGGAAGGGACCTTAATGATCATCGAGTTCCAACCCCCCTGCCACAGGCAAGGACACCTCCCACTAGATCAGGCTGTTCAGCCTGTCCTTGAATAACTCCAGAGAGGAGGCATCCACAGCCTCTCTGGGCAACCTGTTCCAGTGTTTCACCACCCTCACTGTAAAGAATTTCTTTCTTATGTCAAGCCTGAATCTACCCCCTTCCAATTTACATCCATTATTTCTGGTCCTCCCATCACATTACTGTGCTGTTGATTAATATTTACAATTACAATACTGCCTGGCTCTTCACAGGTATCATACTGTATATATATAAATCTGAGGTCATGATTTTTAAGAGGAAATGGAAGAGCAGGCAGAAGAGACTGTGGTTTGGGGGAAGCCATGCTGTTCTGGGAAGAAATCATGCCCCACAACACCGATGTTCAGAGACATGAAATGAGGCCTCTCTGCAACCCTCTCTCTCATTCCCCATCTTCTTTCTTGGTGTATCTGAGACTATGTAGGACTGAATACCTGGCCCTAGGGCAAGCTGCATGATAGAACAGGAAGGGAATCCCTGTGTTTCATCATGTGGATGCTGCTTCTGGGAGAGAATTGGCCTTCGAGTCCCAGCCCATCCCCAGGACAGAGTGCAGCAAAAGTCCTTTGATTTCTCCCTTTTGATTTGCTCATTTCACACACTCTTGAGATTTTTTTTGGTCATCTTTTTATTACTAGGCATGAAATATTTGTCTTTGTCAAAAAGCATGGCATTTATCTGATAAGCATGTTCTCTTGGAGAAACCTGAAAAGGAAGTATTGCTTCTTGAAATGTTGCAAAGGAAAATGTTTCCAGGAGTTGGCCTTTGAACTACGTTTCTGCTTCATTTAACCACTGAATTTGACAGCAGTGGAGCTCCTAATTTCTTCATGGAATGAAATGCTTTCACTTCTGATCAACACAGGCTAAATGTATTTGAAACACTGCGGGATACCCCATGGAAGAGTTATTAATATTGCGTTAGATCTAAATAAGCTGAATACAATATAGACTTCTGGGGAGAGCTACAGCTCAGGTTCTAGTTAAGCAGAACACAATGGGATATTGAACAAATGCTGTTTCTGTGGATGCAGCTATAACTTGCTTTTTGAACAGGAATAACCAGATAGCAATAGTATTTCAGTTATTCAAAACCCATTACTGGTAGAGATGGAATCTGAATATGTATTAATGGTTTTGTATTGTCAATGACAGAAAATAGTCTGTAAGACAAGACAGCAGGGTAAGATGGAAACATCTATACATGGAAGGAATACAATAATTCATTGATTTATTGCTAAAGGTATCAGCGCAAGATATTTAGCAAACATTGACTTAAAGTAAAAGGAGACTAACTTTTAACAGTTTCTCTGACTATTGTGGTCATTCTTGCAATGTTAAGCACCCTTGCTAACTTGCTAAGCCAGCACAATGCAATGCAGCTGATTTGTTATGCCATCATAACTCCAGTATGAAGACAGTATTTGCTAATCCTGAATAATTCCAGATTTACACCACTCCGATTGAGACCAGGATCTGGCCCAGAAACATTATACAGGGCAAGTATTTACATCTGGGAGCACATAAGCACCAGAAACTTTGATTTTTAATTTTTTTTTTTAAATCTAAACTGTCATTCAAACTGATTAAGACGTGTCTTAATTTACTGGTTTGAGGTTTTCCAGTTACATTCCCTCACTCTCTTTGCTCTCTCACATATTACTTCTTCCTGCCTCCCCTCCTTTTCTCCGAGTGAGAAAATATGCCTTTTAGGCCTTTCAGAACAGTTTAAACTCAGTGCTAAAGCTCCATTCCCATTTCAATCCCATGAACTGAGCTGCTCACAGTGTTTCAGCAGTTAATTAACAATGAATGCAGGCCTTTGGAGACTAGGCGAAGCAGGGTGGGGATAAAAGATGAAGAAGGCTGAGGACAGACATAACAAGAATGGGGAGGGAGCAAAGTGGGTGGTTTATCAAATTCCACAAATACCAGCTGTGGAGAGGTGTTGATTTGTTGCTGGGAAAGCCCTGTTTGTTTATGGAGTTTAATCACCTGTTTTATGTTTGTTGTTCGAAACATATGGGAGACAATGGGACTGTTTGCTCACAGTGTGCCCAAGTCCAGTACAGTCAGAATTGTACACACAGGAATTTTAAGACACTGGTATGTATAAATTGGAACAGCTCAGATCATTAACAGTTAGTTTTCTGGCCAGGCTGTGCAAAGGAGGTAAGGAAGAATGTGCCGAAGGTTGGCAGTTAAAAGAAATTCTTCATTGGAACCCATAAAATAAATAGAATTCTCTGAGGTGAGGCGAAAAATTTTGGAAAACAACACATCCCACATTGCCCTAATATCTGTCAGCAAGGCACTGGCTCTCATGTAATTTGGGGTTTGGACTTCTTTTACTTGTATTATACTTCTTTCTTTTTCTTTTTTTTTTTAAGAGGTGGCTGGGCTAGATGGGCAAGAGCAGAAGTCTCTACATCACTATCCATGAAACACCATTTAAAATCCTGATTCTGAACAACTCCACTGCCTGGGCTGCTTGAAGCACGTGACATTTTTGCATCCTTTCCTCCCCAGAGAGAAGAATTCGTATATCCCATATGCAAGCTCTGTTGCTGGCCTGCAAAAGGACTTTCCTGCTTTTCATCTTTTATCACTCTGGTTCTACCCTCCTGTTTTGTCCTTTTGGTTTGCTTCATTGCTATCTGATTTTTGAACCTGGTGATTGTCTCTTCTAGCACTGCAATTCACACCTCCCAGTCCCTTCTGGTATCTGTACTCTTTTCTCTCCTTAAAACTGCTTATCTTAAGGACTCATATCTGAACAGAGAAATTATGTGAAAATGCATCTGCCAGACAAAAGTTACAGCACAACTTCTGTGCTTTTCTATGTGAATAATCTAGCTGGATCTGTAAGCTCGTAATTGAGCTATAACTAAGCTCACCAGGGTTAAGCACTGTTGTGTGCTTCCTGGTGCAATCCCATAGCTTTTTCTCACCAGAATGCTGTCCAACACAGAAATCTGCAAATTCAGCAGATTCAAACACCTCTCAAACCTTTATCCCTCCACCTTCCATCCCTAGGAGGTCCATCACTATGTCAGCTGCTTCCACTAATTGCCCAGGGATGCTGGCATCCCTCCCAAAGAAGGTAAACTTGCAAATAATCACTTTTGTCTCTAGGTTTCCCCCATAAATATCAGTTAAAGCCACTCAGTTATCTTTCCTTCCACCCATTCTAAGAAGTGGTGCTCACAAATAAGCTCTTTAAGAAGAAACTAACTTTACCTCACACCGATTCCTTGAAACAGCTCTTTTGTTTATATATAAACACTTCCCAGCTTGAGCTTAGCCTGTACAGCTGCTAACACAGTTAATTCCTGTTCCATATGGAGATGGAAACATGTCAATATAAATCCCAACAAATACATAAAACATACAAGATTTTCTAAGAATCTTAGCTTTCATTCACAGTGGAAAGGGAACTATTGACCCACAGTACTGCTATTAAAGAACATGCCACGCTGGTCCACACTCATGGAAAGGCTCCAAAATAAAAGAAAACCCACAATTTAAAAAAAAAAAGTTAATTTTTTTTTTAGCCAACTCCCTTATTCTAGACAATCTGATTGATGAGTTTTGAATTTTAGGATTGGCTGTACTGTATCAATCAAAATCAAAATAGAGCTCATCCCCTCTATGGGACAAGGTCTTCAAAAGTTCACAAAATTCATACCTTGTTTATAGTTCCTACGGCAAAGAAGTGTTTATTATTTTGTAGAAATAGGAGGAAAACAATGTCAGCATCATTTAAATGATCTGGCTCATATTGTTAACATGTTTTAGTACCAGCAATAGTTTCTGTAAAGTGATTAATGGTGGCAGCTAAAGGTTGTCTGTTGAATGCTGTGTGGCCATGTTGGCAGAATCAGAAGCATTATATGTAACAGTGGGTTTTGATACCTTAGATTTTAGGTAAGGTTTAAACTAAGGGTTTTAAGCACACTAAATTTTTAAGTTGTTTTTTTTGAACCTGGAATTCAGGTCAGGATTCAAAACTTGAAAAATTTCACATCTGTTTCTTACAGACAACAGTAAGATCTGAGCTTTGACCACTTACACTTGTAGGAAAACCAGACTTGGTAACATGTGGCATAAAACCTGCATGAAGGGCTCCTTGCACATGGCAGAAATAGCATTCTTTAACAGACAAAAGGTTACACATGGAATGGAAATTGTGATCTTACATATCCTCTGAACAAGGCCACAGGGCAAAGTTACCACTCCTTGGAGACAGCTGTCCATCTTTACTCTGGCTGCATGTGCACGATAAAGTCCAGATTTGGATTTCATAAAACATCTCAATTTAAAGCCAGTGTGATTCTCAGAGCCATGGACTTCTCAAATCTGGTCTATGAATAGGCTTTTGGTAAATTTTCAAAGGCTTATAAATGATGTAGGGACCTAAATTCTATTTTCCAAAGGTATTTATACATATATTAGGAATGTATGAACTTAGTACACCCAAGCAATAAATCCAATTGATTTCAGGAAAGTTCCTAGGTAGCTTTGACATTTTAAAAGTGTAGTTCTTTGTCTTATGGGTTGAACTTTTTCTCATTTCCCTCACTATTACCATGAAATGAATCTTGACTATCAGCCATGATCTAAACCATGTGCTAGAATTCAATCAGCAAAAGCAGAACAAGGACAGTTACAGCTGCAATGTCTAACTTGCCTTTTTCCCCTGCTGAAATGATATTTCTCTTTTTCCGTGGGTACAAAAGAAGCTGAACTCACCTAGAGAATGAATTTGACTGCTAAAGTTTCTCATGGGGCAGGTATGGTGCAGGTTGAGCTGGGACTACATAATGCATACTGTTTGGTGTATGCTCTACTCAGCACTGACACCTCAAATGCTGTGTCCAGTTTTGGGCTCCTCACTACACAAAAAAGATATTGAAGGGCTGGAGTGGTTTCAGAGAAGGTCAACGGAGTGGAAAAGTGTTCTTGGAGCACAAGTCTTCTGAGGAGTGGCTGAGGGAACTTGGGGGTGTTCAGCCTGGAGAAAAGGAAGCTGAGGGGAGACCTCTATGAGAGACTGTAGAGAGGTGGGGATCAGTTTTTTCTCCCCAGTAACATGCAACAGGACAAGAGGAAACGGCCTCAAGTTGTGCCAAGTTTGGGCTGGGTATTTGGAAAAAATTTTACAATGAAAGTGCTATCAAGCATTGGAACAGTCTTCCCAGGGAAGAGCTTGAAGCATTTAAAAGATGGGCAGACACAGAGCTTAGAGATATGGTTTAGTGATGGGTCTTGTCAGAGTTAAGTCAGACTCTAGATCTGAATTGTCCCTTCCAACCAAGATGATTCTGTGAAGCTCAGACACTGCACTGAAACCATGTCTTGCAGTTATTTATACCCCTTCTTAGCAATGCACACCAAGCCTTTTTTACTGAAACTCTTATGACCAGCATCAGCTGGTTCTGAATTCAAAGTGGCTTCCCTGAATCAAAGCTTCCCTTTATGTACACCAGCAAAAAGTTACTAAAGTCAGTGAGAAGCGACACAAGAGCATGACTGTCCTCCACAGGGCTAGTAATCTCCTCTTGAGATCTTCTGATACTGTTCACCATCAGACTAGGCTATATTTGTCATAAGCACCCAAAGATATGAATCCCACTGGGATTCCAAGGTCAGTGTTCCCAAATATTTGAAGAAGATGACCCTTTTGTTGAATTTTCTGTTTTCATGCAGGCCCATGAGTTGGCCCTTTGTATTCCAAAGGGTAGGAAGAGAGCAAATTTGGTTGTAATTTTGTCTTTAGGGATGAATTCTCAGCCACCTTCTCTGGAGGAACTGAGCTGCTGCCAGCAATTATGGCACTACAAAGCAATTCATCCTTCCCTAGAGAGCATAATGTATTGCCACCAGTAATTAAAGCTCCTCTCGTGGCTGTGGTTTTGCCAGCACAACCCTCCTGTGGCACTGCCAGAACCTTGTGCTCCCGCTTCCCATCCCTTGCTCCAGCATTGCAACACCCCGTTCCCTCCGCTGCACCAATACAGCCATGGATGCATCTGTGTAATGAACTGGAGCAGGGAATAAGTCCAGCTTAAAAATAGCCTGGCAAAGAAACACTTAGTTTTTTGTGTGTCTTCCTCCAAATTGGATCAAATTCCTGATCCGTTTCACAGCAGAGCCAGAAACCAATCGGTCAGGAGAACGGAGGGGCCTGTGCGCTGCAGGAGGGAGGATGAAACGAGTGGTAGGAAAAGGCTGGAAAGGGAATACCAGAAGCTAGAATTGCTGCCGAAGACTTAATCTCATGAAACCTCAGCCTCCACTCTTCCAGCCAGGAAAAAGTCAGCAGCTGCTGACCAGCACTGTTTTTTTCTAACACTTCAGAGCCCCCTTTGAACTCTTTCATGGCCCTGGGGGGGGGTTGTAGCCCACAGTCAGGGAAACTATGCCCGAGGCTGGGTGTTCAGGCTTCGGGCACTGGGACCAATATTTCAAGGAACACGAATTTCCCCAGTTGTTGGCACACAAAAGCTATCTGCTGGGGAACATGCCTCTTTCCACTCAGCATGGTGAGAAATCCTGGGAATTCTGCTGGGGGGGTAAAATGTAAGGTGTCAAATATAGCTCTGGTTAGAAAACCATCTTCCCCCACATGTGCTGACAACGAGAGTTCAAGAAATATTTTCTTTGAGAGATTTATAGCAAAAATCAGGTTTCAAGCATGTTGTAATGGCAAAATATTGCACTGATAACAATAAATCATAAGAAAACTTTCAATTTCAAAAGTGTTGGCCAGCCATATTTAATACACACATTGAAAATGAGATGTCTTGTTTTGAATTGTTTGCCACCAGTATAAAAAAACTTCCTGAGTCTCCCAGGGAAATGGAACGATTTGTGACTCATAAGGAAAACATGAGTTACTACTTTTTTTTTTTTTTTT
>VZTY01008917.1:238226-326733 GCA_013400935.1 Turnix velox
TGAGTTTCTTTTTTTTTTTTTTTTTTTTAACTTCAGAGTATAAATGCAAAGATCTGTGCACAAACAAGGAGCTAAACAAATGTTTAGGTTGTTAGTAGCAGATATTTTATCCACTTTGAAACCTGAGTACTGCCTTTTCTGAAGCAAACCAGACTGCTGCAGGACATGGTCTCCAATTATCGATAGGAATATTCATACTCATCCAGTTGCTGGGGCAAAGAGGCAGGCCAAAATGAATGCCAGATTCTTGGAAAGACTTACATATTTTACAGAAGAAATTAAAGTCATGCTGTTTAAAGAACATTGTTTAATAATATTCTTTCTTTCTGCCACCCTGTGTTCTTTCAGTTCTTTTGTTTTTCAGTGTTCATATTCGGGACAGATATTGAAGCATGTGCATAATACTAAGCAAATGTTTCAGTGCCATTTGCTTTAAAGTTTAAAGTTCTAAAGTTAAGAGCATATTTTAGTGGTTTCCTGAGCAGGATTTAAGACTTTTTTTTTTTTTTCTTGAGCCATGACCTTTAAACTAGAAGCTTTTTGATACTATATGTTATGATAGCTCCAGTCTTGACTTAGACGTATACAAAAATAAGGTTCACATTACTCATATGTCCCCTCCAGTACTAATCAATGAAAAAAAATGGTTAGATTTTTGGAATTAATCTCACATATCTACTAAAGTAACATCATTTGTTACCACAGATTTTCTGTTTCTATGGGCATTAAGTTTTGTAAAATGAGTCTTCTATTTCTCCCCATTAACTTATAAAAATACATTTAAACTCAGTTTAGTTGGCATTGGATCACCTTTATACTGACCAGAACTCATCTGGACTGGACTCAGTGTTAAAATAACAAAGCATCTACCCAAAAAGAGAAAATAAGATTTGACCAAGTGTAACGTGTGTTACTTAAGGTGATATCTTAACATAATAAAGGAAAGTCCAAGCATCTCTCCAAGGACTCTGTAGTCTTCCAGTGGTCAAGGAATCACAGCTTGGAAAATGGAGCCAAGAGAGCCGTATGGTTTATCTGACTCAATCTCCTCCAATTGAGAGGGGAAATGTAACATTAATTAGATTAACACAGCTCTTATACTTAATTTACTAAGCAAATTCCCCTTTATGTCTGCTTTATTTTCTCTGGTGGCATTCCCTTTTTTCTTTCCTTTTCCTTTCAAGCTCTTTTTCTGTAAGAAATTATGTGAGATGCTTAAGCAGGGAGAAGAGAGAATCTGCTAAACACCTCATTATCTCCAAGGTCTCTGTTGATTTAGACTTCCAGCAAGAGAAATGGAGTTGGGTTCATCTCTGACTGAACTGACACTGCAGATAACCCCAGCACATCCATCTCAAATTGTCAGCTCAAGACAAATTACCTTCTCTCCAGGATACTCTCTTTCACTGATTACCTACTACTCAAATTAAATGCCATCTGACTTCTGAGAGTCTTTTGTTTGTCAGATTCCACTGGATTATGCAAAAATGATGGGGGTGGTGAAAGAATCTGGCATGTTTGAAGTCTTGAGAACAGAGTGCACAGGCCCTGCTTCCTCACCCTGCTTTGGTGGAAAAGCTCAGGCTTTTCCTAATCTGTTTGCCACCCCACAGTATAGTAAACTTTACTGTCAATAAGAAAGATAAAACCTAAAAGCCTCTCGAATAATGTCCCAAAGCAAGAAGATACTGTGAAATCCTAATGTTTTGTGACAAATATTTCACACAACTAAATCCTAGGTCGAATATGGAGTAAAAACTCTGGTGTTAGTTCATTTAAATCTTTCGCTTAACTCCTTTATTCTAATGTGTCAGAAAAAAACTCAAAAAACAAACCAAACCAAAACCAAAATCAAACTATCAGGAGATACTTAAAATGCAGAACTAGTAATTGCTGTCACATTAACCCAAAATTTTGTCTCCAAGACTTTTGGACTTTTTACTTTATTAAGCTGCAATTGTTTTGCTCAATATTTCCCATCTATTCACCTCAGGCTATATTATGTGGGGGGGGATTTTTTTGTTGAAACTTTCTCATTTTCCAAACGAGATAATAGAAAAAAACCTAAACCCATTCAGATGTTTTGCAGAGAAGCACTTCCAAGGAACTCATACTTGAGAGAAAGGATTTAAATTGTAACACATTCAGAGAAGTTGTGGATGCCCCCTCTCTGGAGGTGTTTAAGGCCAGGCTGGACAAGGCACTGAGCACCCTTATCTAATGGGAGGTGTCCCTGCCTATGGCAGGGTGGTTGGAACTCGATGATCTTTAAGGTCCCTTCCAACCTGAACTATTCTATGATTTCTATGACTGCTTTTTGCCTTTCTGGTGAGAGTTTGCCCAGAATGGGTTAAGTTGCAAACTCTTGAAGGGTTAGAGTCTTCCTTGCACTGAGAACACAAGATGAAACACTGGCGTGAAGGCTGCAGATAATCTGAGGTTCTGAACTTGTCATTTGCATGGTCCAGACATGGATTGTAGGGGCTCAAGTACCTTCAACCTGATCTGGGTTGTAGGGGCTCAAGAGCCTCCAACCTAGGGACTAAAAAGGATTTGTCCTGGTCCAGGAGTTGCTCAGGAGCCTCCATGCAGTTGTTGCTCATGGCAGCTGGGTGCTGCTGTGGTGTTTGGCATTGGAAAGAGGAGCGGGGAAACAAGGTCTGTATCTACACCAGCAACTTCCCCAGGCAAATATTGTTAACAAAGACCCTTGGAGCTTGGTCCTCAGCTCTGAGAGAGATACTAGATGATTTTGCATATAAAGTTGCATCCCAAAGCCAAGCAGTTTAGAAGACTAGAATTTCTCAAGTGAAGCATGAACATTTAGCAGGTGATTTTCAAAATAATGAAGTTTCCAGGTGAAGCAGTACCCCAAGTAAAAGTGCCATCTGAACTGCTCCAATTTCCAACTGCAAGAAGACAAGATTGAGACATGAAACTAGTATTGCCATATGTGATGGTTTACGTTTATTAAGTTAATTATAATGGCCCAGAGACACAAAGAGTTTTGGAGAAATACTATAGCTAAGGCATCCAACAGACGTAAAGAGCTGAACTGAGGTTACGAATGTTCCTTGATTCTGAGCTTTTGCAACATTTGTGCATTAGTCTGAATGAGGCCAGTCCTTCTATGGTGTTTTTGTGTTAGTTCAATGTTCATTAGCATTTGTGTTACACTCATTTTCATACACTAGTGTAAATGCACACATAGGCATACACATACATGTCTTGAAGATTAAATTATTATCCATGTTTGAAAATACATCATTGCTGGGATTATCCTTTGCATCCTACAATGGTTGTCTGATTCCCAAACTAAATGTTCACTCAATCAACTGCAGTTCACATGTTGCAACTGTTTTAAAGCTTCATTAATTTCTTACACTATTAACATTTAGAGTCCTTGTAACACTGTTTACTAACACTGCTTACAGATACCTCACTTATGTCAACATCCATTCAGGGAATTCCAGTGAAGTCAGTGGGAGTTTTAACAAATTAGAGAGTGAAAATTGAATCATTATTTTTTAGGATTTTAGGGAAGAAGAGTTTTTGAAAATAAGTTTAACTGCATGTGGCATTTCCATCTGAAGAAGCTCATCATAAAGCAGCTTCTAATTTAGCAGATACTACATTCTTGTAGACATAACACTGATTGAGAGTTCTTAACCTTGACTGATTGAAGTTGAAAATGAAATCTTTTAATTCTGAAATTAAAAGGTCTCTTTTTTATTAAGTCTCTGCTAATAAACTGCCTGCAGAAGTATCACATTCATGCAGTTAACTCCCCTCTTTTTTTGGTATGCTTAAATGTTTTCCTTAAGTCCAGCTTTGAAGATTCCTACTTTGTTAGAGACTGAAAGCTCCTGGTGGTAACATCTCTGGAGATGAGACAGTGATTAATAGTCACACCTTGACCATGCTGAAGTGATAAAGCTTCAGACAACTGGGGAGAAGAAGAATGGCCCTTCAGAAGCCATGGGAGGTTTTATTTCACATAAATACAGCAGCAACCCTGACAAGCACTCCCATCATCCTACTCAAACTTCAGCCTGTTCCTCCCATACTCCCACAGTACACCAAACACACTTGTATTCTTCCTCTGGTTTGATGAATTCCTTTCTGCTTAGTGGCACAGCTTGTACAGGATGGACAGAGAGCATCCTCACCCAAACCAGCACAGTGCTCATTGGCTAGAGAGCTCTCCTGGGAGGTAGGACATGAGCCTCGAGTCCCCTGAGGCAGAGGAAGAAACTGAACTGTGACCTTCTCTATACAGAGATCAATGGTTATGGGCCCCCTGCATGCTCCATGTCATGGATTTCCCAGGGCTGTTGTGGTTTTGGTTATCCAGCCTCCTGCGAATCCAGTCCTCCCAAACAGTCCTTTGCCTTCACATTTAGTCTCACACTCCTGGCTCCTATATGGCCACTGAGAGCTAACATAGCCTAATCCTGAAGTGCCCAGCAGAAGTCTGTGCGGCCAGAAGCAGCTGCTCCCAAAAGACTTCAGGGGGTATGAGTTCTACCTTTACAGGAAGGGCTCCATATTCTGAGTATGACTCTTACAGACTCCATTAGGTGATTTCAGCAAGGACTTTGTGTTGGCCAGGATGGCTTCACTCAGGAGACAAGTTTGTGGCTGCTACAAGGAGGGTATGGCCAGAGGAAATGATAATGGGAAAATAAAAACAGAAAAGGCTTTTTAAGACAGTTGGAAAGAATTTGCTAAGAATCAAGATAAATAATTAGAAAGAATTTGGGAAGAATAATCACCTAAAGACACTGACATGGACTCTTCACAACTAGATAGTGATCAAGCATTCTGCAAAGAACAATCCTGCATTGGCCTGAATATACCTAGATGGCCTTAGAAGTCTTCTGCTTCTTTAAATACAATGACTCTAACAGTAGAAAAAGATGATAATGTTGTGCATTATAAAAGGAGCATTTGCAACTAAAAAGAGTATTTCCACATTAAGAAACTAGTTGGTTATCCAACACTTAAAACTGCTCCAGTGAGAAAGAACTAAGAAAACAGTGAGGGAGAAAAAAAGAAAGTTAGGGTGGCTCTGAACTGTACAGTAAAACACTTAATTTTTTTTCCACAGAAAAATAATTTTACTGTATTTACAAAGAATAGGACAATACCGTGAATCTAAGTATCAGCAAGATGTGTTCTAAGCACCTTGAACATCAGATGACAGCACTGCCAAGCAGAAGGCATTATTTTGGCCATTTGTGTGATAACTTGCTTTTCCCTGATTTGGTTTTCTACAAGAAGAGGAATCCAGCGATCCTTAAGTGGCAGTTGTTCATTCCCCTCATTGCCAGCTTAAGTAACCACCAGATAAACTATGTTGACTTATTCTAATAAGATACTACAACATTTCTACATAAGACAGCAGTTAATTAGAAAAATATATTAAATGTTGCCTAATATTAGCAGCTAAGAAGACAAGTACTAATTTTCTGTTTGCAACAATGCACGCGATGAAGTTAAATAATAAATCTATGTGACTTTGATTCAGTTGTAGATGCCACACAAGGAGAGAACAGACTTTCCCATAGCTATTCTTGCCTGAGATTATGCACAAGGTGTAAGAAAAATCCAAGGCAGCAGCTGCCTCTAGTCCTGCACTCCTTGTCTTTCTGTTATTCTCACTGAAATCCCTTGGAAGGACCTGGGATCTGACAGAGGTCAGAAAGGTGATAATTTGTCTAACATTTGGGGAGAGTTTGTTTGTTTGCATTTGTAACAATAACTAGCCTCAGGAATGTCCTCTCTTACAAATATTCCTGTTTCTGCCGTGTTTATGTCCTTGAAAATTCATCCCAAAACATTTGTTTTCAATACCAGAAAGACATGCCAGCTCTGGAGGAAGTTTTGTAATCCAAGATTCAGAAAAAATCAATCACCGTTGTGTCAGGCAAGAAGAAAATAACAGCAAAGGTGTGGCAGAGTTGGGTGGTCACCTATCCAAAAATACAGATCTCAAAGTACTCCAGGGAACAATCCATGCTGAAAATAAACCTGGTAAACACTTCCCAGTGGTCAGCAGATGAAGTATAGCGACTGCTTGAAGCTGAACTTAAACAAAATCAGAGTGCCATTCACTGGCACAACAATGTGGTGGCTGTCACTTGAGAGTGACAGAAGATCATATCTGATGGCCTCACTTCATTTGAAACAAGTCATCTTCAAGGATTAGAAAACCTCAAAGGAAATGTAAGAGAACAGCCTTCTTTAGGTCAGTCTGACATTGTTGTCCTCCTTGAAAGAAAACAATCCCAGTGAGGAATGGCCTTTCTAGTCAGATGAGGGCTCCTAGTCAAAATAAACAGAGAACTGGTGGATAATGGATAACTGTGAGCACTCTTGTCTGATCTACAGAAAGTTTTTAAATTCTCTCCAAGCACCTTGCACACAAATAAAGATGCATAAAAGGAGTTTTTGCATTCTTTGGCATCCAGGATCTCTTACGGAATATAAATACATATAGAAGGCTAAGGGACAGTATTATCCTTAGCCTGACGTGAAAGGTTTGAGGATTCTGCTCTGAAGACCTCAGAATGACTCATCAGAGTAAGAGGGAAAAGATCATAGTCAATATCATATTTTCAAACCGTGCTTTGCTTTTATCGAGACTCCCATTCAGTAAAATGTAAAAAGCACCTGGCATCTCAGGGACTAGGACAACTTAAAAGCAGGTGCTGGCCTCTAGAAGTGGAAATTACTCTGGGGGAGTACGTGTGAAAGGGACAAACACTCCATCCCCTAATACTGTAGCCTGGAAGAAAAGAAGTCATTGACATTCCAGAGGAGGCCGGGTTAATCAGTAACACACCTGATTAGTGTCTCACTTCACTCTACAACAAAGCTCCTTTCTCGGCTCATTGCCATCCAGCGGGCGGTGGGATGGAGAAGCTCTGCTGGTGGCTCCACAGCGCCAGGGACCGCCCGTGCGAGAGCGGCCCAAGAGATGAAGTTCTGCGCCAGAGACTTCATGCGGAAATTGCCAATCGTGGGGCGGCATCTATTTGTGTCCACATGGATACATCTCATTATCAGAGATTAAGGGTCATTGAAATCACCTTCTTTTTATGCAAATTAAATGTTGCCTCGGGCTCCTGGGCAAATTGTGACTCTGTCCCCCCCCCCATTTGGCAAAGTTCAAACAGCTGTGACCTGAGCACAGGGGAGCTTTCAAACACTTTGGCCTCAGCAATCGAGTCAAGTGAGAAGACTTTCTTGTGAATCAAGAAAATGGCAGTTTATGCTTCACTCTTGAAAAGGTTCTAATTGTCGTTGGCTCCCCCCCACAAGACGAAGTTTCTTCTCTGCCACCCCCCACCTCACAAGCTCTCACTGAAATCTGCATCAAAGTGTTAACAAAACTATTGAAACACATCTCGACTTCAGATGGCCCAGCAGGAACAAGCCATAGATCTGAAAGGAATTTCCTCTTTCCTGAGGGCTCCTGTGAAGGAAAACGTGCCTCTCCCACACCCCAAGTGATGGTGAACGTTCAAGTTGAACACAGGGGGATGTTTTGAACTAACAAATTCATGAAGCAATTTTAAAATTGCCTCTTAGAATCAACTTTCCCTAGAAAGAGGTGAAAATGGAAGTGTAATTTGTGTAAGAGAAGAGTGGAGCACATATTTGCAATTCTTACAAACTGTGCGCAGATCCAAAGAGGACAAAATTCTCGGGTTTTGCTACTTTGGGCCAGCTCTGTAACCTTTTTACCTTTCCCAGGAACTTCCCAGCACCTTGTAGCTATTAGACCAGCAAAGAGAAAAAAAAAAAAATTACCAAAAAAAAAAAAAAAAAGAGTTTAAAGGACAACAATTTAATCCTTTCCAGCGCATGTATCTATCTCATTAAAGAATTCTCCCGGAGCAGTGTAATGATACATCAAATGGAATCCATTTCAAGGTAAAATGAGTGCTGCTGATGGCTAACACACTGCTCCCCAGGTCTGGCTTAGGCCCCAGCCCTAGTGCAGCCTAGCACTGAAGTAGATTAAATATCAGCTCGGGTCACGTTCTCATGGCCCAGGCACAAGTGCCAACATTCTTCCAATTATTCAAGGCCAAAGAAAGAGCAACCTGCCTGACAGAGCTGTGACACAGCTTGATTAGATTTAAGCTTAGAAGCCTGCCGAAAAGGATACAGTGGTATTTCACTCAGATGGAGAAAGGAATGGCATCTCTGTTTAAACGGACCAGGGGAGGGAGGGAGGGAGAAAAAAAAAAAGGAAAAAAAAAAAAAAAAGGAAAAAAAAAANCAATTATTCAAGGCCAAAGAAAGAGCAACCTGCCTGACAGAGCTGTGACACAGCTTGATTAGATTTAAGCTTAGAAGCCTGCCGAAAAGGATACAGTGGTATTTCACTCAGATGGAGAAAGGAATGGCATCTCTGTTTAAACGGACCAGGGGAGGGAGGGAGGAAAAAAAAAAGGAAAAAAAAAATAAAAGGAAAAAAAAAAGTGCAGAATACATTTCTCTAATGAAGGAGAGCATGTTTTAAATTTAAAATTATTATTTCTCCATACTGCAGCCTGCCTGTTCCACATGTGTAAACTGGTTTCATTATAAAAGGTGACTTCAGACACCCTTTACTTAAATAATGACATTTTGCTGTCTGTGCAGAATCTTTTAGACCAAATAACATTATCTTCCACTTAGATTAAATCACCTTGGACAAAAAGAGCACAAACCAGACCAAAAAGCATTGACAGAATCTGGGGTTGAGTAAACAAGATTTTAAACGGGAATTATTTGAAAGAGTAATTTGGGTAGGAGAAAACACAAGTCCAAAGTGATTTTGGTTGGGACTTTAAAGCCCAGGGTAAAAGACAAGGTGTGTGCTGTGACTCAGTCCTGAGTTTTGCATCTAATCTGGCTGACACCAGTTGCAGGAGTGCAGTAAATCAGCCCTGGGAGCTCACTGCTGATCTTGCACCCACTGGCAGCCAGAAGAATGCTGCTGCTCCTTCTCCTGACATTCCTCAGAGGCCTCCTACCCAAGTATTAGGCAAAGCTCAAAAGACACTTTATTAGGGCAAACTGACACATTTTTCCATTGAAAATTAACTAATTTAAAAAAAAGAGGACTAAAAATCACACAAGTAGTTTGTTTTTTTTTTTTTCCAAATGAAAAAAAATATCTTCAGTTTTCAACAAAACATTACATTTGCCAACCATGCTTCCCCGTCTGCCAAGGAGATTTTGGGAAATGTTTTTGTGAGGTATTACTAGATGACAGTATAGAATTACTGTGTTCATTCTTGAGACTTCAGCAGGCTATGGGTTTTTTTAGGTGCTTTTGCTGCTGGAGAAGTAGCAGAGTGTGGGCAAATCAGTAGAAGTACCACTCATTATCACTTACATGTATTCTTTGCAGGGGTCCTGGCTGAGAAGGCACTAAGTCATACACCCAGTAGACTACCTGAAATTTTACTTTAATTCAGTATTTAGAATTCTTCACCCACCTAATTGGAACCATTATCTGTATCAGTAAAGTTGGTTTATCTCATACAGAAGGGAATAGAAAAATTTATTCCTGTAAGATTGTAATTTAACAGAAATATCACTATCACTACAAATATCACAAATATTACTATCACTATTCTGATTAAAGGAGGGGAAAAAGAAGATCCTATTGAGAGCCAAAAAAACCACAACAAGGTAAAAAACACATGAAGACCAAACTGAAAAGGAAAAATAACAAACTGAAAAGGAAACGTAACATTTATAAGGTGTATACATATTGACCAAAGCCCTAGCCTCTAAATTCTGATACCTGAATTTCAGAATGCTGCTCAGTCAATTAAATACTGGCCAGAGAAAAGTATCTAATGAAATTCTCAGTCAAAAGCTTTTTAAAATTACATATGAATCTTCACAGCCAAAAGATTAAGTTTTTGTGTTGAGTATTCTTCCAAATGTTGGCTTTATTTTGAAAATTTAAATGATTTATTTCACAGTTTTTCAAGAAAAAACACTCCAGATTTTCATTTTGACTGAAAGCTTCACTTGGATCCTCAATTATATCTAATTTTTAAAAAAGGCAATGAGATTTCAGAAATGAGATGTCTCATTCAGTCTGAAAACCATTCCCCTCCTTTTTCTTGTTTGTGAGCTGGTTTAACCCACCCCTCCCCACACCCTCTTATACTGCTTTTGGTTCCTTCCTCTCCCTCTTATACTGCTTTTGGTTCTTACAGAGACTGTATTTGCACAGCTGTACTCATAAAGCATAAATACTTAGATTTTACTAGCATTATCCTGGCACAAAAATTCTATTAAAAGCAACTTTCTAGTTATTAGGTTATTCTAAGCAGGTATTTAATCGCCAGCAGAGAGGCAGAAATCACACCAGATCCCTGTGTAATAAATGTCAAGATATTTGTACTATCTTCTTAAGTTCCTAATCTGCCTAGGTACATAGTTTATCACACTCTAACACCACTATCCATACCCCAGCTTACAGAGTGGGCTATTTGATAAAGCATTGAACTATATTGTTCTTCTATGCCTAAATCTCCTATGTTCTTTCTGAAAATATTCTGAATTTCTTTTGCTTATATTACTCTTTCTCCCCTTTTATGTCATGCTATTTCCACCTCCCTTCTCCCTGCGGGTTTTACCTGACTCAGTTGGCTTTCATCATTCAGTCTGTGTTGAAATCTAATAAACATGATCAAGTCATCATAGAATAGTTTGGGTTGGAAGGGACCTTAAAGATCATCAAGTCCCACCCCCCTGCCATAGGCAGGGACACCTCCCACTAGATCAAGCTGCTCAGTGCCTTGTCCAGCCTGGCCTTAAAACACCTCCAGAGCGGGGGCATCCACAACCTCTCTGGGCAACCTCTTCCAGTGTTTCACTACCCTCACCAGAAAGAATTTCTTTCTTATTTCTAGCCTGAATCTACCCTTCCAATTTACATCCATTATTTCTAGTCCTCCCATTACATATCTTATGAAAAAGTCATGGACCTGGAATTAGAACTACTGCAAATAGACCATTTAAAACCAGAGCCTAGAGGTATGTTTTATGTCTCAAAATGGGAAAAAGAAAGCACATTCCCTGCATTCAGTATCAGTCCCTTCATTTTGAGAGGGTTACCGTGACCCACATAGTTTTCAAACTCCTCTTTGCCTTTTCAGGCTTTCAAGGAGAAGATAATTTTGGCCTTCTGACTATAGGATTTTTTTTTTTTCCACATGTGAGCCATGGGGAATGTGACACTAACTAAGTGTCCACTTGGGAGAAGTAAACACCTTGCACCTCAAGTGCAGCCCTTTGCACTGTCTGCCATAGAAAGCAAATGGGCACCCATTTGTAAATCAGAAGGTTGTTTTCATAGTGGAGGGTCTCTGCGCCCTACGAAGCTGCCTGTGAAGGGAGCACTCCCACCAATATAATCCAATTTCTCAACTTCATTCAAGCAGAAGAGCCTGTAAGTCTTGACATCCTGCCCCTGGCAAAATAAAATCCCCTGCCTGCCCTTGTCTTGTCCCAAGGCCACTGGACTTACTCTCAACAAAAGAAACATTTCTAAAATGAATAGGTCAAAGAAAGAGCATCCTATTCTTTCAGTCTCCTAACACTGCTAGCATGTGGCAGCAGGAAGGAAAGAAACCCAAATAAAAACTTCATGCCATGCCACAAAGTTGCAGTAATAATCGACTGTCTTAAAAATATCAATTCAATTCCACAGGCACAGCTTTAGCTATTAATGTAAAAATGAATTAACATAAAAATGCAAGGCCAGTCCTACAACTGCTAGAAATCCATTTTAACCAATGGGTTGAATAATCAAGGCCTTCATGTAGGATCATGATACATATTTCATCTTGTCAAACAAACTGGAAAAACCACAACAAAATCTTGGTCATCCTAGGTGTAGTATCAGCTCCACAATCAATCAGATATTGTGTGTAGTCCCGAAATAAAAGTGCTGTAATTTCATGTCCGCTCCCGCTCCTGCAATGCCACTTGTATAAACAAGTATTTCAGAGAGATTTATTTTAATTTATTGCCATAGCACTTAGACTGCTAAGCTTTAGGGCTGTGTAATAATTCTGCTCTTAGATATGGAATCAAGTTCTGTAATGTTTTCCTTATGCAATGATCACACAAATCACAAAGTCCGTTAGAGGTCATTATGGACCAGGCAGTGCCCAATGCTGAATATTACTTATTATATCAAATACAGATGTGAGTGATTCAGGAACCTGAAGCTTACTGATTTGCAGTTAAACTTTTGTATCCGAGTGATTTAGGCATCTTGAAATTTTCCCCATGGTAATAGAAGACATGACATGAGGCAAAATATGGCAGAGACATGGAGAAACTGACTTTGTACTGGCCTGAAGTGCTGCTTGCTTAAGTGTCACAAAACTGCTGATATTCTGTGATTCTGTGAAAACTGCTCTATTCATAACCACGTTTGTATAGCGTTCAGCCAAGCAGCCACACAAAATAATCAAAGCCATTTAAACAGAAAATGACAAAGAAGAATTTTGCTTTCAGTTTTGAAGATCTGGATTCACTCATGTTAAAGATATCAGATGTGAGCACAAAGGTGTCAAAGTTTTAGAAGCATCCAAGTCTGATAGAAGTCTTGGAAAGTCTTATCTATCACCCAAACTCTCAAGTTTCTTTCTGGTCTCAGGACAAAGTGCTCAAGAGAGAATCATTAGGATGGATGTAAGTCTACATCTCATTGATGTATGGCAAATCCAGGCTTTGGAGAATCTATTCATAACCTTCACAGGGGAAAAGAAAATGGATCTGAAGTGCTGGGTCGGGTGCAGTTTTAGTGGGAATTTTAATTTCTAATTTTAAATCCAATCTTTCCCAAACTTCATGACTACAGACTATTACTAGACTGGACCCTTTCCTAGTTCTGGGAATTCTTTTCTGTGCCTAGGGTAGCAAGAGTCAGCAAAAAGGAAGATTAGACAAGGCAATTGACACACCTATTAGCAAGGAGCTGAAATACTTGTAAAATAATAAAAGAAATATTCAAGAATAAAACCACCCCAAAACATCAGTCAATAGAAACTGTAACAACTCCAGTGGCATGAGCTGTGACCAGTTTGAGATCCAGCCTCCTAGCTCCCATTTGACCTCAAACTGGTCATAACACCAGAGGAACAGCCACAACTCAGCCTAGATCTGAGTTTACCCACTGTATATTCATTTTATTCCCATCTGTTAGGAGTCCAAGACAAGTCTTTTCAAGCTGGATTAAAAGAATTCTGGGGGATAAAATCCATCAGAAGGAAAAATACTGAACTACTGAAACTCTAAAGGTGGCAGTTTGCCAACATGAATGGAGTCTAGTAACAGTCTCAGGAGCACCACTGTGGCGTGGTTTGTTTCTGGGAAGGGGCAGTGGCTATTATGATGACAGTCCTTTGAATTCTGACATTTCCACAATGCAGAAGAAAACAGAGATAGAGAAATCATTTGAAAGAAACCTCAGGCCAAGAAGGTGACTGGTTTAATGGCTTTGCTGCAGATACACCAGCAAATGGCCTGAAGGGTGCCTGTGCTCCACTGCTGTGTTTCTCCTGCTTACAGTTACTGGGATCTGTCCCTGTGATTTTGTGCTGAACTTCAGGATTTTAGCTTTAGAGGAACTGTGTCATGAAACTCACAAGGTGATGGCTCTAGCAAAATTAAGTTACAAAGCTAATTTAATTCTGCTATGGAGTCCCACAACTGTTCCAAAATCAAAGATATTTAGGTCATAAAATGAAGCATGTCCACGAGTGATATCTTGAAGTTGGCTAATTTGAATCACTAGAGATATGCTTCATTTCCAGTTCTTATCTAATTGCACACAGAATTAAATTGAGAGAAATTGGTCTGAAAGAGTAAATTACCTTTGGAAAGTCAAGAAGGCAGTACATAAATACTAATAAGCAAGGCTCAGATCACAAGGAGCTTTCTAATAAAAATCAGAATTAGAAAGTCAACACAACTAAAGCTGTTCAAAGCCACTATGAAGTCTTTTCTTCTGCATGTGCTTGTTCCTACTCTGGAGTAGCTTTTCTTTATCCTGGCACAAGCAAGTGCACAGCCCTGAGGTAAAGCATGTTAGGAAGCTGATCTGGCTGAAAATGAACTAGCAGGGAAAAAAAGTTAAATTGGTTTGACATGTAGCAAATAACCAGTGGTGCTCTGTCATCGAAAGAGATAAAGTACTAAAGGGGGAGAACAGCAGGCATAGCCCAGGGGACAGGAAAGGATGGCTCCTGCAGCAGCAGCTGCTCTGGTGTGTGCTTGTGTTTGCTAAGCTGCAGCCTCTGGCATGCAGCCTACAGTGTGTCCTCACTAACACTTGCACTGTCAAGTGCAAGGGGAACTGAGGGGTTGGAGGAGAGCTTCAGAGTCTCAAGCCTCATTAGATGGCTCCACAATCAAGAGCAAGCCTTGTGAAATGGCTTTCAAAACATTACCAACCATCCCCTGAGAAATAACATCCTTTTGATAAGATGAAAATTAAAATTCTTATTGCTCGTTGGTTCTAGTAATGAAAACCTCCTTTTCTCCTTCTGCAGTTACCAGCCCTAAATCCAGTGCAGTGCCTGTGTGGCAAGGACTGTGGTCCCCCAGCACATGATACAAGTAATGATGATGGAAGAAAAGTATAAATCAGATGAGGAGACTCTGCCAACGTAAACCACCTTTGTAGTTTTCAGATGCAACATACTTTGGTGTAAATTTGGTTTATCCACCCATCTTTTAAGATCAATCGCTGTCTTCTTCAGAGTTGCTTGCGTTTCTCTGTGGCTGGTATGGTGTCAAAGGTCCTTTCAAGCCTTTGCAGTTCATTGTCTTTCCCTCTGAAATCCCTCACTATCCATTTCTGTACCTGCACTCCCTTGTTTGAGTGTATTCGCTGCCAGGCTTCCTTATCCATATTTCAGAGCTGCTAAGCAGCAGTGGAATTCCCTTGGAGGAGTTTGATCTGGAGAAATGCCGAGAGTCATAGCAATAAAATAAAAACAACAACAAAACCCAACAGGGTATTATAGATGTTCAACAGTGTTCAGAATTGTGGCAAGTTCTGCAGCTGCTGGCGCAGTCTGAAGCAACCCTGTTTCAAAAACCCTGCAAACGATGTAATGCGGTAAAATGGTTATTCTTATTAGCTGATGTAACAACCCAGGGACTTCTGCCAAGAGCTATGGACCTTACATGTGGCCCTTTGATAAATATCTCTGTATGTGCTTGTTATTAACAAAAGCATTACCAGCTGTTTACCTTGCACTAATACACATCACATTTTTTGCACAAATCCTCGCTTGTATTGCATAAGCTGACGCCAGGCACCGTATCCATCAGAATGGGTGACAAAGGTTTAAATCAAGGAGGCCGTGTTTCAGCACGTTATTCATAAAACTAGGTCATGGGATAAATGTACTGTTGGAACACAGCTTTATACTAATTTTCCCAGTAAGATGCATCATAAATATCAACTGTCCTGAAAACATACACACACAGGCTCTTGGCCTTGGCTCTGGGCCCTTCCCATGGAAGCTGGAGAATGAGTGCTGACTTAAGGTAGTGAGAATGTGAGGAACTCTGAACTATCATCAATAAGAGATTCTTTGCTGCCTCAAGCTTTTTCAGATGAAGAATAACTCAGCACAGTGTTACTGGGAGCCTAGTACCACGTGGCCTGGTCCTTGCAACACCTCGTTGATAGGAACAGTCTTTCCTAAGTGCATTTGGAACTAAGAATCGTTTGCCTGAATGTCCTGTCCCTGTAGCAGCTCTATCTAGAGTACCCTCTTTCAGGCAAGCTTTCAAATTTACATAAACTTGTGCCTCTTTACTTATAATGGGTGCTCTCCTCTTTCCCCAAACACTCTTACACACACTCTCTCTCTCTCTTTCCATTGTACTATTATCTCCCAGCAGAGTTTTCAGCTTACTTGGGATATGTGAAGCAGGTATGTCTGCACACAGCATGTCTCACACTCATATGCTGCGGGAACTTGCAGAAACAATAGTGTAGCAATATCTAATTATTTACAGCAGCGGTGCAAAGGAGATTAAGATTATTTGCAATCATGGGTACACATCCTTCTTTCCATTCTCATGGTATTTCCTGCCCAAGCGAAAGGAGGAAGAACCAGAAAACCACTGAGAATGTCTGTCTCTATATTTTTTCAGTCTCAAGAAGTATGGCCAATAATGACAGTATTCAGAGTGCTTTCCCTCCATAATTTTCAATGCGCCTCACAAAGAGGGATAAGAATAATGATCCTCATTTTATAGACTATAACATGACCAACAAAAGAGGCAAGAATGGAACCCAGATAGCTTGCCCTTTTCTCTAGGCTTTGCCATTGTTTAAGGATTAGGATCCACATTCAGTATAACACCTCAACCACATGCCTGACTTCAAGCATTTGCTTAAGTCGCATTGATTTAAGCACATGCTTAAAATTAGGCATATTCTAAAATATGTTCCCTAACTGAGGCTTGAATAACCATCCAGTCTTCTGGGTGCATATGCAGATAAGACCAGATTTTATTTAAACTCAAGAAAAGAAGGAAAAACAGAGTGGGTGTTTGGCTCGTAAGTCATCCTGGTAGAGGTTTCAATATTGCAATTAAAAACTATGCAGTGTTCTTAACTACTGCCAATTAAGTAAGCAAATTCAATAGAATCTCACCAGAAGGAAAAAATGTTGCCAATGTCACTGAAATTGACTGAACTTTCAAAATCACCAGCATTTCCCAATGCTCCTTTCTCAGACTTCCTGGGAGTATTATGAAACCTTGCAGCTGAAACCAGAGCACCAGGAGAAGAAATCCCAGCACACAGCCACCTCCCACCTGCTAATGCTTCTCTGAATCACTGACACCTCTTGCTTACTTGAACAGGAATTTATTACCATTATACCTACAGTAATAATGTTTACCTACTCTTAAGTATACTGACAAACTCTATGTTTACCCACACTTAATAAATTTCTTCTTATTATGCCTAATTTCACACTAAAATTCTCATATTTTCTATTGATTTGTCAGACAGATATTTTTACATCTCTCTTGCAGAGGACCATGGAGAAAGGGTGAAACACAAAATTCAATTTCTGAATTTCAAACTTTCAAATTATTTCACAAAGAAAAATCGTCCATGGAATTTTAAGTCTGGGGCACTCCAGTTTTAGACAGCAACTAAAACATTAGACAGTTTCAGACACTTCTCAGCTGGAAAGAAAACAATGCTTTGCAACAAACATTTAAAATGTCAGCCCAAGCCTTTGTTGAGGGACACATTCCAAATTCCTGTTCCAGTTACACAATGAAACCTGGGGCAAGGTAATTTGCCATCTCACCCACTTCCTTACCATTAGACACCTTATTCTGCATGTTTTTTTCCATGCTGCCTTGGGAGAAGAAATTTTTCTCAGTTTAGTAGCCCAAATCTACTGGAGTCTTAATTTAATACATCCAAAATGAGCCAAAGTTAGGACAAAATTAATTAAATACAGCTCTCCATGTAAGCTAATCATACCTAATGGCATCGTACAGATACCTGCCTGTACATGATATGATATGCAATATCACTAGTAATACCTATTCAGAGATATTAATAATAAACAAAAAATAAAAGTCAAACCTAAGTCAAACAGTATGCAAGCAAAGATTAGGAGACCCTCCACCCCCAGAAATCTTCTCTCCATTGCCTACCAAATCCATTACGTTCTCTGTAAGGGTTATTTAGGTTGCACTTCCTCTTGACTCTTCATATGCACATACTGTGCTTCCTGAAGATCACTGCTGAGGTTCAAACACTCTGGCAGTGTGTTACTGGAGAATAGGAAAAATTTTAAGACCAAGGCAAACTGATTTCAAGAAGTTCACATGGCTCTTAATTGAAAATAAATGTAATCAAGGGTTGAATCTTCTATCTCATTCCTGAAATCTTCAAATGGGGTAAAGGGAGAGAAATTAAAGTCATCAGCCTCAGAAGTAGTCATTGGCTAGCATTTGAATTAAGTATTTTCTTTTGATACTTTTGCTGGGTGAAAAGAAAACATCCCCTTTAGCTAATATTTGTGAGGGACTATAATGAGAAATTTAATAAACATTACTGGGGTGAGTACAGAAAACATCTGTCTCAAAAGTATCCCTATTGTAATAATGCAAGTAACAAGTTTGATGCAATGTGACCATCTTATAATAATGCCTGAATTGTTTTGGCCCCATAAAAGTGAAGCTGTTCCTTTTTGTCTCTCTTGTTTCCATACAGACATACATAAAGTGAAGCAAGATGTAATGAAAAAACATCTGTAGGGCACCTAAATGAGTCATTTAGTATTAGGTAGAGAAAAATTCTACTTCTCAAGATCTATTAGCAGAGACTTCAGATTAAGCAGTGTCTTTTTTTAAACTCTTCATTAGCACAGCTGAAGTCAGATGCATGCTTAAGACTTTTACTGACCTGGTGAAGAAGTCCTATTGAAAAATGTTTTGTCAATAGTATACTCAGGACTGGATAGTCCTACTGAGTAAGTGGGCAGGAATATATTAGCACACAGTGAGAAATTCCAATCACTGTAAAAGAGCCATGCTGATTTCTACCAATTAAAGATCTGGCCCTTTATTTTCTTTTAGATATATTTCCCCCTAACACATACACAATACTTTCCCAAAGGTAAAAGTGGCTTCAAAGCATTTTTAGAGGAACATTAAAGAAAAGGAAGTTGTAACAGTGACTGCCATTATTTTATCTCAGATTTTACTGCAATTAAAAAGAATATTAAATGCTGCTGTTACCCTGGACATATACTTTTACATTTTTAGCCTTGGAAAAACACAGACTCTGACTCCTTGTGTCAGAGCAAGGGCCTCCACACATTGTCCCTGCATTACGCTTTTTGATCCTGTTAAAAAATGTTACCCTGTGCAGCTCCATGCATCAAAGGAATGCTTGTACACACTGGGATCTGTTTCAGCCCTTAGGCAACGAGACCAAAAGACCCTTCTCATAAATTCTAATTCAAAAGTTTTTAGTTATCAAGAGGAAGTTTCCAATTGCTCTCTCACATGTGGGAAAATATGTAAGCTACTGAGAGGACCTTTTGTCTGCGACTTTAATGGGGGCAATTTGCAAAGGGGAGTGCAAAGGTTCTAATATGCAGTGTGCACAGACAGTAAGCAGGCACATACTTGGTATTTAATGAAGTTCCATGAATCATTATCCATACAATAACCATAGGGTTCTATAAATCACCTGCAAAGATTTTTTAGGCCAATAAATTGAGCGGCGCTGCGGCAGAACAGAGCACCTCAAGGAGTCAGGGAAACAGGAGGAGGAAGGAAAAGGAAAAGATAAAAGGGGGGCACATGATGCATCATCTCTTAGCTGGCCTGCCAATCCAAAATTAAATCCCGTTGGTTTAACTTGTTGGCTCTGGAGGAAAACAAGGCAATAAAATCAAATTTGTCCTAATAAAAAACACTGGGATTTGCAAGAGGGAAACATCACATGTATTTTAGACATCTGAACTGGAAAATATGTGTGAGGGAACATTACATTTTCTCTCTTTTCTTTCTTTTTCCTTTTTAAAATTTTGTTGATTCACCCTGCTGGAATTGCTTTCCTTCAAAAACACTAAATCATATCTACACATCTAAACAAAAGCTTGATTCTTTCCAATTAGCAAAAATGTAAACATTATTTGTGAGACAGACTCTTGTGAGTGATTCTCTTATGCTGCAGGACATTCTAGTAACACAGAGCTCTGTATCTAACCTGAAAAGATTGACCTTTCTTTTTTTTCTTTGTTGCTGCAATTATGCAAGAAACAAAATTCCCACTGTGTTTTAAAAGGCAGAATTGGCCACAATCCACTGCTGAGGCCAAGATCCATTTGAGCTGGTTGGGATTCTCTTGGTTTAAGTCCCTGCTGAAACACACTCAAACAGAGCAGCCACATCTCACTCTTCTCATCCTCACATATACTCCGAGGTACCACACAGTAAGAACTCCCATAGATTCATTTATTATCCTTTCTTTGTATTTGTAGTATTGGGAAGACATGAATAATGATCACAGGAGCACTGTCAACTGGCAACTCCATGTATTAGGACAAGGAGAAAATAACAAATTGTATTTGGGTTCATTCCAGTGTCTTGCTCACTACAGATAATCTTCAGAATTGGGAGGCAAAATTACTCAATTTGTGCCCAGTGGAAGGATACTGGGACTTTAACACATCATTTTGATTTGCCTCTCAGTGAAAGGGGGACCTCATAGTAACTTATCAGTACCTGGGGGGGTCCTACAGAAAGGCAGGGGAAGGAATTTTTAACATAATATCGGATGGGAGGACTAGAAACAATGGATAGAAATTAGAGGGGGATAGATTTAGACTAGACATAAGGAATAAATTCTTTACAGTGAGGGTGGTGAAGCACTGGAACAGGTTGCCCAGGGAGGTTGTGGATGCCCCCTCTCTGGAGGTGTTCAAGACCAGGCTGGACAGGGCACTGGGCAGCCTGGTCTAGTGGGAGGTGTCCCTGCCTATGGCAGGGGGGTTGGAACTCGATGATCTTTAAGGTCCCTTCCAACCCAAACTATTCTATGATTCTATGAAAGTTGAAGCCTAAGGCAGCCAGACCCTATAGGTCTAATCGTCACACAGGCTCTCTGTAGCTAACAGGATAACTTCAAATCAAGAGACAACACCCCGCCTTGAGCTCATCTCCCGCATTTTGCCTGCATTTTCCCTTTGGCTCTGAGTTGGAGACTGGTTACAAAATGCAAAGAGCAGCAATCAGCTCCCAGGGAGGGCTCCTGCCTGACTTGCCCCCAGCACGCTGGTGGGTGAGATAAAGGGAGGTGTCAGTGCCCTGTTAATGCATTTACCTTTAAATCCCAACACTACAAGTCAGTATATTCAATAGTTTCCAACTAGTCCCTGGCGATCATTTGTCCACATCACAATAAAACCACCACACAGCGTGCTGGCCTGTCCCTGCCCAAGGGAGGCCCCAGCACTAAAACAGCAGGGAAGCTGCAGGTAAAGAGTCCAAATAAATTAGTGGAGCAGTACTCCTACAGTGCCGGGCTAGGATTGAGACTTTGGGATAATTTTCCATCCAATCCATCACACCAGGTATCCAGGTAGGGGTAAAGAGGGGAAAAGATGGGAAGTTGTACAGGAAACTGAGTGCAGGGAAGCTGAAAAATATAGATACTGCTGTCACCATTACAAGACATCCTACATGACAAAAAAAGAGCCTTTTATTGTGTCTAGCAATAAAACCACATACCCATCAGTGTGATCCCTAAGCTGAGAGCTGTTTAGAAAGCTTGGTTTGAAAGAATAATCAATGAATTTTAATTCACACAGGATGTTCCTGGTTATAGTCTAAAATCAGCATAACAACACTTCTTATGATATAGCTGCCAGGAACCAATTCTGATTACCTCAAAACTTTTACAAATTTGATACAATTTAAAATGGCTGTGGTTCATCAAGAGGCAATTGCTGCATTTCCATTTTTAAAGCTTATTCACTGAAAATGATGCCCATTAAGTAAAGAAAGCTCTCTTCTTGGGCAGCTTTTAAAGTTGATATTCAAAGCTGAACTTTAACCTGAGGGAAATAACTATTTCATTGACTCCAGGGCAGTGGGGAAGGGAGGAAGGACTGAAAGGAGGGGGAATATTTGAAAGAAAAAACATCACAAACTCAAACTTTCACTATTTTCACATGAATTTAGAGGGAAAAATATTCAGCAGTTTTACCCAGTTCTAGTTCTGTCCCTAATTCAATCACTCCTGTCTTGTGATAATCCCTTCTTCTTTCACCAAAAGAAGAAGCACTTAATCACTTAGTGCAGATAGATTGCCGGGAGCTTTAATTAAAATAACTTATTCTAAGTGATCTTAAACAAGAGGTAAATGTATTTATTGTTCTAATGTTTGGAGTGGTATAGGATAGAGCAAGCAGAGGAATAACAACCTCTCTCAGTACCTGGTGTCAGATTGCTGCTTTTATGAGCCATACGGTTGTGATTAGGAAGCTTAGTACCTAGAAGTTTGCATATAGCTCTATAGTATGCCCTTTGGGTTTTCCCCCCATGTTTCTAAGATTCTGCTCCCCAACATCAATGCAGATGACAGCAGTAGGTGGCATATGATAATGCTTGTGATAAAAATCATTAGTTTGCAATGAAATGTCACCTCTTTTCAGGGAGCTTCAGGCAAGTGGCTGCATCCACTTGAGCCCATCAGTAATATACGCACATCCCAACACTTCCTCTTACCAAGGCAATTCTAAATATTGCAGCTGATCTGAATTCAAATTGCACTAACAAGCAGAGCCAAATGTCTGGATCCGCACGTGCTCTCTGTTCCAGATTTGCATTTAGATTTGGTCCTGAACTTGCTAACCCCACCCAATTTTTATTACAGGCTTCGAAATTCCTTGCAGCCTGGATTTTCCATTCCATGCCTGTTCACAAGCAGGTATAGAATGGAATGGTTTATTTTCCTGTTAAATCACAGAAAAGCAGAACTCACAAGTACAACTAGCAGCAACGTCAAGAGATACAAAGAAATAAGATAATTCCCATTATACTCAAAGTTATTCATATAGAAGAAGATTTTTTTTTTTCAAGATGAGATTTCCAGGTTAAGAAATCATGATGTATCTGTGTTGGGGAACAGATGAAGGAATAAATAGAGCTTTGTCTTCAGGAGAAATTCACCTGAGATGACTGGATGAAATCTAGGGCTCTAAACAGCCCCACTGATTTCCTCAAGAATAGGATTTCATCTTGTTCCCTCTTCTGGATGCTTCAGTTATTGCCAGTTCTGCTGTGATAATCCTTGCAGATGAATGGAGGAACTCCAGTTTGCAGCACTTAGTAATCCAGCAATATGGTGGCTGAAACTAGATTCAGTATCTGAGTCAGTTAAGCCTTAATTTAAACACTTAAACTGTGTGTATTTTGAGTGTGGGCCAAGTCTGGTTACATGACACAAGTTGTGCTAAGATGTCAGCTCTGGTTAAGTGCTAGAATGCAATGTAGCATGAAGAAAGCCCTGACTCATCTAGTCTTTAGCCCAAGCTCAGTCACACGCCTGTGTGGGAACATCAGTCCTCGTGGCAGTATCCTGTGGTCAGGGCTAGGCAAAGGAGTCAGCAATGGGGACATGACAACACGTGGGGCAGGGTCAGTATGACACTTAAGGTCAAGCTGATCCCACCATCAATATGTCTGGGGATACTTCATTAAGAGGTCTGCGTCCAGCCCTGCTCCACCAAGATGTCTGCCTTCAAGCCTTTCCCTGACAAACTAAAATACCTTTTTCTCTTGGTACTGCATCCAGCCGCACGTGGGATCCACAAGCCAGCAGCATGCCAGTCGCCACACTTAGGTGGCATATAGCTCTGCCCAGGTGGCAATCTGGTGCCATCCCAAGGAGACCTGAGCGGAGACACAGACTTTAAACAATCTCCCAAACAGTTACTGCCATTTCTGCATTATTCTGAGATAAAAAGGGCACTTCCAGACCTGGGAAGTTAAAAGTTTATATTAAAAATCAACTGCCTGCCTTGAAAATTATAGAGCTTGACAGATGGAGGATGAAAGGCTGCAACAGAAGAAAAACATAGGCCACCACCCTTGACACTGCTGACCACCCTGTTGCTGACAGCTTCTTCCCACAGCCTTGCTCTCTAAAGAGCTTCCCGCTTTAAGGAAATGTATCAGAACACAGGAGTTTATCTGCCCTGACCTCTACCCCCAAACTGAACCCTCTTTCATGTTAATTCTCTTCACAAAACCTACCACATGTAAGGTCCGTGCAGTGTTTTGGCTTATTTGGTTCTCATTAGTAGTTGGTGGTGGTGGTTGTTGCTGTTATCTTGCAGCAGATGAAATGCTGAGGGAGAAATTCTTGAAACATGTTACATGCAAGGATGCTTTGCTGCTTTGGGGAGTTTTAAGGTGGAGAACAAACTTCAAGTTGCCATTAGAGAAGTTTCTAAGAGATAAGATCAGATGAGAATTTTATTTCTAAATGTTCCAAATTAAGACAAAATAACAAATTTCTGTGACAGGAAGATTGACAGGATTCCCCTGCTAGAAGCATTTGAGTTATCCATTTAGGTGGCACCTTTCCACATTTATGGCTTTATACTCCAAAGCAAAGTATTTCAGGGCCTGATCCTCTAAATTTGTATTTGTTTCCAATACAGATTGGAAATCATTTAGAATTCAGTTTTGATTCTCCCAAACAAGGCAGGCATTAGGGTAATTAACTAAAATGAGGGAAAGACTATATTCACACAGACAATAATATCTGGAATATTTTTTTCCATCAGATCACAAGGGCTCTGATGTGGAACTGTTTTAGCCCATTGCCATTCTTTTGCTGAACAAAATAAGGTTCTGAACAACACCCTAGAACTTTACAAGGGGATTCAAGAATGGCACTGTAATCTTTATCTAGCAGCTCTCCTGACAGCATAAGGTCATAGCAACAGCTGAAGAAAATTCATTCCTAAATATGAATGAATGCTTACAAGTTCTTTTTTTCATCCATAGCTGCATTTATGCAGATGACTATTTCCTGTTGCTGGTTCTTAGAAGATACTGTTGCTGAGAGTGGGGGGAGGGACCCTCACGATGAACAGGAAGAAGTGATACAATAATTAATATACCAGATTGTAACACAGAAAAGGAGAATGCAATTCCTGTCTTTGGACTAGTTTTCTGTGTGTCCTAGAGCCAGTTCTCAAAGGGACAGGGAGCAGTAGCTAGCACTGTGGGAGGAAGCCACAAGTAGGGCAACCTGCACAGTGTCTGGGTTGAATTAAGCAGCTTGGTGTTCATGAAATAGCCAGAAGGCCACTGGCTGATATGATGTGCTAGACAGGGAAGCATTTTAAACACAACTTTTTGGGAGGGAGAGGTCTAGAAATCTCATTCCAAGTTGCATTGAACAGATGTCAAGTCAGGATGTTTGCCCAAAACCCTCTTCTAAATATATACAGCCACATTTCTTCCTATCAAAACCCAAAACAAACAAAGCATAAAGCAAGCAATAACAGAAAACAGAGCAGTTTACTCTCACAATCCAGTTAGATGATATGGCTGAGCTAATCTAAAGCATCCCTGCTGCCATTAGGGTGCAATTCTCCCTTTCCTCTTTCCTTTCTTCTTGCTCTGGTCCCTCTCCTCTGCTGCTTATGTCAGCTCTAGAGCTCATCTGACTGGTGACAATAAGAGATGCAATTCACTAGCCCAGTGAAAACCTCATCCATCAAAATACAGGATTTTGCAAAATTAGTGAGTTAAATCACCTCAGCATGTGGACAGATGAAAGAACATCCTGCATGAGACAGGATGAATCAGGGCTGGAGAAAGGAGAATGCACTTGGCCATTTGAAGAAGGCAACTTGTGTCTCTGAGACATGATGTGCACGAGAGGTTTTATCCCCACTCAAGTGTGTGCTAACCCCAACATAGATATATTGGAGCAAAGGTCCTAAGCTTCTCTTTTTACAACACAACATATTACAACCTGATGGAGATGCTGAAGCGCTCATTCTCATCACAGACATATCCAAATTGATGCTCAAAATCACATCTTCCATTTCTCAGTGGAAGTCACAGTGATTTTTATGTTGCAGAAGGCCACAGTGCTTAAGGAATGATGGATTTCACATGTAAAAGGGTGGTTTTCCTTTAAAGAAGCTGCAAAAAAACTTATCGTTCAGTACATTGTGTCATTTGGAGACAGGACCACCAGAGCAATGGGGCTGTTTTTCTTCTCCATTCATCCATTTAAAAATCCATCCCTTGCTATAAAATGAACAGATGCTATTAACACTTCAGTGGATTTGTGCAGAAACTGTGATTCATTCTTAGCAGCGAGTTAATATAAACACATGAAATTGCCCTCAAACTGCTTTCCAAGCCCTGAGAGGTCTCTCAGAGTAAAAAAAGATATTTTTGCAAAAGATTCTTCTGGTTGCATACCCATAATAATTGTCTAATTTGCACATGGATGCCAGTTGCTTGTAACTTGAATATCTAATGTGCTTTTTGCTATGGGAGAAGGGCTATAAACACTGGATTGAGTCACAATGATATTTACAGTGGTAGAGAAGTGAAGTAATTACACTGGGTAGGAATGAGGACAGAGTCCTTCCTTAACCAAAGCCTGGAGTAGTTGGGTATTTTTATGCATATATTCAGAGAAATAAACTGGAGCAAAAAGATTAGCTGAAGTCAGTGGCACGAAAGTGACACAAATGACAAGAAATCTCAACTCCCAAACACCAGTTTTATAACCAGCAGTTTCTAAACAGTAAATATTACAGAAAAAATAAGCAGCTACGCAGATGGGCACTGGAATGAGCAGAACTTTGCTAAACCATTCGAACTTCTGCAATAATTTTAATGTCTGATTTATACTCTGTAAGGCATATCTAGAGGAGACAGGTGGCTTTACTGGTGGTCAAAGTCCGGAACACCCTACAAAGTTTAATCCCAGTGCTGCAAATTTTCCTGTATGGCCTTGGTCAAGTCATGTATCACTCGGTCCCCTACCAGTACAAATAAGCCTAACATCATCATTTACTTTATCTGTTGCACCATTTAGATTATTCCTATAGTTTTCAAGGGAAAAAAACCACCAACCACATGGCAGACAGCTTTTTGAATGAAAGTTATAGCTATGACTTAGAATAATTTTTTCAGGGTGGTGCTAATTATTTTGCCTCAGCAGATTATCAGAAGTCAAGACAACTGGTAATTACTGTGTCAAAAAATGCAGATGAATGAAAAGCTATTTTATTGGTGCATGCATTCAACATGATATTGTTTGAAGATGTCTTTCTCAGAGCTGTATGCTGGGACCAAAACTAGAAGACTCTAAAATAGCAGATACATTCATGCGTAGTGCTGGAAAAAAACAGAGGTCAACTTGAGCCTGTATCTCCCAGTGCCTAAGTAACTGGTCAAACCAGCATCAGAGAATTTTTCAGCATTGTCTTTTTCGATGAAAAGTGTCCCAAAAACCTTGATTTTTTCATATCGAAGAACAAAATATTCTTTGAAGCTTTAAACCTTTGGCAGGATAGAAAAAAATCACCTCCTCTCATCTTTTAATTACAACTACAACTCCATAATATAGTCCAAGTCTCAAATCCCTTGTGTTTGTGTCTGGCTACTGGAAATATCATAGGTATGAAAAAATTTCATGCAATTATGTGATTCAGGGAACTTCCCAGACTTTTGCTCTTTTCTCTTAATTGTCAGGATCTGTTCAAATAACATGAAGTCTGTAGCTCTTTCCTTTGTGGGAATAGCTTTCTCAATCCCCATACAACTTAATATTCTGTTGCCCTATTAAGCTAGCCATGCAGAAAACGGTTTCTGGCCAAATAATAGGAATAGCAAACGTATGAACTCTATACCTCAATGAGGTGTTAACTTCAAAGCCTTGTTATTTGGGAGTTGGGGCCATTTAAATGCTGACATTATTAGGCAAGGAAGTCTAAGAAACAAGCACTCAGTGGGAGTCAGATCTTTTTAAAAAGCATTTTCTTTATGCTCATCACACCCCAATTCATTTAGGATGGGCTCCTGTTCTATGCCTACACGTTTCCTAATTAAGACTTCTTTCCTTGCCACAATGTTTAGGTTAGAAGGAATCTGAGGCTCTCCGTGTACCCCCTTCATGATTGGCATATTTTTTTTCTTTCCCCTCTCCCATCTCCTTGGTTGTAATTACATTACAGTGGCTTATCTCTCCATCAAAAGATGGGTAAGTGGTCCCTTTATAAAACTGCTCTGAGCAGCTGTTGGCCAGTCAGGGAACACTGAGGCCTGACCAGAGCTACACTCTCCCCAAAGGGCTTATCTATATTGTGCTGCATTCAATGCAATGTGAATCGGTGTAGACAAGAACAAATAGTATTCAGCACATGTCAGCTAAATGCAGTTTTAGCCTGGCCTCATCAGTGTTTAATCATGATTAGCTGACATGCACAGTTTATTGTTGTCTTCACCAGCCAACATATTGTGACCAGTATTACGTCAATTGCTTAGTTACCCAAAATTACATTCAGACATGATTAAATCCTGCCATTTGTATAACTTTGTAGAGACCCGGCAACACCAATTCGCCTCTTTGAGGCCTAAAAAGCGAAGCTTCCCATCTACTTTTGAGCTTGATTCTTGTCACAGAACGATGCCAAGTCTCCAGACTATCTACTCAGGCAGTAACAGCAAGGCACAACTCTTACAGATGTAGGTACCTCCCATTAGCTGTAAACTAGGTTGGAGTGCTGAAAGCAATGAGGTCAGAGTACTATAGGCTTCAGGTGTCAAACAGGCAAATATTTGCTGGCAGTTTCAGGTAGGTAATACCATTTGCAGGTTACCCAAAGCCCAAGGTGTTGCAGCCTTCCTGCTACCCAGTACCATGTTGGCTAACACAGTGCACATTGCAGTGACACATCTGACAGCAGCTTAGGTACAGCCTAGGAAAGAAGGTGCTAATTGAGGCGTCGTCAAGAACTGTCTCAATCCTGCTCGGACAAAAAGTGGCATTTATATTCTAGGCCATAAGGAAAAATATACTCCTTTATTCCTTACATTCTTGCATCACGAACTTTAAATGTGGTCTGCAGAGACACACAGAATGAGCCCTATATTTTCCACACAGACTCCTTAACAGGTCTCGCTGGAGCTGCCCATTAAGGTGCACAAGCTTAGCTTCATATTTTCCCTATTCAAACACAATGCCAGCTTCAGTTCCAAAAGTAATACACTCTTGGCTAAAAACTCTGCTGATACTAATGTATTCAAAACCTTCCTGCATACTCAGCATCTTTCTATAACTGAATAGCCACATCCAACTGTTCAATGGCAACTTTTTTTTTTTCCCCAGATTCCTCTCATCAAGCATACATATGGCACCAGATAAATGAGAGAAATCATAACACTTGTATCTATCTAGCCCAAATCACTTGCAGGGATTTCACAGACTGGGATCTTTTGTCTGGAATCAGAAGTCCCATTCTCTCTGCACCCTACAACAGCCAATGTATGTGCTCTCCATCTGAGAAAGAAAATGTCCTATGGGCCCTTCTGCATCTGCTGAGCTTGCACGTTCTGGGGTCGATGGAAAATCACCTCTTCTAATGGTGCCCACTCCTTCTAATGCAAAGGCATGTGGTTTGGGAACAAAAGGCATTATTCAGTGCCTGGAAGCAGAACACTGGCATCTATGTTTTCCAGACTATTTGAAGCTTGAGATTTTTAGGGGTCAGCAGCCTCCCCAACCTTTGTGTTCATTTTGTCCTTGGGCAGGACAGCTACAACAGGAACAGTCTTTTTTTCGAAACCTGGGGATCCTCAGGCTCCCAGAACTGACAGTTACTGTGTGCAGAAAAACTCCAAGTCATGTACATTTGCCACCACATCTGGTGTGAAATATATTTACTGTAAGCACCCCGACCACACTGAGGCAATGTTTAAAAGCTACAATATTTTCAAACCAAAACACCATGAATCAGTCATCTGCTCTTTACATTATTTCCTCCCTAACAAGGCGGATGGCTAAAATATTCATGCATACATTTTCTTTCTATAATCTTCCTCTCAGTCTGAATCTGAGGAGCAAGAAAGCGCAATATGCAAACCCAGAAATATGTTATATTTGGATGTCTGATTAAAACTCCCAGTTGTGGTATCGCTTGATGATTCCAGGCAAAGAGAAGCAAAGAGCTCACCAAAGTTAAAATCTGGCATCAATTCTGCTTATTTTGGTATAAAGCAGGAATTTCTTCTCTCTAGTTGGTGGAGTTGTACAAGGGCAAATTAGAGGAGAGGCAAGTCTTCTGTGTGTAATAAACAGCAGTAAGAAAAGAGAACCCTGCGGGAACTGAATATGAATTGAGTAATTTGAGAAAAATAAAATAGCCTAGAGGAATAAACTGAAGCTATTTTATTAAAAATCTTCAAGACCAAAACTGCCCTTACTTGGTCTAGGACTACCAGGTCTAAAGCCTGCTGAATTTGGCAAAGATACTCTTTCTCATTTCAACAAACATTTGATTCAGTAGGCAAGAAGCCTAAAGGNGAGGGGGCATCCACAACCTCCCTGGGCAACCTGTTCCAGTGCTTCACCACCCTCACTGTAAAGAATTTCTTCCTTATGTCTAGTCTAAATCTATCCCCCTCTAATTTATATCCATTGTTTCTAGTCCTCCCATCCGATATTATGTTAAAAATTCCTTCCCCTGCCTTTCTGTAGGACCCTCTCAGGTACTGAGAAGTTACTCTGAGGTCCCCTCTGAGCCTTCTCTTCTCCAGGCTGAACAACCCCAACTCCTTCAGCCTGTCCTCATAGGGCAGTTGCTGAGTCGTTCTTGCTCATGTACTGAGCAACTTCATGGCTCTTTTATATCAGAATCATGCCCATATTACTATTTTAGATAAAAGTCAATTTATCAAATGTTTTAGCAGAAATGTTATAACCAATATAGCACATTTTCCCTAAATAACTGCATTACTACTAACAGGAGTTAATCCAAAGATGTTCTGTAGCCTGCATTATAAAGTGATCATGAAGTATCATCACATAAAGGATTTTTGGATTACAAACCCTGGTTTGATTATTCCCATTTTACAGAAGGGTCACTGTGGCAAACGGACTGCTTTTGTACCAACTAGGGCCATAAATGGAGCCTCCAAGAAAGTCATAATTAAGCACACTGCTCTAGAAACACCACCAATGCTTTATTGTGCCTCCTTCCAACAGATGTGGTTATTTAAATAGTCGGGATTTTTCTGCATTCATTTTTGCTCTGTTTTTAGATATTTCAGAATATACAATACCTCCACTGCCATGATTAACATATTTACACCTGTACACAGGTTATTTACTGGAGTAGTTAAGTGCTACAATTACTTCCAAACTAAGAGTAATGTTAGACTGTTCTGCAATTGCAGAGCTAATGGTAAGAATCAAATCAGTGCCAAAAAATTAAGGACAGGCTGGGCCTTAATCCTACAGGACTATTTCATCCTGGCTTTAATTAATTTTTCCTCTTGCTGGATCCTGTCCCCAGCAGTGCCTCCTGTAGTCAAGGAGAGCACTGAACTGCACTATCAGCAAACCTTCAAGCCTTACACAAAAAAAGAGAACACAAATTCGCTGAAATAAGACCTTGGTCAAATTGCTTTGTTGGATAAAGCACCTTTGTTGTCAGTATGTGGGAAATGAGAGTCTCCAAACACAGCTCATCCAGATTCCTTAAACACACACACCCAGCGATATGTATTTGTGAATATTTTCCACATTTATATCTGCTAACCAAAGTAACTAGTTTTTACTTGTTTAATTACTGCTGAAGAAAGAGGAACTGTCAGTGCTTTAAGAGTTATGCCAAAGCACAGGGTGGGTTCTCTCTGATTCATATGCTGTATGGCTACAGAAACCAAGACCCAGTATCAGGAATGCCAAGCAGTTAAAAAAGCAGCAAAAGCAGCAGTCCAGCTCTACAACATATTTTTTATCCAAGTTCCTAATTAAAATGATGTTATTCCTAACTTTCCCAGCAATTTAGCAGTATATCAGCCATTTCATCAAAACACAAGGAAACAGGAAAACCTTTTGGGGGGTAAAAGTATGGGATCTAACAGACTGTTATGCTGATGAAGTTTTATACCACTTATTTTCCAAATACAGTAAACAAATAAGAGTCACCCCTACACTGTTTCTCTGGCTTCATTGTTGAACAACATTACTACAATGAAGTAGACTAAATAAATCATAGAATGTGATGCATTGGAAGGGTTCTTCACAGACTATCTAGTCTGAAACCCCTGCTAGATTGGGTTACTACTCAGAGCCTCATTAAGCCTGGCCTTGAGTGGAGCCTCCACATCTGGACATCCTCTTCCAAAGCTTCACCATCCTCATTGTGAAGAGCTTATTCCTATTGTCTGAGATATGACAGTTTTCAAAATGGAAAAAATCCCTTGTGTACTTTGTTCACAGAAAAGCATAGAGGACCCATAAGCACTTCTGAAGATCACACCACTTAAAACATCTCCAAACCCTCACAGTCCAGAAAATTAAGAAACTTGGCAGAATTTGGTCCTTCCATTCCAACTGAAAACATACCTTTTTGGTGGAGTAAGGTACGGATGCCAGCAGCCTCCTCCATATGTCCAGAAACTGGTTGTAAATCACACAGGAAGAGTGGGAGATGACATACAGTAAGAAAGAAAAGTTGGGCTATTATTCCATGGATGCCTGAGTGGGTTAGTACCAGAGTGGAAAATATACTCTAGTAAAGCTCTATAACACTATTACCATAATGACATGGGCAGCAGGCTCTGTGAGTGTATACATCACATTATAAGAAGATGCACAGGAAAGTAGAGCCTTGTAGAAGTGCACAAATGCAGCATTTAGCCTCACACAGAATTCACACAGTGTTCCCCAATGCTTCTAGAGGCCTGAAATTTCTGTCCATACATATTGCTCCCATGCTTGTTATCTCTGTCTATTATTAGACTCGGCCATTTAACCTCTTTGCTCAGTTTTTCCATCTGCAAAATGTGGTGAGTAATGTTTACCTTTCTTGCAGAAAAGTTTTGGGATCAGAGAGATGAGAGTGCTACCTCTCACTGTGGTCTGAGCTGGGGAGAAAAAGCTAGACAGATGCATAAAACAAGGATATGATTTTGATATAGGATGGTCACTGTTTCATGTACCCTGAAGGACTAAGGAGTGGTCAGGAGAAGGTAGACACTTCTCCTGTAACTTACCAGAAGTACATATATAAAACAAAGTCTTCACATCTAGAGCCACACATTTGATACCCCTTTGTAAGCCGTGCCTGCAATTTGCTTGTCACAGTGTGCAAGACAGGTAAATTAACCTAATTACAACCATTTAATGCTTGGGAAAACTGTGACACAGCAAAGAAGTGGCTCATTGTCACCAACAGTCTAGTTCAGACCTTTCTGATGGGTAAACCACTCATCAGAAAACACTGACTCAAGCTATAATTTCCTAGAGTAGGATTCAATCCAACAACCTGAGATTAGCCAAGTGTCCCTGAGGTTATTTTGAGGTAAATCACAAATTATGTTATTTGTTTGAAATTACTCTGCTGAAATGGTGTTAAAGAGAGAAGGGTTTAGTTTTTCAAATCCTGCACCTTGTGAGCTCAAGCAGACAGTCTAGACAGTGTATTTTATGCTGTGCTGACATGTATATAGAGCAACAGTTGAAGCAAGAAGTTTCATACCCACGATTTGAGGAGGATAGTGAGGGGTTCAGGTATGTTTGTTATATATCCTCAGACTGTACTGGTGGTGCCAGAGTGACTTTCCCACAGTCAGATTATGAATTGGTTTAAAGGGACTCTTCTGGAGTCAATTATCCAGGTTTTCCCTTCACATGTGCTGTTAGAGCCCAAATGGTGGTGTCACAGTTGTGTTCCCAGCTAAGTAAATGGTGACACTCAGCACAATGTGATTTTGACTATTTCTATGGTAATTGCAGATTTTAAGAGTTTTATTTATTACCCACCAGAAAATAAGTGAGCCGTTCTGATAAACACACTGGAGAAGCTGGGATTACATAGGGAAGGCACAGAGAAGCGGAACAAGTTTTAAAGTGACTTTTGCTTAATAACAGCTCCTACTTGGTAGAAAAACTGTATCGTCAGTGGGGAGGAAAGATGAGGTGACTTTCATCACCAGAAAGGTCACCCCAGAGAAAATTGCTGTCTGGGGGACCGCTGAGGAGAATACAGCCCTTTTTTTGTCCTGAGCATATCAGGTTTTGAAGGATTTGTGCAAGGCTTGAAACAATTTCCACTGCTAAATGTAAACAGGGCTTTCAGATAGTCCTGTGATGTTGGGATGTAAAGACCAAATGAGATCCGTTTACACAAGAAAAATGAATATTTAAATAAAAAGCAGCCACCATCAAAAATGTTTTAAAAATGCTGTTTTGGTTTATGCAACTTACTGTATTTCTGCCAGCAAAGGCAGTTTCTGATCAGAACATGCCATGTTTTCTTCTGGAAATTTTGCAGTCAGGGTGGTCTTCTATGAGGGACAGGAAAGAGCTTAGTTAACATTACACATCTTTCATATATGCAGGCTGGTAAATGTAAGGCATTACAGCTGTGCAGTTTGTCACCAAAAACTAAGCTGAAAGGAGTCTAAATACAGGAGGTTGGCAAGAATATGACCTAGTCACTATCTACAACTTTTATTTTTCCCCTTCATAATTAAGCCACTTCTCTTGTATTTGTGCAATCAGAACTACTTAGTTTTTAGAGACAGTGGTCTGATGGTAAGGACAGGAAAAAAAGGAATAGTACAAAAAGCAGCATCATTAGAGATTCATCATTTTCCCACAGACTAGAAAACTGCAGTGCCGTTATACTATATTGTGTTTATTTTGACAGGAAAAAGCTTTGGTGCTGTAAAGATCACACTTTGTACCACAAAGAACAAAATCCATTTTGGAGGCAGGAGCTGCTCCAAAGCCCTCAGCTTCCCCCCTTCCTTTACAGATGCCTGTTGAAACCACCTATAAGGACTGGAGGAAGCTGTTGGCAAATCAAGTTTACTTCACTAGGACAACATATTGGTTCTATTTAAGAAAACATCCTCCATCAGTTCATGTTTAAATCCAGTGAGACCTGAGCGCATGCTTAAAGTTAAACACATGCTGAAGCCTTTACCTGAAACAGATACACGTGAGGAAACACTTATCAATTGGAATATGGTATTCATTCTCCAGTTCATCCCCTCTTTTCTTCCTAGAATTTCTAGAACTTGAAATCCAAAGAATCCTTCTAATAGGAAGATATAATAATAATAGGAAGATGTTTATTATATGTTCTAGAAGCCTGCAAAGAACTGAAGTCCATTTCATCAGCACTAGTGGTACAATAATCACCTTCTAGGTTAAACAGTTTAGTAAGACCACTTGTTTACACAGAGACTAATGTCTAAAAAGTCTGGAAGGTGGAAATTTTGTGCCTCCCTGGGAGGGAAATCAAAGTAATCAAGCCATAACATTTCACAGATACTAATACCAAGAAAATAGCTGGTACATCTATCACCCATATTATTAATATTACTATAAACGTTTTCCATCCTGCATAAACCAAGCATTTGAAATTGGGCATGGACATAAGGACATTATTTATGCTGTGAGGATCATTTTCCTTTACTTCTGTATTCTTAATTGAAATTAGAAGGATTCAGGAAACCTGTTTATCAGATTGCTTAAGTTACAAAGCTTCCAGCTGTAAAAATTGATCATATGTAAATGAGTTGCTTTGGAAAAGATACATTTTAATCATCTGTCTAAGCTTACTCTTACAGAGATTCCACAGAAATAAATGGGATTATCCAGTAAGTGAAGCCTGTGCATATACCTGCAAGTGGAAGAAAGTTTCATGCAATCTGGAAGCATTTCCCTATCCACAGAGACAACACATTCTGTTTTCAAGGAGTGGCAGGATCACAGCTTGCAGTGCTGCTCCAAAAGCACATGCCTTCACAACTCTAGCTAAGATGGGATCTCCAGCAAATGAGATCAACAGATGACTGAACACCTCTAGGAGCAAAATTTGACACACTGTTTAGGCCATGGCTAATTCCAGTGAAGAGTTTGTGACCCTTGACATTCTTGTAGTGATTGTCTCAACATCCCTCCTCCCTTCCAGGTCCTCAGATTTGCCATAACTTTTGGCACAATCTGGTTGCAGTTTGGAGGTTGAGGGACTGAATGAAAAGAAGTGGTTGGAATAGACAGGAAGGATAACCTGACTCAGCAGCAGCTGAGCCAGCATATCTGACCACACAATGAACCTGAGCAGCAGCTCTGAAGTCACACATCAGCTGGTAACTACAACTATTTGTCTGTAATCCAGCCAAGTGCATTATCAAACAAAGCTGCTTTTCATGCTGAAGCACCACAGATCCAACCAAGACCGTGCTGAAGCACAGTAGATCCAACCAAGACCATGCTGAAGCACAGTACATCCAACCAAGACCGTGCTGAAGCACAGTAGATCCAATCAAGACCGTGCTGAAGCACAGTAGATCCAAACAAACAAACAAACCTCCTCTAACCAGACACCAAAACCCCTTCTAGCCACAAAGGCAAACTTACCTCCTGCCACTTGTCCTACAAAGGTCCCCAGATGGAAAGCTATGTGAGGCACCCTTTCATTGTCTTGAGAAGAGGCAAAAAAAGAGAAAGGGCAGGTCAGGGCTGCTTATAAACACCCAGGTGGAGCTGGGTGGTGTGGAAGGGGCTCATTAAACTAAAGAGCAGCAGCTGAAGGAGAAAAATCTAGAAGCCTGGTTGAAGCCTGGACAATGGTGTCTGCCTGGCAACCTGGAAAACATATGAGAAGGATTGTACAGAGCAGGAAAGGCTAGAAGCAGCACCATAGGAGGAAGAATGCATGACCCCAGGGTGGCTCTTGCCAGGTTTGGGCCCATGCTTATGTACCCATCAGACTGTTGAAAACAAAGAGAAAGAGCCCAGATGATGAATGCAAAGCAGGCTGTGGTCTACCAGGATGCACTTCTTTAAAGCCACTATTATCTTTCTCAGAGGGTGCCCAAAAGGTAGATGCAGGTGACATGGTGTGTAGCAGGGCCCCTGCTCCATTGTGGCTTTCTCTGAAGCACACCATGGTTAACATCATTCACACTCTGGAGTCCCTTGGTACCAAGTAATCCTTATCCCATGAGATTTTTTGCTGTATATAAAATGTAACTCCCTCTGGATGAGGGCAGCACCCTGTTAGCCCCACAGTTTCTTAAAGAGTCGTTTAAAGCCAGGCTGGACAAGGCACTGAGCAGCCTGGTCTAGTGGGAGGTGTCACTGCCTATGGCAGGGGGGTTGGAACTTGATGATCTTTAAGGTCCCTTCCAACCCAAACTATTCTGTGATTCTCCCCCGTTCCTGTAAGGTGGAATATACAGCCCCATTACAAACCAGGATAATTCCATGTAAGGCTGAGACATCCCTGCAGCATCTAGCCACAGATACGTAGAAGGAATAATAGATAGTTTTGGTGCAATCTCTAGGACCATCTAAAGTTATAAGTACAGATGTTCCATAGTTAACTCTACAATCTTGCTCACCTGTGAACCCTAATTCAGTCCCTTTGCAATAGTCTTTGAGCCATGATCAGCTATTTTCAAGCTTCATCCCCATTTACCTTATCTCCATGAGGTCATGTACCAGGCTTGTGCCATAATGATCTCCACAAATCACAGTGAGTCCTTTTGTACACTATTTCAAATATGAGACCAGGAATTTGTGCTGCATATGGGACAGAAAAGCCCAAAATCTTACCATTGCATAACAATTATCTGCTTCTAGAACTTGACCTTTATCAGCATATATTTGTAAGGGATAGCTTACTTGACACCACTTGACCATGAAAATCTGTCTTGAATTGCTTCCTAAAATGTCGGAATTGCTGGGGATTGTACTAAGTAATCAATACTCAAATTCTAAATTAAAACAATTCTAAAGTCTGTTACAAAAAGCTTTGGTGATACTAACTTTGGAATATTAGTGAAATAAACCACAGCTACAGCCTGCTCCATATAGCACTGAGGTAACACAGAGATGCTCAAAAAGAACTAATTTATGAAAAATCTCTGGAGAAACTTCACAAAATTGCTACAGAAAAGGAGAAGATTTTGGGATGCTCGTTGAAAACAGGACAGAGTATATGAAGTGTTATTATAGAGTGGAGTTGCTTCATCACTTTCAAATACTAGGGGAATGTAGTACTTTCTCTCAGATGCAACAGTTATAAACACAGCCTTTAAAGAGACCACAGAAATTACATTTGCTGATGTAATAATCCCTTTGCAGTCCCTAGCTTTCTCCTCATTTAGCTATTTCAAATTTAGAGTAGGAAACAAAGTAAACTCTAAATATAAAAAGATATGGAAGTGCAAGAGAGTAACGAATGCCAGTAGAGTAAGTCCTCGGAATACTACAAGTCTCACCAACCATAACACACTTAAGGAGGCACCAACCAGAAGAGGACAGTTCCACTTCACAAAAAGTACTATACAAAGGGTAAGGGAAGAGATAATGTGGGATTTGGTTTCAGTCCTCCTTTAGGGANAAACACAGCCTTTAAAGAGACCACAGAAATTACATTTGCTGATGTAATAATCCCTTTGCAGTCCCTAGCTTTCTCCTCATTTAGCTATTTCAAGTGCAGAGTAGGAAACAAAGTAAACTCTAAATATAAAAAGATATGGAAGTGCAAGAGAGTAACGAATGCCAGTAGAGTAAGTCCTCGGAATACTACAAGTCTCACCAACCAGCAATTCATAACACACTTAAGGAGGTTTGAACCAGAAGAGGACAGTTCCACTTCACAAAAAGTACTATACAAAGGGTAAGGGAAGAGATAAGAGCGAAATAAAATTCAGTCCTCCTTTAGGGAGCTCCAGATCTTGATTTTGAATATGACCTACAGTCCTCATGGAGAATCTTGTTCCACAGACTGATGCACATGCTTAATGTTACACCCTTGATTTCAAATTCCTTGCAGAAATTAAACTGAGGATAAAACATAATTTGTCACAGAAGTGAGTGAAGCCAATAAAAAAATGTTCTTATGTTCTTATTTTTATCATGGTACTTAAAAAACCTTTAGCTTTTGAGGTAGATACACCTTATTTCCATATTTCATAGAACACAGATATTCATCATGTGGAGTTTTGATAGGTTTTTTTTCCTCCATAGTGCTATTTTAGAAAACTAAACTTGAAACAGTTTCTGTAATAAAATTTCTCCCTCTGGATAATGCACTTAAAAGAACGAAAGAATAAAGAAATCTGATCCTCAAATTTGCTGAGGCTTCTTTCATTACTACATGAATCAACTAATTGCATGCTGAAATTTCTTCTTACAAGGAAGGTATCCAAATGCTAACATCTCCCTACTCTTTAATGGAAATGGGTAATGTTAACTTTCTGCTGCCCTAGCTGATGGGAACTAGCAATGTAAATTGATAAAAGTAGTCCCAACTGAACTAACTTGGCTCCTTTTTTTTTTTGTTTGTTTCTAAAGGGTGGAATTATTTTCCTGCTTCTTTCCCCAGCTCATGAAAGACACCAGATAGTGATGTGGATGATGTGGTGAAAGCTCCAAAAGAAAAAAAAAAATCTACTTCAGTCAAGAATTAGGGGAAGTGGTCACTCTGCGAGGTCATTTTCCTGTGAGACTGTGACAGCTGGAGAAAATTAACCAAAATATCTGCATTCCAGAGAGGTATAAAAAGAAGAAAGGGAGGGGAGGGGTCAAATGTCTTGTGGAAACCTGTAGGAACAGCAGTGGCATTTGCTATATGGGTTCACTCACTCTGATTTCCTGACAAAATTCTACAAAAATAGGAGAAGATTTTTCAAGACTCAGAGGGTAGTCAGCAGCCAGCCCCTTTAAAAGTCAGCAGGACATTCATTAAATTTGAACTGATTAGCTGTATTGGATCTTTTCTGCAATGCTGGCACAAGGACCACACAGAAATCCCATTCCTAACACTTTATTACCACTTAAAGCTCTACATCTCAGAGTGGAAGAACTAGGAAAACAGCAAGAAGGATTCTTTGGTTTCCATGTTTATAATATTCAAGGAAATAGCCACTGAACAACAAATTCACTTGTACACTGGTTCCAAAACCCTGACATTGGTGTTTTGAAAAAATTTTTTCAAACTTTTGAAAAATTTATTTCTATAAGAAAGTCACACAGGTTTTCATGTTAGGTGACTTTCTCCATGATTAGGACCAAATCTGGACATGAAATACAAATCCTGTCAAAAAATGTGTGTTTCTGTGTCATATTTTGACTCCACTAAATCTGGTTATTAGTTGAAACCGTAACTTCCTCCTTCAGAACACTTCTGTCCCCATGGATCTTCTGGTCATTTCAGACTACTCTGCAACAGAAAAACAAAACTAGAAAAAGTCTCTTTGAGAAGAAGAAGTTTGCTGTTGTAATTTCTGCTCATCTGTCTGCAGATCCATGCCCGGGAACTTCAGCCCGAGTAAGTCAGAAGGAGGCAGGTAGGACTTCATAGCTGACTTCCATAAGTAGAAGCAGGAATAAGGGGGTCAAAAGTAGAATTAAGTATTTTTTTAAGCTTTCATCCATTACAGTTGGTATAACGATTTAAAAACAGCACAGCTATCACTTGGGCACCTGAACAAGAGATGGAGTTTACAGTCCAGTCTATATCCACAACCTTGAATTCCAAGATACGGAGCCAGATTCCCTTATGAAAACCCATCCATTTCTCTAGCTTTAGCAGGAAGCTGAGCCCTTCCAAAAGTCATGAGCTAAAATGATTGGCCTTTGTAAAAGTGCTGAAAAAAACCCAAATGGTTTGGGTAGTTGAAGACATTGCAATCTTGCTCCAGATTATTATTGCCCAGAGAGGTCGTGGATGCTCCCTCAATCCCTGGAGGGGTTTAAGTCCAGGCTGGATGAGGCACTGAACAACCTGGTGTGGTGGGAGATGTCCCTCCCTGTGGCAGGGAGGTTGGAACTTGATGATCTTTAAGGTCCCTTCCAGCCGAAACTTTTCTATGATTCTATGATTATGTACAAGCAGAGAAGGAACTACTTCATATCTCCACCAAGGATGTGTATTGTGATAGGATCTGGACATCTCCCATTCACAGAAGGTTTCATTACACCAAGGATAAAATAACAAAGCTTTGGATCAGCAAAAGCAGAAGGACCTCATGTGATCTCCAAAACCTAACTCAGCAACACTGTTTTCATTCCATTGCAAAATATCATCAGAGTCTATTCCTCATAATTTAAGCATTTTGTTCTAAGCCTCTGGCCACAGTTAGCATGATGTTGCTACTCCTTGTTTAAACATAATTTTCTCAAGCAGTTTATCTATTTTGTGGAGCAAAATGAAAACAGAATTTGATTAAGGAAGACAGGCTTGTTTATTTTTTTAACAAAAAAATTTATTTTGACTCACCAGTTCTATCATTTCCTTTTTACTTCAGATGACAAATAGCTCCAAATAAAGAAAAAACTAAAGCATGTGGAAATTTGCATTGCTAATCCTGTTTATTGCAAACCCCATACAGTATTGCTTCAGAACCTGAGGAAGATATTGTCCAGATAGCTCAAAAATCCCCATCAAAACAGCCTATTTAGAGAACTCATAAGGTAGTCCAAAAATCACATCTAAACCTAAAGCTAACCAATTAAAAGCTCAGTTACCTATAAAGCATATTGCATTAACTACCTTTTTAAAAATTATTTCATTCTTACATTTCAGTTTTATTTTTTAGATGAGTCAGAAACAGAAGCTTGAAATGCCACATGAAGCCTTATTATTGCAAGAATGCTGCTTCAGATGATCTGTTTAGCTTGTTATCCAAACCAAAACGATTAACTTCTCTTGAGAATGACTCATCTTTACCATACACCTTTTTTGATTAATTTTTGCCTCCTGGCCATCATAAAACCTCTCTCCACACTGGGGATTTTCTTGACCTGGTCCTGACTATTCTTATTCCTGCCATGAGAGTGTCAAGTTTGTCAGAATTGCTTTCCTGGCAAGGAAGGGAAGAATTCACACTAGATATTACCATATTTGTATCTCAGTATTTTCACTGTGGTTAATTTGATGAATTTTTGAAAGGTAAATATTGAAACATTTCTATTGACATCCCATTATCTCTGGTTGTTTACGTACAGAGGACAAATCCACTCATCAAAGCCAAAATAAACAGTTTGTGTGCAGGCAAGCCCCATGTTGGTTGAGAATGATGGATTTCTCACCACAGGCTGTAAAGCTCTTCTCTTTTTTTTTTCCAAAGATGTTATGTTTCACATAAAATCTTCAGACACAGTAGGTTTCAGCCTTGACTGAAACAGTGTCAGCTTAGCAACGTTTTACTTTGGAATTCTTTATTAATAAGAGGAAGGCAATATGATTTAATGGTAGAAGATGACATTTGGCCTGTTTATCCTCCCTGAGTTTGAGATTGCTATAATGAAAGCCCCATGAGAAGCTGAATAATTTGATGCCTTAAACATAATTTAAGAAAATAGTTTCAAATTTGCCAGTTTTATTTATAGGACAACATATGCAAAAACCCTTTACAACATCTTAGTAAAGTGTGTGATATCTTCATACAAGATATTTGCAACTATAAAATTGTGTGAGATTTGAAAAAACAAACAAACACGCAAAATAACTGGCTAACCAGGTTCCTTACTCTTCACTGAATTCTGTATTTGAAGATACATTAAGTTAAAAAATGTAAAAAAACCAAAAGAGAAACAGTTTTATATATAAAAACTGATAATACAGAATACTTTTAGGATTCAAATGTATATGTTAATAATCAAATATGTTAGTCTGAAAACATGTATTTGGTCAAACAACAGAGGCACTGAACAACTGAAGCTGCACAAATCTGTAAATCGCACTGTCTGCAGCATAGTTAAAATCTTGAATATACCACTAAAAGTTACCAATGTTTCTAGTATTTACTTTGCAGCAAGAACTTTCTTCATCCTAAACTTATTTCTCCTGCATTAGCATCTAAAGGACAGTAATCCTTTGAATTATTCACTGCTAATAGGAAGGTGAGTAGGTTATAACTATTTTTGTTCCTCAGATCAATCTATTGCTTTGATTACAGAGTGGACTTTAAATGTTACCATTAGCAATTTACACCCACTTGCTGGCCATAAATGACTTTTAAGGTTCAAGGCAGTGGATTGTAAAACTGCTGACTTAACTGCTGGAACACTAAAGAAGAGAAGAAACTGGATGAGACAGAGCAAGTCCTAAATGCCTTACATAATTAACAAACATGGCAAGACAAGTTTTGAAAAACAAAGGAAGACTGGACAGATTTATGCTTGAAGTCTGGTACTTTTGACAGTCTGTCCAACTACAAAAGTCTCTTTTGATCTACATTAACTGAAAGCACTTAAAATTCAATCACACATTTATGGCCACATGTTTAAAACTGACTCCTAATCTTGCATCTGTAGGCCACTGGTCAAAATGGAATGCCTTCCTACACAGGATACAAGCCTAATGACAGTCTTTTGTTCCAGCTGTAGAACTTCAGACTTGTGGCATCAGAAGTCTCCAAGTTCAGTCCTAAGTAGTATCCACAATGGTTATCACCACACATCTCCATCACAGGACAAAAGTCATTTATGGAAAGAATGAGTGGATAAGATGCTTGTCTTGGTTCATATTCTTAGGCCAATGAGAACATGATTCACCTCAGTATCACACAATGCTTTGTGACTTGATCTGATATAGAGAAAGTTGCCCTTTCGTTAGAAGGTGGAGGACCAGAGGAAAGGAGTTCACAGTTTGAGGGGGCAGGTGGCCAACAAAATCAAACCATCATCCATATGGCTGCAAAGGGACAAAGTAAGACTTTTTTTGACCAGGTGTTTGAAGGAATATGAAAGTCAAAGAGCCACATTTATGTCCAAGATTACACTTAGATCAAAACCTGCAACACAAACTTTATATACTACTAGACTACAGGACTCCACCTAGCAAAACAGAGAACTACTTGCCTAGAGCCTCTAACCTGCACCAATAGTGACTCTAGGAATGATGTTCAAGCCCACCTTTGAATCCTTTGACTAGTCAAGCCACTTGTGCATAGGATATTCAAGATTTATGGACCTCCACCATTTTAGTTTCTCCCAAACATCAAAAGATAAAAAATTCTGCTTGAATACTTCATTATGTTATATATGAGGAAGTCCTCCATTTAAAGGTTTAGCAGTATTGTACTGTCTTGACTAATAGCTTGTGTGACATGTATAAGGAAGACCAGATATTTACACCCATTATATTTAAAGATTATTTTACTCAAGGACAACTTGTAAACCCTATTAACAGAAATTATGTCTGAGCTGATGAGGGAAAAAAATCCTGAATCCAGACCTTCAATATTTTATTGGCATTTCTGAACTTATTAGCTGTACTTGCTTCCATAAAATCAAATTAATAAGGGGAGCAATGATCCAGTAATGCATCAAAAGCAGTTCTTCTCTTCAAAGGGCATCTTTTTCACTCAATCTCTTCTCTAAAGACAGTGACATTAGTTTTGTAAATTAATAAACAGGCCAGCATCTGAGGACTGCATGAAGCCTCCATCACCCCTTATTGTGCTTTCTCTTCTGACCCCACTTTCCAGTGCAGGGCCCTCATCTCAACAACAATACCTTGAAAGCCTGTGTGGCACTCTGGGATCACACTTGAAAAGGCCTTTGGCTGAGGCTAGCTTTCAAGAAGGGGGGACAATTGGCAAGAGGCCTGTGGCTATTCATGCAGAACAGGCAGTGAAAAATGCCTGAAGTCAGTTTCAGGGGTGGGCAATGCCCAAAAAAGAAAGCCCACATAACATGAATGGCTGCTGCTAGGAGACTAAAACCAAAGGCATGCTACTAGCAGGCCTCCATGTGCCGACATCAATGGGTTCATCCTATCCCTATTAGGGGCCTAAAATGATGGAGAAACATGAGAAGGGACTATAAGCAGGAAAGGAAAATAATACCAAAGTACACAACCATCAATGCTCATATTGTTATACTAAACACTCAGGAGAAGGAAATAATATTTTCTGTGATTAGTACCTTTTCTGCTAACAATAGCTGCAATGGTCACAAAATCTAATAAGCACAGTCAGTATGGCACATTTTATTGAGGGAAGAAAGCTCTGCATTTTGATAATTAGTTATTTCTGATGCTCATAATTAAGCATGATTATGAAAACATACCAAACAAGCCAAGACTGAGTTCAAATTACTCTAGACCTGGTGCTGGAGCAACTCCAGTCTCTTGGATATGCACAAGTCCAGTTCAATTCCAAACCTAGCAGGCTGGAGAGAAAGAAGAGATCTACATAATTTTTAAAGGAAACCTCTACAGCACACCACAGTGGCATACAAATGACCCAAACCTCAACTATGCTCAGGGTTAGGAAGCCTGAGGGGTTCTGTCTGCAGCATGGATCCTTGGAGGAAAGAGGTCTCTAGGTTCAAGAAGTGGGCTTGCTTTAAAGTCATCAGATAGTTCTTTTTTTACTTTCCTAAAATATGTCTACAAAAATCCCCATTAGTCTGCTATTAATATTTCTCACTGGAAAGCCCTAAATAGGCTGATGGGCTCTTTTGACATTACTCTCACACCTGATTCCAGCAGCATTCTGAAAATGACACCTGGGTTCATAAGAAACAACTCATCTTCTCTAAAATCCTTTCCACTTCAGTACAAATGTCTCTTGGCTACCAGAAACCTTGAAAAGAAATGAATTACAATGTCTAGTCATGTTTGGACTTACTTCTAGGCATGATCTCAGCTCTTAAAAAAATGATCGTATTATTTCATTTATGAGTAATAATGTCAGACTAAAAAAAGTATAAAATACAATACTATAATAAAGTAATTTATTTTAAGTGGTGGTGTTTCTTATTCAGTGTAGATGTTCGTGAAATGCCTTCTTGTCTTTTCATTTATCTGCCCCCCAAGTTTAAATGTCCAATAGTTTCTGAGTTTGGTAACAAACTCCCTTTCTGCACTCAGACCCTCCTTGCTGTTGTGCTCAGCTCTACACAAGGTGAAGGAAAAGTTACATGCCATAAGTGGCCAGAGTGGAAAGCAGTGGGAGCTTCCTTCTGATTTCCCTCTTCATCAGTAATCCATTTGCTGTTTTGGGTAAGTAATTGGGTGAGCAACTGGTAAATCTGATGCTTCACTGAAGACAAAGTAATATGCTGTCCTCCAGTGGGAGTCAGGAAATGAAATGGAAATGCTGCAGAAATAAAGCACTTCTCATCTACTGATACCTCAGGGAAAACTTTAACAGTTCAATGCTGCATTTGTCTGCTCATTTCTGTTAAAAATTTCTAAATACATGGAGTAAAATTCATCACAATGTGTGATTTTGACACTTGCATGCATTTCTCCTGTACCTAAAATTCCTCCTGTAAGCTATCAGTTCTAACAGAAAAACTGTACTTGTTCTATAACTCCAAGTTTAACTGCAAGTAACTGCAAACATTGTTTAGGCAAAGTCTCAAAAGCAAAGCATCTTTTGTTTTATAAATTAAACAGGGGAACACAGGTAAGGTTAAATGCTGCTCTGTCAAAGAAACTATCTTGTGTGATTCATGTAGCTTCTTAATGTTGAGTATCTAAGGCTTTATATTTAAATCATTCAGAAGGAGAAAAGCAAGTAGAGGTTTTTACGATACATGGGCACATCTGACCCTCTAAACAAAGAGTCTAAAAACTGTCACAGTTTTTTCACATCCTATCAAGGCCACCATTTCTCCTCCTCACAGATACGCACATCATTTCCCCTCCATCAGACTGATACATCCTTGCAACAGCCAGATTTGCAAAACACAGAATTGCACTTGAGGAATTTTTCTTCTGAATTTGAAGCATCCTGTGAAGTAAGAAACACAGGCAAACACTAAATTGTCTAAATTTGAGACAAATTAAAAAAAAAAAATCATGCTGTTCATATCTTAAAGAGTTTTTCTTTGAAGCCTATATACAGCTATACAGATAACATGACAGATCAACTCTGAATATGTCTCTCAAGGGTCTAAACCTGTATGAGGTACCACATGCAGGTACCTAATATTATCAAGATTAATCTGAACTACAATACTAGACTGAATCCATTTCACTCCAAATAGTAGGATTTGAGTTCAGTTTGCATAACACTCTGAATATCCTTACCAGTAAATATGTTGCAAGGAACGTTCTCACCATTTCACTTGTCTATTTATTTATATCAACACACTCAAAATAATATAACCAACACACATTAGACTTAAAACAGTAAAAGTTTTCCAATGTTTCAGGATTTTTCAGTGTATTCTTAATACAATCTACATCAATTGAAGGAGGATTTTCCTGGCTTTGGGAGCTGTAAAAACAGCCTTCCAAAAACTAAAGAAATATATCTTCTTAAAATCATTGAGATCTGAAAGGAGAGGGGTGGGTGTTCTTAACCCTTCAGAGGATCTCTGATCCTCTGACCTATTAGACCATTATTTCACCTAACCCAACCAATAGCTATTCAAGTCTAAGAGTACAAAGAAAGGTGGCAATAAAAATAAATTATTAAACAAAAAGAGCAGAGACACTAGAACATCATGGTTTTTCTTCTCCTGTGAAATCTGGGGAGTGTACAGGCTTTTCCATTCTACCTATTCAGCCAAGATACCTAGTTGATCTTGCCAAGAAAAAGTAAGATTAAACTAGCATGGGTACCAAAGGGTACCCAGCTACAGCAATATGGTGCTACTGACATTTAAAGTATGTGCTGTGTGTACACTCTTAACCCAGCTGCTCATTTGTTTAATGTTTAGCCACCATTTTCTGCTTAGGTCAAGGGATTTTGCATACTGAAGCCACAATTCCTAACTAATAATCATTTAACTGCAAATACCAAGACTGTTGGGAGAGGGAGGAAGTCACACGTGGATCTCCTGGCTGGTCTACAGGGGCTGCTCTTGTACTCATCTCCCAGCTCCAACCGCCCACAGAACAAATTGTAGCTCTCAGACTTTTGGCCAAGGGTCTGTCAGGCAGTCTCATGTAACTTGCTGTGTCCTTGCCATTGAAAACATTGAGGAAAAGCAATACATCGCACTGGGTCTAACTTATAATCAGGTTTGGCCCCTTCTAATTTTTTTTTTTTTATTCCAGAGAGCATTCTCTAAGCATCTCATAACAGCAATTGGAGCCAGACAGCATGTGGAAAATGAGACTATCCTCCTAATCCATAAATTATTAGACAGCACTTGCTCTCTATTTGAAAACCAGAAATGAGATGATTTCTCAGTCAAAAAAAGGTCCACAGTGAAATCTTTACTGGAGTTTTGAGGCTAGTGAAAAGTTCCTAAGTCTGATTAGAAACTATAGCTACTAAAGAAGAAATATGGCCAAGACACTGGACTGGAGATCCTCTCCATGTTTTCACATCCTCTTCATGCTCTTGGACAGTTAATCTCTCTAACCTTTCTGGTTTCTCTGTGGAGAATGGAAATAATATCTGATGAAAACAGATTTGATAAATGGCCATATATAAAGGTTCTGAACACAGTGACAGTGTACTTTGACAGTGGCTAAAACCAGAATTGAGGTACAGAATTGCTAGTTATTACTAAGCAACAGTTCCCAAAACTAGACATTCTTAACCGTTGTCCCAGACTGATTCTTTTTACTGAAGTCTAAAGATAACTGAGCACATGTCTAAATTTAGGCATGTAAGTGGACATTCCTCATCAGTACCTTAAATTCTTGATTTCTATTGGAAGAAATACCAATGTGTAGAAATGTACTTATAGACTTCTACAAGGGTACAATGGATTTCAGTAGGATTTACTTGCAAGTATTTGAGAAAGAGCAAATACGTCACCACCATAATCGTGGTAATAATAACCAATAATGACACAAGTTTAAACCACTCTGAATTTATCTCACATTACCTCTTACTGTAAAATACCTGAATTTAGAAGCTGGGCACAGGGCAAGGCAAATGCTAACATTCAAGCAAAGGCCAAAGTAGCCCAGGAGCACTCTAAAGCTAACCATAATGTAGACAGAGGTAGTGGCAAGCCATAGAGAGCCACATTCTTAGGCTCTGGAAAGCAAAACAAACATAGTCCAAATGCTGCAGAACAAACTAGGACCCATGAAGTACAGACTGAATGAAACAGAGTTCAGTGCAAACACGGTCCAAAGGCAGTGGAAAGCAAATGCAGGCAAATAAACTCCAGACTCTGTGAAACAGAGCACAGATAGACACACTCCAAGCACTAGTAGGAAAGCAAACAGAAGAAAATATAGTCTAAACTTAATGAAGCAGATAAATGAAACAGTAGCTGCCTCGCTCTCCAAGCAAAACCTCAGTTATTTGCTCCAAAATCACCAAACTGGAGCAACAGTGGTTCTCTTACAGGCAAACTATAGTGTTACTTTCCCTTCATATCCTTCTGGCCTTACACTCACATTCAACATGATTTCAATGATCCACATTAACTACTAGGGATCAAAAGCATTTACATTTTTTGCATTTCTCCAGCAAAACAAAGATTCTGGGCATTTCAAGGCAACATTTAAATGTCTAAGGAAAATTTACTCAAATATAGACATACAGTTTCTTTTTGCACATGTATAATGTTGCTTTAGAGGGATCAAAACAGACAGACATGCTAGATAGAAATCAACATCTATATAAAAAGGAAAGAAGAGCAGAGAAAAAGGGAAGCTAAAAGCATCAGCAACATTTCTGTACCTGATACCAAACTAATATAAAGTACTAAAGAATCCAATAAAGCCTATAGCAATTAAAGGTTTTAAAGATAACACCATTATCTTTAAATACATGAGTTAAACATGCAATAAATATTCCTATCCTGTACTGGAATAAAACATGATCAAATACTTTTTCTTCTTGAGGATGAAAAAGCACTTCCCAGTGTGCTAGTAACTGTAGAGGAAGGTAAAAAGCACCAGTTACTGATTAGTCTTTTAAACCCAGGAGCCCATAGATTGGTCCAAAAAAAGTCCTTAAGATCTGCCTGAAGAACATCTGTCATATTTTTAATATACCAGGAAATTCCCATGAATTACAAGAGTGCTACATTCAAAAAAAGGGCAGACAGGATGACACAGGCAGCACCAGGTCAATCAGGTTCACTTGAGTATTGGGTAAAACAATGAATCAGTTGATGCAGGAGTCAAGTAAGGAAATAAAGAAAGGGGAAAATTTCATGTCATTCATTGTATTTAACAGGAAAATAGGTCATGTCAGACAAACCTGATTTCATTTTCAGTGGAGATTACTATAACCCTGTAGATGTAATACACAGTATAACACCGTGGTGACACATGTTAAAGCATTAAGAATGAGCTGGGTACTGTCTTTAATCCACAAATAGGAAATCACAATTGACCTGATGGCATTTTAGGAAACTCCTTTTTTCCATACCTTTTCATTGTTTTTATTCATGTTTTGAAATAATTTAAAATATTTGTTAATTAAAAAAAAAAACAAATCAGAACTATCAAAAAAACCTGAACCTTCAAAAACCCCATCCAATTTTTAGCTCCAAGAAAGCCTAGCAGATTAAACAAAAGTAAGAACAAAACTTTTACACTGAAAAATCTGGAGAGGGGTAAGTGTGGCACTGCTGATAAAATAAAGTGTTACATCTAAATGAAAAAATAATAGACACAAAAACTGGTGACCTAGAATGTGGAAGCACTGCTGCCAAGTAGGAGGTAGCACCTCAAGGCATAGGTAACTCCACAGACAAGATTGAAATGCTCAAGCAAAAAGGATGAAGGCACTCTCAGAAAGACAATGTGGAGAAGGTCACAGAAGGTTCTTAGCAAATGACAGGCAACATTACCAAGAATGCATCATTAACTTGAAGTAGGAATAACTCAGATGTCCGTAGGTGGTCCCTAAACTCTTTCTACCCAGAATGAGTATCTACAGCTGTTATGGTCTACAGCTCTATGGCCAGGTTGGCCAACAACAAAACAACAGATGATCTTCCCCACCTCTTGCTCTAAGGAGAGGAAGAGTAAAGAGATTTACAAGTTTAAAAAAGTTAAATTACTTCAATATAAATATGAATAATAAAACTAAAAAGTAAATAAAGAAATATAGACAATATAAATAAATATAAACAACACTGGATCAAGATCCTAGGAAGAAGCCATGGACAGACACTAGGAAAGTTCCAGACTGGACTCAGTGAGAAAAAAATAAGTGAAATACTCTGACCAGGATCAAAAGGCTGATGGGCCCTCCTCAGACAACAGTCACCAAAGAAAGAGCGTTACCAAAGAAGCCATCCAGCCAAGAATAACACTCTGGAGAACACAACACAAATCCAAACCAGGACAACAGCCTACAATGGGCTGCTTCCTGCTGTTGTTCAACTGCTACCACCAGAAGCGAGAACCCAAATTGTTACCCAGGCTGAGAAGACTGGGATGGGAAAGAGAGAGAATAAGTGGGTGGGGAATCAAATCAAATCAAATCTCAGAGCCAGCCCCCCTTACAAATCGGATCCTTTTACATAACATAGAATCATAGAATGTGTTGAGTTGTACCAGACTTTTAAAGACCATCTAGTCCAACCCCCCTGCAGTAAGCAAGGACATCTTGCACTAGATCAGGTTGCTCAGAGCTTCATCAAGCCTGGCCTGGAATGTCTCTAGAAATAGGGCATCCACAGACCTTCTGGGCAATCTGTTTTGACATCTATATGGGTCTTGCATACTATCTTTCTAGTAGCCCATGGATGATGAATACCAGTATGTTGTGCCAGTAAAAACAGCAATCATTTCATATGAAACTCAACTACCAGATTCATCTACCAGCTTATTATGCTTTCAGGATTTTCCTCCCATGCTCACTTTGCCAGTTTCCACTAGATTCAGAGTAACTGAATTGCTCTAAAATAGCAGGGAAAATGCAATTTATCCTAAGGGATCTATTCTAACTTTCACCTACTAAAGCAAAAGAAATGTAAAGCCAAAGTAACTAAAACCCATCAAAGTTCCCCAAAATAATAATAAAAAACCCCTCAACAACTCTTTTATGTTTTTCTCTTCTATGTTAGCTAGGTATCATTTTCCTTATTCCAGCAAAAGATGTTTGAGTAAAAACTTCAAAGCAAATTTATTTTCTACTTGTGCTTCACTTTACCACATCAGTTTTATTACTTACAGAGGCCCTCAGAGTGCAGTTCCCTTCCACTCCTTATATTTTCTTTGCAAGTACCATGTACTATGTAGCAGACTCAGTTCATATTTTGTACTCAAGCTGCATGGTAAATTGAAAAAAAATTGCTGTTTTCTTTATTAATTTAAATTTTTAATTCTAATGCCTGTCATACATTACTTGATAGAGTTGTATAAACCCGGTTCTCATCTTATGTAAATCAGGACAGATCCACTGTTGAGCTGTGACAATTATGTGCATTAAAGAATGAACCTATCAATGGAAAATGAAAGGCAATGCTAATAGAACCACAGAATGGTTTGGAAGGGACCCTAAAGATCATCTAGCTCCAACTCCCACTAGATGCTGCTTGTGTTAGTATTAATAAACAGCTGGCTTTGATTTTTCTCTTAAAATAATCATTAGTTCACATATAATTTTGTTTCCTCTAATTGCGAAAATACTGCATAAAAAGAAATGTGGTAACCAGCAATAACATAGATAAAACTAACTAGATCTACTAACATAGATAAAAACTCAAGGTCTGTTGACTGACTGATCTTTACACTAACTGACTAATCTTCCCTTTTCATTTCCCCATATAAATGCAAAATGATTGAATGACCGTGATGATGGAAAATAAATTTCTTAATAATTCATAATATCTGGGGAAAAAAGTTTACTTTTGTATAATTTGGACCCCCAAATTTTATTGAAAACAGAGAGAAACTATTACTATCTTCCTCCTTATGGCAAAAGGGCATCTTTAGATACTGATCTTTAAGTAATAAGATACATCCCTAGCTGCGGATCAATGGGTGAATCAGTGAATTTTCTAGGTGTGTTCCTGGCTTTGTATTCAAGGTCCACTGATAAACAACAATCAGCTGATACCCTGTTCCTGACAACATACTGTTCCCAGCCTTATATTGCTGGAAAAAAAAATGAAAGAAAAAAAGTCTCATGGCTTATTGATGCTCCCTTGTCTTATAACCTTTTGTGCTCGATGTTCTTTTATCAAAGTGCTTGGAGTTTCACCAGAGGAGAATAACAGGGGGTGGTACAGTAGTACAGTGGCACAGACAGTTCACAAACTTGCCACACCAGTGACAACTAAACATAAGATGACCATAGGCACCATTCCTAGAAGAATCCATTAAGCCAAGCCTCCAAGCAACCTCTGTGCTCCAACCTCTGCTGGGTGTGGAAAGGAAGTGTGGCTCCATGTGTTCAGAAGTGCTTAGTCCTTGCAACCCAGCAAATAATGATACAGAAAGTAAAAGGAAAAAAAGCTTTCTGTCCCCCTGCCAACACTGCCTTTTAAAACAGAAACAGGGCTCAAGCTCACCAAAGACAAGGACAGAAATTCATAAAAGCAGGTAAAAAATGAGCTCTCTTATAATGTTTCTTACTATGGGGGCTACACAACAAGTTTTATGGGTCAGGAAGGGATAGATTCTTGACGTTCCTATTGAGACTATTTTGTCGGGTCAAAAAATGGAGGCAGAGTGTCTTGCTCAGAATTAGGAGATTTCTCCATCTAGAAGAAAAGAGAGCTATTATCTGCTCATGTTCAGTGACTTCTCATCCAACAACTTTTCATTATAGACTGTGTGAATAGTCACCAGTGAAGGACTCCATGAACTAGAATTCAGGTACTCCCCACAGCTGCCAACTGAGGACTCCAGTTCATTATTAGCACACCTTCTCTCAGCCTCTCTAGTCCTGAAAATTCATAAGGCTTCCCTATGAAGTGGAATATCTTCAAGGAGGGATAAAAAGCCTTCCCAGCCCCAAGTATGGTTTAGTGGTTAGGGGATCCTTGGGGCACTGAAACCCAGCCAAGAGAACAGGGAATGGGCTGTTCATATTCTAGGGTTGTGAATACTGCATAAAAGTGTTTGGCAGTATTTTCTTGGCTATAGTTTAAAAGAAAGGAATGATCTCCATGATAGTTTCCAAGAAAATGACATAAGCACCTTATTCCAGGAAAGGTTTCAGGGAAATACCTAGCTGCAGCTCACAGTTAGGCTCTTAAGCCCAAGAGAAGGAGCTGTAGTTTGTGTCATTTCCTACTGACCAGCAAAGGAGTCTCTCTGCTCAGGGAACTCACTACCATGAGGCCCAGACAGAGGCAGTTCACTTTCCTCATTCATTTTATGAGGAGCAGAGATGCCTAATTTGGGGTTCTGGATTACATGCTCAAAACCAGATGCCTAAGAGCTGCAGTAGAATAAAATAAACCCTCAAGCACCAAAATCTGAAAGACCTGGCTCTGAGGAGGAAGGCGTCCAGACATAAAAGGACCAAACAATGGACTACACAGCAGAAATACACAAGAAGCAATAGCAGCAAAAGTGTGCACAACTTAAGATGAGCAAAGAATGCTTGATTATTGGATAGCTCAGAAATGCAATGCATATACATACATACACACAGGCAAAAGTGTCAAAGCAAGTCTACACTCCATTCCCATGGGGCATATTATCACCATCTGGGAGATGATTGATATTTATTTGTCTAGCTCATGCACACACACCAGCTCTGTGTTTTAGATGAAGTCTCTCAAGTTAAATAGTAAAAGGAACAATAAGACAACCTGCTGAAAACTCCAGCTCAGACTAAAAGAAACAGCCAGGATCTCACAGCTTAGAAGTAACTCAAACCAGTTACTCAGCCATACATTTTCACTTCAGTGATAAAATGGCATGTTTCTCTGTTTATAGACTACTTAACTTCACAGGGATGTGGACTGCATTTTCATTCTGTGGACTAAGTACATCAGGCAAATAAAAAGGCCCCATGCATTATCTGGAAAAAGGAAGGGTCAAACTGAGTCCTTGTTTTGACCTTTGTCTTTTTTGTTCCTCTTAAACGAGTTTGGCCCACAAAAATTTTGCAGCAGCTGTGAGATTCTGCAGTTAGTTTATATAAGCTTTATTGAGTTTATGCTCAGAGAGTGCTGAGTGGTTTGGAGGATACTACACACTAAACCCTTGCCTCTTTTGGGAAAAAGTGTATTAAGCTGTCATTTCTGTGTGCATAAATAGGAAATGTTGAATCAAGTTCTGACTTTCTAGACATCTCATTTGTTTTTCAGATTTTTTTTTTGAGAATAGATAATTTACTTAGTAACTTTGAACATTTGCAGGAGGAAAGCCACTGAAGCACCATCCTTTCATTGACCTGAGATTCCTTGTGATGGAAGGTACAGATGGGATGCATATGTAAAGAAACTGGGAGATACAAAGTTTTGTGGGAAACTACTGCTCCTCTGCTTGCTGAAAGCATGTTAAATAGTACTCAGCAGAACTGGGACTAGAATTATACAAAAATCGCCTCCAAACTCTTAACTTCTACTTCCAAGCATAGCAAAGCAAGATACAATGATTTTGTGGTTTTCAATGTCTTGCTAATGTTTATTTCCTCAGCTGTCCTATGACCTATCTCAATCCTTAATTCCAGATGCTGACCAAGAAGGGTTGTGTATTGGAAAGCACCTTGACTGCACTGAGAAATCCTGGTCCGTCACCATTAGTAAATACCACCCTCGGGCAAGAATTTATACTCCACCAGCAGAAGCATTGGGCATAGCTTCTCTGTTGCTTACCACACTGTGGAGTATTTTCATGTACCACAAACATCTACTGAGATGCCACAGTCTAAACCAGATACATAATTCCATGCATCTTCCTTGCACAAAACAATTGACAAAGAAGGACAGGAGGCAATACAGAGCTGTGTTGATGGGTAAAACGCTCAGTTTTATGGTGAGGTAACTCCTGCTTTTTCAACAGAGTTGCACTTGGATAAAGGCATGCTAATAGAGTGGGGAGACAGACCTGTTGTGTCCACTGTATTTAGTATCTATGACTACAGTTCAAAATATCTGCTTCAAGTAAAGGAGATGTTTTGATTCCATATGTGTATGAAACCACCATTTTTTCTTATGCGTGGCAATTATTTCATTCCTGAAGGTTACTCTGTCATACACCTATCCAAATGAATAGGTTACATTTAAATATTAGCAATGACTCATGGACCACTAACAACTACAGAATGCCAGATGATGAAAAGTTGGAAATAGATAGTTTTGAATATCCTTTTTGTGGTTGGTATCTTTAATAATACCAAATGATTTACCAGTGTTTCTTAAGAGTAAAGCAGTAACCAGTGTCTCTTAAGAGTAAAGCAGTAAAGAGTCCCATCTGTTAGAGGGTTGATCTAGCTTGTTCTCAGCATTTTTTGAGGCAGTTTATTATCATCTGGGAGTAGTTCTCTGTCTAGCTCTTCTTTTTTTTTGTCCACTGTTTTTGGGAGGTAGTCCATGAACTGAAATGGGTGGAATGGGTGTCAAGGGTTTGCTATATTCTTTTAACTTAAGAATAGATCTTTCAAGAATGATTAGGATTTGCACAAATTAAAGATTACAGACACTTCCTTCTTTTTCTAGTCTTTTTTTTTCCCTAAAATTTGAACAGCCTGGAAAAACTAGGAAAATCATTGCCTAAGTCAGAAGGGACCTTTCAGATCAAGTCCAACTCTGGAAGTACTAACTCTGACAAGAACCAGCCCTAAGCCATACCTCGAAGCACCAAAATAAGAAAGCTGCTGTGTAGAAGATTTAAACTGAGCCAGAATCTTTATTTCCCAGTCATTTGCCTTTTGCTTTTGTTTTCACAAGACCATACAATTTTGGTTTTTCAGGAAGTACAAGAAGTGATTGTGTCAAAATGCAACTAGAAAGCTCTTTTTCTAGCATGACTGATCTCAAGCAGGGCTTCTTTTTAGCCTCAGACAAGGGGAGGTCTAAGGAAATCCCAGCTTCTTCACCCCTGATCAGCTCTCCCAGGCACTGGGCATACTTCCTACCACCATCAGCAGGTTAATTCTTTGTGAGATGACCTGCATCAACACTTTAGCCCATCTTTACAGATCTGATAAATTAAGAATTGTTTCTGCAAGAGCAGATTCAGTACAGAAAGTAGTTAAAGGAGGCAGAAGTGATGAGAGTTAGACAGGGAAAGCAGAGAATAGGATGTGGAACAATTTCACATGGTTGGTACAAGGTTACAGTGTTTTCAGCAGTGAGAAGATGTAGGAGATAAGACTGGATTTTTGCACCAAGAAAAAAAGGCTACAATTTTATTACATTCTTCCGAATGAGCTTGTAACAGTATTGTAAGGAACATCTGAATAACCACATATACTTTTCTGAAAAACTTTCAACCCATTCAATTCCTCCATTCCTTATCTCTCTGAATTTTTCATTGGCTGCCTCATTTCTTTTGCATTTGCCATTTCCAAGTGGTATTAAAATAGATTCAGACTGATGTCCTGGCTTATTCAACTGATGAATATTCAACTGCAGCAAGCAAAGATTTCTCCCCCTAAGACCAAACACTAAAAGACAAGGCAGGTACACAAATCTCTCAGTATCAGCTTCAATTCACATCACAGCAGCAGGTGTTTCAACTGACAGAGAAGCAAGTCTTCATCTCCCAAACCACAATCAAACTACATCTTATTCAGAGTGAAATGAGAGATGTGTTCCCTTGTGACAGTTTGGGGAACAGGTGGGGAAAATTATACAGTCATCCTGAGTATATTCTTTTGAGCTAATTATTATATAGAGTCCATGCTCTTACAGCTTTTGTGAACACTAACAACAGATACTTTCTTTTATTAACCATGATGAGCAGAGACTTTATGTCTTGAATTTCATTGCACAAATTCCATATTTTACCCACTTTCCATTTACATTGGTCCAGGGGAACTTGGCAGATGAAAGCCTGAAAGGCACTGCAGAATATGTGCATTGGAGAATGTCATGGCCTGGTTTTAATGTACATAGGCAGCAAACTGCACCCTGCTGACAGAAGAATTTTGACATGCAAAAGGCATGAATGTCTGTCTTGTGTCTTAGTTTAACTTCCTTTTTGCAAAATAAAAATAAAAAAATTAAAAACCTACAGCTAGAATAAAACACCAGAAACCACTTATCTTCCTTGATACAGGTTAGTCAATATAGGGTGACAATCAAGCCAGCAACTCAGAGTTCTTGATCTAGTTCTTGTTCATTGTTAAAATGATGCTCTCTGTCTTACCACTGCTACAGTGGTTTTTGTACCTTGTGATATCATCAAAATCACATTATGTATTTCCATAAAAAAACATAAACCATGCAAACATACAGCTGTGCCCAAGTGTAAAACATCACTTCTTCACTCAAAACGACCTTCATTTCAAGATTTAAAATGCTTCTTCCTACAGCACCGATTTTGCTCATTTTTCCAGTGAAACAGGCTACTCTCTTTTTCCTGTATGGTGCAAATCTCAATCTTCATCCTTAATTGCTTGGTGTATTTTTAACTCAAAACTTGCAAAAAAACCCACCTGCTCAGTGCCATACAGAAGGTGTGTTTGGAAGGCTGCCAGGTCAGTGCTTCACACCATAAAGACCTTGAAGCTGGGGCCATATCTTGGTTTATGTTTGTGAATAATCAGACACATGTATGGCACTCAGGGTCTGATCCTGTATATCATAACATCAGCGATGGGGGACCAGATGCTATATGAACAAATGGGAATCTGTTGCATTCATATAGTGCCTTTTTTTCTGAGGAACTCAAAGCACTTTACAATCTTTAAGCCTCACCACATGCCTGTGGGGTACAGCAGGGTAAGTAGGCCTGTAGCATTCTTTGTAGAGCCAAGTACATTTATTCAAATGTAGCTGAGTAATAATAATGCAACCATGACCTTCCATGACACTTACGTTCCTCAGGAACAATGAAACTGTCAGCCACAAGGGTGAGACTCATGAGTCTGGGTGACAAAACTTTTTCGGCAGCTGGCCCACGACTGTAGAACTCACTTCCGTAATAGATTAGGATGGACCACGAACTTCACCGCCTCCAGTGCAAAATGCAAAACATACTTCTTCAATTTAGTTTTCCCACCCTACCAACAAATAAGCAAAACAACCTCATGAAAAACAAGAATCTTTCGATAGGGTTTTGTGAGTCATGCCATGGATTCTAACAGACAATTACCTCTCCACTCCAGGATCTGTTCAGCAAGTTTCAAAAACCACCTGTTTTCAGATTTTCACCCTTATATAGCTTCTGGAGATTTAAAATTAATTTAAATGGAGAATGATTGCATGCTTAAATTTACTTCTGCAGGGGTGAAGTGGTGGCAACTAAAGGAATTAACCTTCACTTCAACTGAATAGATTTTTCTACACTGTTGTGAATCCCTGTACACTGTACAGTAGTATATTTGTTTCCAGTCCAATAATGAAAGTGGAGGAGACATTTAACTAAGTCCGCTTCCTTCAGGAGCATGAAAACCAACCTGTGGGAAATATTGGGAAGCTAAGAAGCCAGAGTCCTTCTCTAGGAGTAGTATGAACTTTGGAAACTTGGGGGTCTAGGGTACAATTATATATGAAAAAGTCTATGCAATATTGATTAACATTGGCACTTCAGTTAACATTGTCACCTGTTGCTACACAAATGCTTCAAATTGGCCATTTCTGAGAGACAGATACTAAAATAAAAATTGCAATTAATGCACCAATTATTGTGTAATGTGTAACACTGCTTTGCTTTACAACTGTTTTAATGTCTTCCAGAGGCAACTCAGAGTACTAAACTGGAAAAAGGCAACTAGTCCTCAGACAAATGTCTTTGTTGTCCACTCTGGTTTTGCTCAGATGCCATTTCCCCCCCTTGTTTCCCAGTCTCCTTACTCTTTAGCAAACACTCCTCTGTCCCCTTATGTTCCCCCTGTGCACATAGTAAGGCTGGAGTTGCCACAGTCTCCTTAATGTCTAATCCTTTAACACTGGGAGAGCATTGTATTGCAGCTCTAATGCAAGGATGAATTCTGGAATGTGGAGCCTGGAGAGAGGCTTATAGAATAAGAAAGAAAGAAAAAGGGAAGAGGAAAAAGGAATTGAGAAGAGAAAGAAGTCAAAACCACACATGGGACAGAAGGAAAAAAAGGGGATTAGGTGACAATATCCGACTGCACTGAAGGGTCAGGAGAATTAAGCTTCAGAGCAGCTTGCTCAATGTGTGCTGGGATAAAAAGACTCTGATATGAATGGAGGTGGTTCAAGTGCAGGCACATTGTGGAATGCTATAGGAGTCTGCTAGGGAACATTTAAGAGAGTTGTGCACCACTTTCATGTAGCAAATAACATATATTGTTTGCTGGGCAAAGATCTGAGCCTCCTTGTCATTTCTACAAGGTTGTTACAGGGGAATGAGAAATACAAGAATGGAACTGCATTCCACTAAATGAAATAACAAATCAAATAAGCAACTTGAACATGTGCTTATAAGATATATTATTGCATATGATATTTATATTGAATATAAACTTCAAGATATAGATCTCTATCCAAAGCAAATCAGCACACTTGATATCAATGGAGTTTGATCTGTTTTTAACAAACAATTCAGAGCTTCATTTTTAATACCTATCTGTACTGTATGTGCAACTGAGTGCCTAATCTTCTCATCTGGCCAGCTTTACCTGCAGTCATTGACCTTCCTAAGCCATGTAGGGGCTCTATGTTGAAGGACACCACATCATTATTATCTTCTTCTATAATGAGAGTACTTATATACAACTTAAATGCTTAATTGGAAAATTACAGTGAATTTAGCTTCCCATGCAGTTTATTTTCAATTTCCTATTTATTTATTGCAGACTAAAGCACTAACAGTGTAAAAATGACACCATGGATACTTTATAAACAGTGGCTCTCTGTATCTTCTTGCTACACAGGCACTGGAAGTTAAAATAGTTGGAATCTGAGAAAATGCCCTCTGTCCTTCTGACACGCTTTTTGCCCCAACATAGCTTCCAAATATAAGATGAAATAACAGCCTCATCTCAATCTGGCATGACTATCCATCTATGAAGCAGAGAGAAAACTGAGAAACATGAGAGATGGAAGAAACAAGTCATGAATAATAAAAGAAAGTGATTCTTAACTATGTAAAGAGAATTCATTCAAGTCAACCATCTGGCACAGGGCACATCCTGCAGAGAGAGCAGCCATGGAAAAATGACAAAGTCAGTTCAGTTTAATATTTCCCAAGAAGACACCACAGGAGACAAAGCCAGAGCAGAGCAACACATCCAAGTCACCGATACTAAAACCAATTTGCCATTGGTATGAAACACACCAGTCCTTAGTGCCTCCTTCAGACAGGTCTGAAGAATTCTAATTCTTTAGCAAAAATAAAATGTTTTCTGCTCACTTGTAATAATTTGCTGCAGAGACTGTTGGGGAATTTTGCTCTAGCAAACCTAAAAATGGTTGTGTATAGGGCTCGTATGCATTTTGTTTTGTTTTTAAAATAGAAGGGAGAACATAACTCATACCAAAATGAAACCAACCCCCAAACACACCACCCCTGCAGAAAAAAACAGAAAAACTTGGTTGGATTGGAGTGAGTAGGGTCAGTTTCCTTCCTCCTTCCCAGTGGTAGCACCTATGACCTGACCCAAGACTTGACCTGGAAGCTGAGAAAAGAATAAAAAGACAGGGTTTTCAAGGTTCACAACAACATCTTTAGAAAGATATGTGTTTGTGGGTAGGCTTTATGGAAGTACAGTGTCATTCCTTTGCTGGAGACACAGACTTGAAAGAGTTGTCAATGCATATTTTCAACTATTGCATTACTCTGACAGGACAGAAATAATGTTTCCAGTGATTTCAATGTCAAGATTTTATTGACATCAATGTTACTGGTGTTTTACTGCAAGGTTCTAAATATATCACAAGAGTTCACAGTCACATAAACGATTCCTCCCCCATCATACATAACCTTAAAAAACCAAATATTTCCTTGATTTCCTGTATCCTTGTTAAGTTAGATGCATTTGTCCCATTATAGTACAAGCCAGCTGAGAGCTAGGCCCCAGAGCTATGAAATCAAGAGTCACATACTCTGCAGCCTGCCATTTGCAGGGTATGTCTGACTCAGACAGGGGTGATGTAGGAGCTGAACTATCTGCTGCCTTGTGGGTTGTGCATCCAGGCACAGTCCTTGTGCAGCTACATAACATGCTCTCGTGAACTCTCTGTGTCTCTGCACACAGACACAAACTATCCTGCCCAAGTCTGGATCCAAAACATTCACTTCGACAGAAAAATTCTCCTGAAAAACAAAGGCATCATTTTGCATGTTTTTCTTTTCTCTGGAAGCCCCTCCCAAAGAGATTACTGTCTTTGAGCTGGCTCTTTGCATCACACACGCTCCTTCAAATCCCTTCTCCCACTTCTATTTTCATAATGCCAGGTGGAGCTAAAGCTAGCAAAATCCACAAGAATATGACTAATTTTATATTGTTTTATCAGAAGGAGGATATTCTTTTAATCTCCACTAGAAGCTCATTATTAGCTACCTGAGCCCATTCTGCAAGTGAGAAACTTGCCTGGGTAGTCCAAATAAGATGAGGCAGTCTCTAGGCTGTTGTATTGATGTCTAAGCCATAGTAAATAAGATAGTCTAGTAATAGTGCTTTTAAAAAGCATTTTCACTATTAAAGTTTTCCCTCAGCAGATGAGGCCTCAAATTATGATAATTTCAAACTCATACGTTATAAAGCATAATGAGGATTTGCCCCATGCAAATATCAATCTATGCATAGGAATCAAGCTCAGTTTCCTGAAGAGAAAAGAAGTGTGAGAAATAGAAAAGAACAGAACAGCTGATCAAAAAATTTGCCTGCTGTCATGCAGAGGCAGGCAGTAATTTTTTTTTTTAGTGAAGAACCACAGTAGTCAATGGGTGCTTACCCTAGCATTTTTCCAAAGCAGTTATCTTAATTCAAGCCTCTTAATCACAACCAGTGAGAGAGAAAGCAGCCTGGTGCTCAGGCAGTTTGTGGTGCAACTACCAGCAAGCTGATTACATTTATTTCCTTTTCAGTGGTACATCTCTCTTCCTGTGACAATATACAGTCTTTTTTTTCCATAGTGCCCTTGAACACATGAAACCAACGTGCACTTTCAGCATCCCCATATCAAATGAAGACCATCATTTGAGAAGAGAAAGTGTCATCCTGACAGCTCATTGTTAAGTCTTATTTTTGAAAATGAGTGTTTGGTAAAATCTATTTCCTAAAAATCTCAGGATGAAATTTAGGGCAGTGCCTGAACTGCACATTGTTTTTCTCTGTTCCCTGACATGCCACAGGTAACTCAGCCACCGGCAATGGTACCTGTGAGAATCACAGGCCTGTGCTCACTCCTCAAACAGCCCTTGCCCAAGTGAATGCCTGGAATCAGACCAACTATTGTTCCCTTCACATTCAGCACCGCTGCTGAAGCATGAAGGAAACTCCCACCCTCATCCTCCCCTGCTCACCCTCCTTCCCCTCCTCCTCAACCACACACAGAGATGTGAGAAAGGAAGCAGATCAAATGAAAGCAGTGAGAAATGGTGTTTCTTCATTTCACTTTGCACTGCTATCTATCTCCCACTGCAGCACCAGCAAACAAGAGGGCCAAGGCTTCCTGGCTTACAACTGATGGCCATCCAGAGTGGGCTGGTAGCACTGTGGATTTTGAGCACCTGAGAATTAAAGACATGAAAGATGAAAGTCCTAGGTAGTATGTAATGTTGTGAATATCCCCCATCAAGGGGGATATTACCTCCTTCAGTGTAAAGCATGTTTGTAAAAGGCATTGCTGAACATAATCTTCCAAAATTCTGATCATAGATTACTCTGAAGTGCTTTGGTAGCCACAGTCACAGGAGGGAGAGTAATACTGACAATCAGTATAAAATTCTCAAAGAAGGAGCCTGGTATCTGAAGGACTTGCAACATATGAATCAATAGTGGGTGTTAGCAAATGCTAGCTCAATCAATTAGTTTATTAGATTAACATCATTTTGTGAAGCATCTGTCATTTAACTGAAGCATACTGCTCACATCAGAACTGCACTTGTATTTGAAAAATTTTCAGACAAGATAATAGAAAGCAACCTATTACCAGAAGGGTGGTCAGACATTGCAGCAGACGCCCGGGAAGGCTGCAAACTCTCCCCTCTCAGAGAGATTAAAAATTCAACAAGCCTCTAAGCACTCTTAGTCTAAATGGACCTGCTCTGAGCAGGAGGTGTGATTATATGACCAGAGGTGCCTACCACTGATATCCACTGTCACCCTCAGACTCTGCTGCCAAAGGCTTGTATTGGGCACTGGTGGACTGACAGCATGTGAAATTTTGTTCTAATTGGAAATGCCAAACAAAAGTTAATAAATTAATAATAAATCTAGTTTATTATAGCCAAGAAATAATAATGATTTTCTAATAAAATATTGCAGAATTATTAGTGTGCTTTTAACTCTTGCACATAATTATTCAACTGATGTGCTCAAACCCCCTGCTTGCTGGTCAGGTTTTGTGTGTTCCTGACATCTACTGATACCTGCTCACAAAGTTCACTGGGGAGGTTTTGGTAATTTTTATCTTTGCAACACAACAAGGTTTGTTTGTTTATTATTTTTTTCCACAGCATAACCCAAAATGAACCTCAGATCAAAGTGACTATTCTGAATACTATGCCCTTTGCTGCAGCATCTGAGAGCCTTCCAGTAATATATTACACAATGTGATTAGCAGTTGTCACGTGTTGTTTGTATCTCATCATCTCCCCAGGGATAAATTCAGTCAGAGTGTTTCACCAGTAGGAGTTTTTGCTTGGTTTTGTTTTGAAATACATGTTAATGATCAGGCAAATGAATATTGCCAGGTCATTGTCATGAAGTACAAGATTGATCATGAACACTTTTCCATGTTACTATTTCACAAAGAGATAAGAAGATATGATACCCACTGTTTAATATGAAATTAGAGGAAAAAAGTTACCATGACAAGGTGTAACTGGCAGATTGCAGAGAAATGAAATCTATTATCCAGCATTCCCAGAGGCATTGATACTTTAATGTGCTGATGATCTTTTGTCTGGTATTATATACTCTCTTCTCACTCAAGAAGCATGAAAGCCATCACAGAGCAAATCAGCAATTCACAGGATTTGACTTACAAATGGAACTAGTAACACTAGGCTGAAGTCAACAGATGGATTTGGTTGGAATATCTCCCCATGAGGAGAAAGCCTGCTCTCATTCCTGAAGGAAGGATAACTACCATAAAACTCCATCATGAGCAAAACTTGCTCAATGCACTCACTTTTCCAAGGAGCACCACCCCAAAACAGCAAGAAAGAATTATTCTGTCTGTTAAAAAGATACGTAACTTAGATGTGGTGAAAATAATGTGATGGCTTCTACTCATGGACAGTTCAAGTCAGTACGAGTCAGATATGCTCATTAAATCAGAAAGAATCTTGGCAGGACAGACAAAAACACCAATTCAGGCATTTTCTGCACACTTTTAACATATATTTTTCTTAGTCTTGGCATATACCCCCTGTTGCCTCTCCACCATTTTCTCTGTGTAGCCCCAAGGGCCGTTAATCCAGCTTTGAAGGCAGCACTTTCTTTCACAACCCAAACTGCCTCAACCTGTCTGAATAATTTTTTTTTTTAAAAGAAAAATATGGTATTCCACACTAGGTTAAATCATTCATTCAACCTAAGTCAATTATTTACATGGAATTTATCACGTAAAAATTCCCAAAACTGTAACTACAGAGTGGGAGCTCTTGTTGATTCACAGATGGGAGAAAGAGGAGCTGATGTTAAGCCAGTTAATACAACAAGCCAGTTAATGCAACAAGTCCTAACAGAAAGTAGAGGGAACTTTCATATCTGAATATCTCAGGTACTTCTACACAGTTTGTCTGAGAGGAAAACTATCCTGCACACTATTAGAGATACCAGAAGTAGTCCAGAAAATTCCAGTAAAACAAAGGAAGAAAACCAATCACAGTTAAGAGCTGCTGTGTTCCAGCAAGGTATATTCATTAAATATGTAGTGTATTTAGAGACCTCTGCAGAGAAATGGAGCTCAGAGACTCCAGCCTGGTACTCCAAGGCAGAAAAAGTAAGTCCGGGCAGAGACTGTTGGGCAAAAGATTTCCTGAGCTACATCAAACTTTTTGAGTCACATTGCCTAATGCATACCTATGAAATAAAATCAATGATCCTGGATGAAGCTTTATGTCACGCATGAAATCCAGTTTGAAATTTAGAAAATCATATTTCAAATTTGAAATTTAACATAACTGAGGATTCACTTCTCCTACAGTTTTTACAACAAATGTTACTGGTGGCAAACTCTGGGTTTAGAGAGAAAATGTACAACATTTTTGTCTGATAATGCCATCTTAGCATTAAAGATGTACATCCTCCTCACTGCACCTCATCTACCTCCCATACCATTTGGAAATTACAGAAAAAGGTTCTGAAGCATGAAAATTGTCTCTCTGATGTACAAATCATTCAACCTTCTGATAGAAGGTTAAAAACCCTATCATCACAATATTTTTTTTAAATCATCCTGTCATACATATAAAGATAAATTTTGAAGTCCCATGAGTAGCTGCCCCAATAAACCTTTATTTATCATAACCAGATAGCAACAGCTTGAAATAAACTCAGGTTTTGCTTGTAGAATTATATCTGAAGTACCTTTTGATGAGTAAGAAACCAAGAGAGTGTTTTCGTTCATTATTTGTGCCTCAAACTAGAAAGTTACTTGAAACATGACTAGATGTGGTTCCAAGCAATTTATTTCTGTGTTTTCATTTCTTTTTTGAAAAAAAATTACATAATTAAATTTTTAATTTTTCTATAGTTCTCTGCACAGATGACAATTTATGTTTACACCCTAACAAAAATATTTGATGCTCTGTCAAAGCAAATCAAGCGTCACCCTCTTTTTAGCTACTAATGATGCCACCAATAAAAGATCTCATCATAAACAAATGTTCTGCACAAAATGGAATGAATAATGGTATGACCCCTAAGGATGCAGGGCACGTCATTTTGAATTTATTTACTCTCTGGAAGCTCTGTACAGAGCTAACTTTTGAGTCTTTGGAGTCTCAAGCAAAACAAGATCCCAGTGCCCCATACAGAGTCAGAAACAGAACAGCTTGCACCTGCAAGAGCCCCTGCTTCGTATTGTTGTGTGACAGGGCCACTTGTTTCAGTTTTTCCTCCCACAGCACTGGCCCTGAGGTAACAATTCTCTCTTCAGGAGGTGAGTGGAGGAGCAGCTCAGTTTCTCTCGTGTCATGCTGCTGAGAGCTTCAAAGCCATGTCCTCCATTCATTTTCCCAAGACTGAATCTGTACCCTATACTCCATGTACTCCACTTGCTGAACTTGGTATCAGAGCTTGTATGCAATAAATCACTTAAATCCCAAAAGCAGTTTTCAACACTAATCACAGGGGACATAATGGTTTGATTTTGTATCACTCCTTTTATATTAAGGAACTCCAAAGTACTTGAGTGTACTTTGATTCTTGTCCTTGCATGTGCACTGGGTAGACAGCTGAAGGAGAACAGTGTTTAAGGATTTTCTTTTGGCTGCCTACATGTGGGAATGCTAGCAAGAGATGTCCCAAAGAGGTAAAAATCTAAGCAGAAATACACAGGAAAAACACATCAGTGAAAGCAAAGAGAAGAAATGCTGGCTTGGATTAGAAACAACCCCCTCAGCTTTGAGGATTTGCTTGTTAGTTTGTTTGTTTCTCATTTTTGCCCAGAAAAAAAATCATTCCTTGGTTTCTAAGTTTTCAAGTATAAGATAAAGCTGTGTAGATTTTGAAGCAATTTGTATGAAAAATGTGAGTTAGTCAAAATCCCGATTCTCTTCTCAAAATCAATTCTGATTACCCTTTGTGTGATACTTGGAAATTCCAAGAAAGATTTGGGCTCTTAGAGGATATTTGCATTCCGGGTGAAGCAGAATGAAAATACAAGAGATAATGAGTGGGAAGAATCACTTTTATGATAAGCCAAGGGGGAATAGTACTTCTAAGTCATTCAGGGTCTCAAAAGTAAAGCACTAGGTTGAAGGTAGAGCTTCTGAAAGCTTCTCAAAGGCTGCTGTGGGCAGACTGGTGAGTTAAACATGTGAGATTAGAGTAAGAATTATGCATACTACTGAGGGAATTCAGTACTCATAGAATAAAAAGAGAGGGTGCAGTAGTCAGAACATGAGCAGATAATAGTTTTCCTTTCAAAAGTTTTCTGTACAGTGAGAAAAAAAAGCCCACGCTATTTTAGGTGTATTATTTAACATTATCCTGAAATTCAATTTTTCCCCAAATAAAAGCAGCAATTTCAAATGAACCACATTCAAAAATGCAAGAGGTATTAAACATTGAACACACAATGCTAGTACAATCAGAATATTCTGCAATTATTTTCTTATGAGATACCAATGTAACTGGTAGGTATACTCAAAGGTGAGGAACAGAAGAGATTGCTCAAGGCTCTTAATTTCCATCAAAACCCATTTTAAAATTATAGAGACTTTCAGGAGTACATTTTTAAAAGAAATTTTTGCATAATTTCAGTAGTAACTGAGGTTGAGAAGTACAGTGCATCTTTCTAACCTTCACACAATACACCATCAGAGAAATGGAGTAGACCACAAGACTCCCAGATCTGACCTCTAATTATCAGCAATTTACTGACCAAACCATTTCAGATGGTTGAGGGTTTTCTCTACCAGTGGCTCCAATTTTTAGGATCTGGCTTGCAGAGTTCAGCTAGCACAGGTTTAATTGCACAAGTGTTTGCAAACACTGCTGTTATGCAGTGAAACACCACGACATTTATATCTAGTCATAGGGAAGTTCACAGAAGTTGAGTACTGCTTCCACATAACTTCTCCTGGACATAGAATTTAAGAAGGAAAACAGTTCAGGGTCAAATGTTTCAGGTTGACCTCTACAGCAGTGCCCCTTTTGAACACTTTTCCTTGTGTCTGCTACAAAGGTCAAAGAGTAGGAAATGCCCATTACTGTTTGACCTTGTGTCACAGGCACATTTTAAGGCCCAAATGTGTGGCTATTTTTAGGTCATGCTATTATTTTGAAGCCTGGCACAAGCAAACAAAATCAGCAAACTCCACAAAGCGAGACAATGTAAAATGGTGTCCAGCATTATCTTCCCTTTCATCTTGACAGGAATATTTGTCTTAATCCTAAGAGTTGGTCCTATGCTTCCTCAAGAAATGTTGAATAACTTCTGCTCACGTTACACAAGCGCCTGTCCGTATATCACTTTCCTGTGTGGCCACTTGGCTGCGATGCACACAAAGGCTTTGTAATCCTCCATTCTATTATTGTTTCCTAAGGATGCATCCTGCTTGAAAAACAGCAAAGGAAGGGAAACAGTATCTAGCATTATTTCCTGATTAAACTGTTTGCATCATTCAAAGTTCATGATAAGTTCCTTCCTTTTCTCTCCTTCCCTTCTTGTTTACTAAAACCTGTGGGTACAAAGAGAGAGCAGGAGAGAGATGCAGTAAGACAGATCCTAATCTCAAGCACAAAAGGTAATGAAGTTTGCCAGATTTTTACCAGCATCCTGAGGGTCAAATTCTTGTCAACTTGCTACTGTAACCTGAGGACAGATTACAGTATATGCTGAGGACAATATTCTGTGTAGACATGTAAGCTTTACTAAAATAATTTAACTTCTGGAATTTTATAACTGGAGAGATGGGAAAACTTTTTACAGTGGTTGGGACAGTTTGGAACAAGGCTCAGTACTGGATCCAAGCTTTCCCTATATTCTCACTTCCAGATCTGAATTCAGAGCTGAGCTTCCCCAGAGTTTGGGGATGTTTGATCCAATGTCTAGATTTGGGCTCAGCTCCAGTAAATAGGTCAGCTTGATGTGCAATGGTCCCCCTTGGCTCTCTAATCCATGCATCTGAGAGTGTGGGATTTCATATCTGCCAAATACTCAACAAACATTAACTGCTAATACTGACACCAACCCTGAACAGTCAGTCTTAACACAGCAACACAGAGAGGCAGAGACATGAAACAACATTCTGAAGCTGTGGAGCAGCTCAGCAGCACAAGGGAGAAGCCTGGGACTTGTGGCTTTGCATCCTGGGCTCTGAGTGCTGGACAAGGCTACCTCTCCAAAAAGAAACTAATGCAAAACTAAGGAACTACACAAAATAAAGCCCTTCCAGAGGACTCCAGGTAAGCCTCCCAAGAATTTAAACTGGAACAAATTTGGTATATTAACTATTTGCAGAGGCACTTCTCTAAAAACACAAACCTTTGATCCAGACTCCTTCCAGAAATTAGGCCTTGCTTAGAAGTTAAGTTGACACATATTTTGTTCACCAATATTGTGTGTCTCTGAAAGACAATTATTCCAAATAAGTACAAAACATAATCTGAGGAGGTACAGGCTAGAAAGATTGCTTTCATGGGCAGAATTGTCCCAAGAGGAACACTACTAACAACACAAGAACATTCAACAGTGAAAATTTCCAGAGTAAGGTCAGATACCAAAAGCTGTCTAATGTTGTACTTCCTCCCTGCAAACAGGATGTCACTAATGTGAACAGCATTTCAAACCACAAAACTGCTACAGGTTCACCCCTATGAGCAAACAACACAGGGAATGGACAACCACACTGGCAACCACAGGAAACACAGAGAAACAAGATGAGTCAGATGGAGGTGTTCATAGCTAGACAGGACTTTCTTGGAGGACTTTCACATAATACTATTCCATCTGCTGAGTGACCTCTCTAGGGGCTTCTGTTCCCCTTCAGCCAATCCTCCTGCCTTTGATGGAGTTGCTCCTGATTCCATTCTCCTAGCTGAGAGGAGGATCAGGCTTTCATCTTTGCAAGCATCACTCATAACCCACAAGAGTGCCTGAAGTATGGCTCAGAGAACTGAGTGTCTCTCTATGAAGAGAGAGCTCACACAGAACTTCTGCTATCTTTGTGCTGGTTGGAGTCTGGAATACTTCAATATTACAACTAACCAGACTTGCAGCTATAGATTTTCCTTCTTGTGTGTACCTGTTGACTTACAGTTCTCACTACAATGAAACGAAGATCACATTTGGGCAGATTTACTGTTCTGTGAAGCTCAAGTAGTTCATCCTTAATAATCACCACTGACTGGAAAAATTTATCACTGTTTCAACAGGGCCAAAAGCCATATATTGTGCAATTCCCAGATTTATTAGGCCTTGCTTCAGACACCTATCAATGCATAGGTTAGGACAGACCTTGGAATTTCTGTAGCCTCAGCACACATGAATTCTTAACTATGGGTAGAATTATTCTGGGATGAAACCTGCCACCATGTGAAATTATAAACTTCAAAGATCACTAGGCTGTTCTGCAATGATGAACAATCAAGATCTTATTCCATGACTCTCACAATATTTACTGTAGCATGGAAAAAAAGAGCATGTTTTCCCATGTTTTAAGGATTTTTTGACAGCCAGGGAGCTTATGGCTACTGTGCAAATGCTGTGAACAGGTCAGAGACTATGGCAAGAAATACTTAGATTCTTCAACAAAAATGTCACTTGTTTTTAAACTGACAGCCAGTTCAAGTTAATCAGTATTTGCTACTCCAAACCTTGCAAGTTCCTAGTGAGAAGAAGCTTAGAGCTCTTAACATCCTGCATAGTGTGTGAGATCAATTCTCAGAAGAGATTATTTTTGTAGTGATCCCAAGGTCTGCAGAAGGCTCTAAACTCATTATCAAATGTTTAGAAGTTAGGACGAGCACTTCAGCATGAAAGCAAATACTCACTGCAAATGATATTAAAGGCACTGGAAAGGACTCTGCTGATTATCGTGGGGTTTTGAGATTAGATCTCAAGATAATTCAGGTTGCCACATAATAAGGAGTTTTAGATACCTACATTCCTTCTAATAATTGTTCCCCTGGTTGTGATTTAGGAGCTGTGATCTAGAAGGCATTGAAAGCCAGAAAAGTTTAGATGGGTCTTCATCAGTTTTAAAAAGCTCAGGTTGCTCTGTTACAATATAGACATGCGAGACACAAACCTCAGCACTGTCCTTGCATTCACCCAAATGAACATTGCAAAGGATTACCTATAAACTATTCCTTCTGCTCCACTGACTGGTGTTGAAATAACATGTGCAGTGGTTATGTCCATAAAGGAATCTAGAAGGGAAGTACAAGAAAGAAATGTAATATGTGAAGAAGTAATTTAAGCTACATCAGCCCTGCTAGTGCCATAGTGGGAAGACACAAATAAACAAATTAATAACCACAAACTCTCTTCTATTATGAAAAATATATAATTACTCTTGTTTCTATGGGGAAGTGATTCCATCAGACAGAAGTATAGGTCTGCTCTCCCTGTCATCTGAGAAGGACAGAAAAGCAGGGAAAGGACAGTTCTAGAGCATAAGCAATAAGTGCTGAAACTGCAAGGAGTTATAAAAAAATACCTCCATCTAATAGTCCCAATCCTACCAACAATTTCCTCCTATTTTCTTTCTTCTTTTCAAGTTGTCTTTACCACTTGCTGGTTGTTGGCAAAGTTCGTAGACATTTATAAAAATGAAGAAGAAAACCCAACACAACAAAACCCAAAAAGACACTTATCCCAAAGTCTTCAGACTAATTTAAAGACTTATCTAAAGCCCGTTGAAGTCGATGGAGTGACTCTCTGGAGGGAGGACAGAGAGAGAACACACCGTACATGACAGATGTTAGTCATGTTGCTTAAATCACTACTGGGAAGCACTTTGATATTAGAGAAGAGGATAGGAGAAGAGATCTGGAGTAGGAAGTAGTACAGTAGAAAAGGTTCTCAATTTAGGCCCAAACTTTTGATGGAGACTAAAGGATCAGGAGACCGAAATGCAAAAAAATGCAGTGTGCCTTTGTAACAAATTTGAGATGCTGGTTATTTTGCAGCTGAGGAATCAATCAGTGTGAAATTACATTAATTGCCTCAATCTAAACACTGATTTGGATGTTTTCAAAGAAAGAAAATATCTATATTATAGTTAGTAAGCAGCTACAAAGGAATGTGAGAGGTCTATATTGTTCAGGCTTAATTTACCAATGAGGGACAAAACAAAGATCCTGCTGATTGCTAGAGGTCCAGAGCTATTCTTGGTTAAGAAAGACTTGTTAAGAGAAAAATTAATTCACCAAATTCCTCCTTTTGTTGGCATACCTTAAGCATCACATGCCAGCTAAGGCCACTACATTGCTATAGAGACCAGTGTATTCCAGTAACAGTTCACTACATTCCCTTGTCAGAACAGTGCTGAAAAGTACTGGCTTTGAAATATCTGCACATCTGGGTTTCCCAAAGAGTAAAATTAAGTTTCCTATTTGACCGCTAAAGGAGTGAACTGCTGCAATAATCAATGATCATTTAAATTAGTATAAGATCAGAAAACTGATGGAACATCAGTGAAAACAGTGGGGGAAAGTAAACAGTCTGTGCAGCACTACTTTAAAATCTACATTTCTAGAATGCTATGTTAGGCACTTCTCTAATGAAGTGTGCTACCACTGAAGAGTATTTTAAAATGAGCTGCAAAATAAAAGAAAAAATACCTCACATGAAGCATGGGTATCAGCTGGAAATCCCAGGAAAAGACTTCACTGGCAAAGGCCCCTCAGACAGGTTGATCATCGTAGTCTTTGCCCTGTGTACTGATGCGGTCGCAGTGGGTTTGTCTTACTCCACTCCATCCTAGCTTAGGCATTGCTGAACACTTTGTGCCAATTGGTAAGGTGTCCTTCTAGGTCAGACTTCTAGGTTAAGGCTTCAGGTCTCTCTTAGTGTCTGTCTCAGTTATTTAACTCCAGTGCATTCAGCAAAAACATCACGAGAGGACAAAGTGGCTTTAGAGCTGTTTCAGACACACACTTAACCTGCACTTGAGAAGATACTCCAGTCACATCCTATACATAGTGTCCTGTTGGACCTAATGTGCAAGTGCTGTGGTGCATTATTTTCTATTTGGGTTAATCCTCTGTGCTTATTCACTGAGTGTGCAGAGGATTTACTAACTCACTTTGAATGAATGCCACTAGCATCTATAAGTGGAGGTAATGACACCACAGCTCCCATTTACATGACCACATCATGCCTACATACATGGAAATATCATCTCCAGCCCATCCCACCTACAGCATTCCCTCACCTAGCTGGCCTGTCCTCACCAGCTATCAGGTGGTCACAAGTTGGGCAGAGAGATACCCTCTCCCAGCTCAAGTCAGAACTTCCATGCTTCCAGTTACTGGAGTTACCACTACAGGCAGGAACTGTTATGTTCCATAGGGTGTCTGCACAAAGGCACAGAACGACTTCCAGTAACTCTGTGGAAATACTTACCCTGTAGCTTTATAAGTAACTTCACATAAGAATGGAGAAACTGCCTTCATCTGCCATCTGGAAGTGGTTAGTGTACCACCAATGGTATGCATATCACAGTTTGGGAACCCCTGCTTTATACCAGGGGTCTTACTGAGGGTTTCTCCGGCTGCCATACAGCTGCTGGAAAGGCTCTTCACCACGCTTTGTACCAAGGGATGATGAAGGCCCTTCAGAGCTGCTGTTTAACTGTCTGCAAAACCTCATATCTCATGTATAACAATATAAACCTGCCTTAAACTCCATTGGCTTGAAGGCTGATTGAGCTGATTTATATCTAAGGAGGAGAAAAGACAAACAGATTCACAACCTTTCTGAGTCTCTTCTCATCTCACTAAAGCAAGGAAAATAATTTTCTTTGAGGCATACCGGAGAACAAATCCATTAGCAGTTACAAAGGAGAGCCGAATATTATTGTTACATCCAAATAGCTCTAACAGTCTTTAATTCTACTCCTATTACTTTAATGCAGAAACACAGGGGGTTTATGAGCATGTTACTAGGGTGTCCCTTATAACTACTGCCTTCTTAGCACAATTATGTTACATTAAATTTAATACTAATAAAACAAATACATTTAACGTTTTAATAGCAATCACAAAGCAGACTGTCCTGGTAAGGAAAAACATACATATATAAACATGTAGCTGCTCATCAGAAACTAACAAAGGAGCCTTGCAGTTCATTCATCATGGACCTACAGCTATAAGGATCTCAGCAGAATGAAAAAGGTTCACTTAAATTGTATTAGAATGAGCTGGAGTTACAGAAGCTTTAGAATTTTTTTTTAAACTATATATTTAGTGTCAGGAAAGGAACCACGTGGAATGTGAATAGAAATGGTTGGCTCATGACTGTAAATATAAACACTATTTCTGAACATCTGTATTTATTATTAGACAAAGTCTGCTTGTTTACATGGGCTTCTACATCAGGTGGGGAACCAAAGAGCATATTTTTAGTGTTAGCAGGTTTTAAACTTTAGGACTTAGGGGACTTTAATTAACTTGTTCAGCTACTGGTTTTGGCTAACATGCACATGAGTGTGGCACATGCAATTTTTAAGCAAACAGTCTAGCTAAGGTAATTATAATTTTAACATCTTAAAATTTTACAAATATGACACCTATCATCCAGTTTTCAGCTCAAGCTTTAAATTCTTTGTTTGCCTATATTACAAAAGTATAAAGTTACGTTTCATGAGAGAAAAGTCATGTGTGCACTTCAAGTTTCATGGAAAGGCTAGGGAAGTTAATAAAAAAATAAGCCATTCCTTTCAAAGGATTTCACATCCTATTTTTAGAACTGAGCAAAAATTTTGGGAGTCTTTGATATTCTGCTCCATTGTCTCACCCTTTTGCAGTCTTCATTGCCATTAATCTGTCTAGGACAGATGTACAGGAACTGTCTGTTTTAAATGTTTTAGCTCAATGGTTAAAATGTTGATTGACTCAACGATTGATACAAGTATAAAAACCTACATTGCAGATGAAACATGAAGGAGTTGCTAACGTGAAGAGTTTGATGTGACCATACATCACCTTTTCAAAGCAACTTCAATAATATGTAGTCCACGGAGTCATAATTTTATGTATTCATAAAATGGAATGGTGAGTGAACTGGCATGAATAAAGTAAGTAACAACACAAAAAAAGTCCAACAAATCCAACCTCAGGTAAAAGCTTTTTTTTTAAAAAAAAAAAAAAAGTAGTTCATGAAAGTTTGGTATTTTTCATTGTATCCTGTTTGTTCTGGGTTCTCTCTAGAAGGAGTAGTGCCAAGATACTATGAGAAAGGTTGTTCTTGTTCTATTTGCAGCCCAGCTTGAAGCAGGAAGCACTATAAATCTCGCAAAAAAGTCCAGTCTGCCAGCATGGGTGATTCTGAAGTTAACCCATGCCGTGTCATTGACTTCAACAAGGATCCAGTCAGGCTGAATCAATGCATTTATAGAAACCAAAGAGCTTCAGAATGGTTTGAATAAAAATCAGGAAAATATTCAAGTACTGATCATCAGTCCTCGAATCCAATTCACAGTGTGCAAACCAGGGATGTGGTCAGCCCTAGTGGCAATGAATTCCAGTTCCTGATCTGCCTGAAGGAAACAGTAAGCACTTGGGTTTGCAGAGAGAAATCACTAAAGTTGAACACAACTTAATTCAGGTCTGAGTCTCCTTTTCTGGAAAATGTATTTTAGGACAGATTTTTTGATATCTCATTGTTTCTTTGCTAGAATTTCAAAAGAATTTCAAAATAACTCATTCTGCTGTAAAGAACAGCAGATGTAAACCCCAGCCACATTCTGGAAAGAGGAAAACCTTTCTTTAATCACCAGAAATTACATTCTTATATACAATATACAAGATTGCTAACCTGCATTAATCCAAGATTTGAACAATAGGGAGTTACACAGATTGCTCCCCACTCTGTGGCTTGCTTCTTGCATGTTAGCCCACAAAGGATTAAATCAAAGAGCAATCAGGCCCTTAATAGTGGAAGAAAGTCTTTTTTCCAGAAATGTACCCTCATTTTGGGCAATCAAGCCTGCTTCTCATGGATTTGTTCTTATTACATATATTAAATGTGGTCTATTTGACTTGCTATGTCAGATATATTCTTGGAAGCATATTCTAAATCAATGCAATGAAAATTTCCAATATGTTAACATGGAAGGAACAATTCAAGTATCATTTTCACACTTTAGAATTCAGATTGAATAAAAATGAAAGAAAATCAATGCAGAAAATCAATGCATCTTTTGACTGAAAATGAACATGAGGTCACACTGGCAGGGCTGCAGGGTAGAAATAAGCAGTGAATTTTTTCTCTGCCCTTGAAAACATTGTCAAAAACTCATTAAAGAAAAACTCCAGTAATCTCTTGACCTTTCTCTCCACACCCTCTGCCAAAAGTGAAAATGACCATCCATATTACCTCTACCTTCAAACAACAAAAGGAAATCAAAGGAACAAAGGAGACATGTAGCAAGTCATTTGGATGTCATCCTAAGCTGAAAGATTTAGGTTCAAGTAGTTACTTCTCCCTCTCACCCTCTCCAAGATGTAAACCCCAGCAACATTCTGGGAAGAGGAAAACCTTTCTTTAACCACCAGAAATTACATTCTTAAATACAATATTTCTCCTGACTAGAACATTGGAATTGATGCATTCCCACAACTCTACCAAAGACTATGGGGTTTACTGTCATTACATGACACCTCTAACTACAAGGAATTTTGATGTATAAAGTCCATACCCTTCTAAATCACTCGGAAGTAAAACAATGAGACACCTCTGCCTATTCAGATTCCCCTAGACTCAATGTGACAAACACATTCGTGCCCATTTCACCTCCCAGGCTATGTCTGGGCATTGGAATGGCTGTCTAGAGAAGGGATTGAGCCCCCTATCTCTGGAGGTACTTAAGAGATAGGCAGACATAGAGCTTAGAGATATGATTTAGTGACAGGTCTTGTTGAGTTAGGTTGATGTTTTGAAGTCATGATCTGAAAGTTCCCTTCCAACCAGAGCTATTCAGTGATTATGTGATTCTGTATCAATAAACTCAACAGGAGCAGAGCACAGGCACAAGCCTGGTCTATAGTTGTACACACCTTTGTTAGTCTACTCACAAACATGGCTTTGGCTCTTGCCAACTACTGTTTTATCAGATTTGCTAAAGCATGATCTGAGAGACAGTAAAGGTCAATGATTGTTTCCACGAGGCAGCATGGCCAAGGTATCTTGGCTTTTTGAGAGGGGAGAAGGGTGACTTTAGTCGTACAGATGAGTCATATCATGTTCTTTGATCTCCAGGCAAAAGAATCATCTCCGTGATAGGCTGCAGATACAATCCTGACAGTTTGAATTGAGAAGAAAATAGAATGCTTCACTATTTCTCCCCGATTCTCCTGTCTTTTCTCTCAAACGTGTTGGTGGGACCTCAGGGATCACTGTGGAGTATCCCAGTTTAAAGAGCACTAGAAGTAGCCCATTTTCTTGTGGAAAAAATGAATCACTGAGAGTTCAGGCAGCAAGACAAGGGGATATTTCCAGAAATTTGACCTTTAGATTTGGCTGAAGAAGCAATATATTGTCTTTCCCTAACATTTTATACCCAAGACTCCAAAGGACTTTTAAACGCTGGAGCCAGAGAACATGGCTGTGACATGGTTTAGCTCGTGTCATTATTCCCATTCTACAGAGAGGAATATTGTGACACAACTGGTAGAATACTTTTCCAGGGCTTGTCAGCATGAAAATGGCATTGCTGAAAACAGGATGCATGAGTCACAAATCTTAGACTCCTTTTTAACTCCATAATGAAAGGAGATGCTTATTTGAGTTGTGTGTAACAGTAAGTTGATGCCACAGAAAGGCACGAGCTTCCTCAAGTTACCTGAACTGGGATGATCAGGACTGGCACATCCACACAAGAAACTGGAGTACCAGTACCAGGATGGAGAAACAGCCCTGCTCTGATGGCAGTACAGCTGTAGCAGCACACCTGGGTCATAAACTCTACCTCCCAACATGAGGCAGTGGGGGGGCAAAAACTTAGATACTTTAGCACACAAGGTCATCAGGCCAAAGTCTTTTTATGGATTTAGCCCTCAAAACAGGATTTAATGGCACACAGTAAATAAGGCCTTGGGCCACACATGGAACAATGAAGATGAAACAAACTCCTGAATAGCCTCTCATTAAGAGTGCTCTGAACATCCTGTGCACAGAGGTAGAGAGCTCTGCGGAAAAAATAGTATATGATCAGATAATTAAAAATTAATCATAATGAATTGCACAGGCAAACTTAATTAGGGCATTTCCTAACTTTTCCATGCCTTTCTTTGTGACATCAGAATGTTCTTTCAATGTCATTTTTGTGTGCAAAGTACAGAGCTCTGCTCAGCTATGCACTGAAGGCCATAGCAACACTTGTGGTGCAGTAACATTATGTTTCCCTTCAAGGATTTTTCTGCCTTGGTTCTTTTCTCCACTGGCTTTGCATGGAGGAGTCCCTGCCATCTTTAAAAAGATCAGCTTTAATTGCTATTGAGCACCCAAGAGCAAGAACAGATCAAGCCCTGCGTCTTTAAGAACTGTCAGAAGGAAAAGACAGAACAGCAGAAATACGAGTTGTACAACTCAGCTCCTGCAGCTACATCGGCTTATAGCCATACCGGATTCCAGCACATCCGTGGGAAAGTATTTATTTTACCTGTAGGTATAATTGTAAGCAATAAAAACAGTTCGAACCTTGCCAGAAAGGGTGTGAATTTCTAAAAAGAAGGAAAAACTCTGAATTCCAATACCTGAGCAAACAAGTTAGTATAAAAGAAAAAAAGTAAATGAAAGAACGTTGCCAAAACAATGAGGCAACACCTGGATTGCACTTTCACTTATAAATGCTGCTAAAAAGACTCTGACTTCTGAGCACATTTTCTCTTGAATCCAATCATTTTATAGAGAGCAAAGGATGTGTAGAGAGAGGAAAAAATAATAGCGGAAGCCTTGAAAACCAAAATAATCCCCCATCTTTTTTCTCTTGGAAGCCATTTCACCAGTTTGGCACTAAAGATAAAGAGCATTTTGCCAGTCTAAAAAATATTGACTCCCTGGGACCAGCTGAAGACAAAAGGTAGGAAAAGATAATAAAGCTTCACAAAAAATACACGCAGCTAAAAACATACCATCTTTTGGCCTATCTTGCCAACTAAAAGCTGAAGTTTACCATCTGAGACCAGGGGAACAAAGGCTGGAAGTGATGTTTTTCTTACAGCCAGCTTGTGACAATTGCGCTTGATCACAATCTTACTCGTGTCATCACCAGGTTGTCATGCCATGTAAAGCTTCAGTAGCACACCACAAATATCAGTGAAGGATTTTACTCATTTGGCTCATAATTTATATGTGTTCATTTTTAACCAGACAAAGGTTTCCATTGGCAAGCTCTTGCATTTCCTTGTGTGCCACACAAGGCCTTCCTGACAACTCTGATTTGCAGCCCTGAGTAAAACCAGAACATGCATGAAAGGCAAACTAGGTGGGGGAAGAACGTTAACTTCAGAAGCCCCTCCAGAAGCCTTGATTGTAGGATGGCTTCGGACAGGTGTCACATCAACTAAGCTTGTAAGGGAACTGGAGTATCAAGAAATACTACTAATTTTACCTCCCAAATGTTCAGCCTTACACTGGTCCCTTCTTGATGGAGTTTGTAAACCTCTGTACTGACCTCCGTCATCCTTTAGTGTCACAGCTGCACTTAGTTTTTCATATGGAGGTGGCTTCTGCTTCATGGCCTTTTATAATCTGCAAAGCATCCTCCATACTTTGACACAGTCTAATTCACAGCTATTTTTCAGCTCTACTTGGAGGATTTTTTAGATAATATTGGGAATTCTAGTCTATCTCCTACTGTCTGCACCTGCTTTTTTGTGCTGTGCACCTAGACAAACGCAAGGTTTCCCTTTTATGCCAGTTAGCCCCTTAAATGGGAAGGCAGAAAATTGGGCCAGTTTAGTCCAGAAGGTCTGGCAACAGAGCATCTTGTAATGGCAGCAACAATAATGTCTGGCCAAAATGCTCCATTCATTAGCTTTGGCAGATTTAGGCATATTTGAAAAGTATCAAGTAGCAGCTCCTCTGTAAAATTCATCATATAAGGATAAAACAGCTGAACTTTAAAAATGAGATGCATTTGTACTTGGCAACACTGTTTTTCTGATTGTTTTCTAATGGCAAAGACTAAACAAGATGGCTGCGGCAGTGCAAAGGAGACAACTGAAAGGGAAAGCCAAAACAAAAAACCTATAGACAACTCCACAATAAAGACAATTTCCATGAAAACTGCAACTGTTGAATTTCAGGCCCTTCAGCTGTCTGTCTGATTAAAAGCTTTTTATTCAGCAGGCCTGGAAAATATCTGCCCAAAACATGCTTCTTTCACAGAATCAGAAGTTAGCTGATGACTTAATGGCAATATGTTCTACTAAGCATTATAATAACCAAGTATTTTATGTACTTGTTTTGCCCTGTTCTTGTAACACATAGATAAAAAGTTTGCTGCTAGGATTCCCAAATGGTGGTGTTCTCTGGCTCTGTTGTGAGCTAAAAATCAAAACTAGTGGTTAATATTAGTGAGAAAAATAACTAAATGAAATTTAGGATGGAAACTGAGGCTACCATTTCCAGAGAAAGATAGTTTAAGAGAGATATTTGGGGATAAGCAAAGCAAGGTATGAGAAATAGCCAATACAGAATGATCTTTTCAGCACATTTGGGAATTTGCTGCAACAGAAATAGCAGATGGAAGCAAAGGATAGATGCAGTAATGAAACCCACTGAATTTTTGTTTCAAAAGTCCCAACCCAACCACACCAAAATCCACAGTTAATTCTGCAGATTCTACCAGCAAGATGAAGAAGTTTGGAAATATCACTAAATTTGGGACGCTAAAAACCAACCAAGTAAGAAAATAAACATCAAGGTCTCAGATAGCAAGGTTAAAATACCTTGGCAAAACCAAAGCTAGAGCAGATAGCTATGTAAGAGCTGTAGAATGGCCATCTGGTTCAGCATCCTGTCTTGAACAATGGGCAAAAGCAGACCTCGTGTGTAAGTTAACATCAGTGGCAAAACATATATGATTCTTTGAGTTTTTTCTGAGCCTGTAATTATTTTAAGCTCAAATATTTCCTGAGCTTGATGGGGCTATTTAGTAACCTTCAATAGTGCTGTCTCTTCCAGGTATTTGCCCCATCTCCTCTTAAAGTCATGCAGGCATTTTTCGCATCCAAAGCATCTGCTGGCAGGAATTCTAATTCCAGAAATCTACTTTTCTTTGTTTTAAGCATGAATCCTGCTAATTTCATTCAAAAGCCCCTAGTTCCTGTTCTGCAAGAGATGGCAATCTGGAATCTGCCCACTCACCCCACCTATGGTTTGTATACTTCTATCAGATCCCACCTTGCTCAATTATTTTCTGAAGAGAAGAATCTCAGGCAATTTCGCTGCCCCTTGTTCAGAGTTCTTGTCATTCTTGCTGCCCTTTTCTGGGCCTTTGTCTGTCTAAATTTTGTTTCTTACTTTTGCAGCAGGAGGATCAACACTGCACATGGTAGTCAAACACTGGGCAAAGTATGCTATTTGCAGAATAATTAGTGGCAACTCTTCAGCCCTCCAGCACAACAGCCCTGAAACTGCAGGAGAAGGAGAAGGGCACAAGTCTCTCTGCAATAGTGGCTATACAAGTATCTATACATTCTGTAGGATTTGTGGTGAGCAGCAGTCTGGACATTAACCAATAGTATTAAAAATACATTTGAAACTTCAATGTACAAAACTAATCAGATCCTTGCTGCTGATGGTCTATTCAAAGTCATGATCTATCACAGCCAACACATTAGTCAACTTACAGAAGCAGCCATTTCTCTACAATTCTTATGCAGTGACAATTTTCTGTTACCTAGAAACTTCCAGAAACTATCTGAAGTAGACATATGTGCACATTCCTACCTATTATGTTCCGACTCGTAAATGAATACTGTTATCTGGGATTCAAGGGAGTTTTTGATTGACAAAAATATCTCAAGTTTGAAACTTCTTCACTCTTTGACTACAATTTTGCTTCTCAGTTTTTTAATTCAGGTGTTATGGTCTGATGAACGTACCAACAGCAAGCACAAAGAATAACTCAGAAAGTTGTTAGGCTTGTGGAAGGCTTATTATGGACTTGAAAGTTCCCCCTAAAGAGCCTGTCCTCGTAGAAGCTTTCTGCAGAATAGTTGCCTATAATTATTTTTCCCATCTTTAAATGCATTTACATTACACTGCAGCAAAGATTGGCACATATGAGCAGCAGATTTTCTGTGTTTTTGATTACTGTGGCAGCAACTTATCCTTTGTTTTTCAGTCCTGGGCTAAATGAAACATCTTCCACAGAGACAAATCTTCACAATGATTAATCATGAAATATTCCATATGGATACTGATATCCCATATGCTTTAAATGAGGCTGGGTGGGAAAAGCTCTGCTTTGCTCATCTCTCAACTCAACAAATTGCTGGAAGGTACCCACAGGTTCATTCCCCTGTGGTTATAGCCTCACTGCAGAACTCACAGAGACCAGGTTAAGTGTAGAAACCTTTCCTGGTGTAGCACTAACCATTTAGAGGTATCATTTTTTAATTTAGATTTTCCATACAGACAAAATTGCCAAACACAGTTACACTCAGACAGAACTATTTTTTGCTGAAGTAGCTTATTTCACCAATGGCCCTGATGTAAGCCACACCATTTAAAAGTGTTTTTCAATAGCAGAAACCACACTTTCATCGTAAGATCTTAGTATATGACAGCAAGCTTTGGCTGTGCTGCACACAAACCCATTTAGTGTCCTGTGGAACCTTCCTGTGATACAACTGAACCACACTTGGGCTTCTATTTTGCATTAATAGTTTCCCTACGTACTTCAGAGGAGTAATCTGAAGCACTGTGAAACTGTTCCGTAGTGCAATATATTGAGCACCATACAGTGGCCAAATTCAGATCTAAAATAAATAGCCACAACTTGATTGACGTAATTGCTGGCTTGGCCCTCTCCACTTATTTAACTTCGACTCAGAAAGTGCATTAAGAGTCCAAGGACCTTTTTCCGAATGGAAATATAGCAAGTTCTTCCTATCTCCACACATAAATTAAAACACCAGAAGTACAGAACAGTGTGTCTCTATTTAGAACTGGACCTCAGTCAGAGGTATAGATTCAGTTTTGACTTAACTGTTCCTTCTCTCACACGTATTTAGTGTCTCACTTTGTCAAAATCAGTTATTGACAGATCACTTGGTTGGTTACCAGCTCTCACATCTCTTTCATCTTCTGACCTGCAATGGTTTTAATGCTGTTCCACAGCTGGCCCTCTATATCTTTGCATATGATAAACCCTTTTGAGCCTCAGCAAGCAGAGCAATATGAGCTAGATTCCCAGATACTTTGCACTCCTCTCTGAAGTTCCACGGAATTAAGTTGGCTCCTGTTATGGCTTTTTTTGCCATTGTTCATATTGTTTTTTTCAGGAAGAGTGTTAATCAAGCAAGGTCTAAATATTTGTTGGACAAATCAATGCAAATACTGATAAAAATTATTTTATATCTTAATTAAACTCCAAAACAGGAAATTATTATATTATTTTGGTGTTATAACATTTCAGATATGATTTGAAGGGAGATTTAGCTTTAATCTAAAGATTTCATCACCTCCTTATAGTTCAGTACTTGCAAGATTCCAGAAATACTAAGAAATAAAAAACCTAAAAAAAATCTTCCTTTCTGTTTAAGATACCTGCTGCAATGGGCTCTCCATCCAAAGAGAGCAAAGGCCTAAGTAGAATGAAAGACAGATAAGATTATCTCAGTGAGGAGCTCCAAAGGATCAGTTCTGGCAGCAATTAATCAATGAAGATGACCAGAGACTCCTAGCAGCACAAAACAGCAATAGGACAATGGGTAATGATTTTAAACTAAAAGAGGAAAGATATAAGGAAGAAATTTTTTACAATGAGAGTGGTTTTCCAGAGAAGTGGTAGATAGTCCATCCTTAGAAATATTCAAGGTCAGGTTGGACAGGGCTCTGAACACCCTGATGTAGCTGAACATGTCTTACTTGCTCATTGTGGGGGCTTTGGACTAGAGGAACTTTAAAGGTCCTTTCCAACCCAAACTGGTTTATGATTCCATGATTTATGCTGTTAATTCTATATATTCAATTTTCACTTGCCAATAAAAATACAGCAAGTGTAAAACTGCCAGCTTAAATTTTGTGGCACTGATGAAGATATTAATTTGTTCTTTATTAGCATTTAGAAATGTTAGTTTCTTCTATTTGTTTGATTTTACCAGGTAACCAGAATCCTATCTAGTTTGAGTGCTACATGGGCGTTTGTTAATGGGTATAATGCAAGAGTCAGTCTACTGAGCTTACTGGAATATTTCTCAATTCATTGTGTTATGTGAGAGGAGGAGTAAAGATAACATACATTGTTCAGAGGCTTCACAGGGTTCCTGCATCAAACAATCAGACAAATCTTCACTAAGTTAGACCTAAGGAGAGCCAAGTGGACTGCATCTGCTTGTACAGTTTTCTACGCACTATTCTGTTTAATAGTCTTGAACTAATGGTGCTTTACTATGAATAAATATGCAAAGTGGGACCAATTGAATTAAATCCAAAAACCTAAGACACAAAGCTGCTCTGCTGTGAGCCAGCACATTGCAGCTGCTGAGGCATGAGCTAGAAGACAGCTATACTTTCTTGGTTCTCTAGAAATGGTGTGGGCTCCATTATAAACCAATATAAGATTAAAGAAAAAGAAAGCCAAATGTTAATATAAATCCATCTGAAAGTAAACTTATCAATGCTGTGGAGACAGTGATTTACACTAACATTTAATTTTAGGGACTAAAACATCCCATCTGAGCAACGAGCAAAAAATTAATCTATTGTTAACAATTTTCTTCTTCATTATTTAAAACAGAAGCATTCACATAATTCAAAAACCTAATCAAAAACACTATTTTTTTCTGTCAATGCAAACAGCAAAAACAGGACTTCAAACCATACTTAAACCACAGCAGGGGTTTCACCACTGTTCACTGAAAACAACAGTCTGACCCAAGCAGTAAAATTCTATCATATCTGTGATTTGTTTTGCATTTAACTGAAGCTTCATGTAGAAATGGCTCTGAAAAACAATGCCAGCAAATAAGACTTAAATCTTCTTTCTCAGACAACATGGAAGTCTGCCTGCATCAGTTACTTCACTTTAGATTTATCACTTTCCTTTGGTCCACATTTGAACTCCCTTCTCTTGCCACCTCCCATAGTGGATTCCCGCCCTGCACAGAAGTTTCTCTCTAGCTGTGCAAAGGCAGCAGCCTCTGGCAGACCAAGGTCCACTTAAGACATGAAATCAAATCACCACCAAGTATTTCGAACTGAATTCTACTTTCATCTGAAAAGGAAACCACTTCTTCTACCTTAATTGTTTTGCCATGGTTCTACCTACCACTGAAAGGCTATCAGAAAAACAATTCTTATGAATTATTAAGCAGACAGAGTTTCTGCATTACTGCATTAATCAAAGTGTCAGAAAAATCTCAAGGAAGGCTACTTTCTCATCTTTGGACTTCCTGGAGAAAGAGTGGGGAGCATCATTTTGATTATTTTGTCAGAGGGGTTTACATCTTGAAGCTGAAGGAAAATCCCTAGCACAGAGATAAATTATATCCTCAACTGCAATTAGTATCAGATTGCCTGGCACTGAGCTTGTTGCCAGGGCACTGGAAAAATAACGTCAGCTATGGCATAACTGCTGCTCCTTTTGCTACCCAAATCCTGACTCACCAGAATTCTGGAAGCATGACTGGTTAGGCCTGCAAATGGTAAAGAAGGGAATCATGGAATCTGTTAAGTTGGAAGCGCCCTTCAAAGGCCATCTAGTCCAAACCCTCTGCAGTGAGCAGGGACATCTTGCACTGGATCACATTGCTCAGAGTCTCATCAAGCCTGGCCTTGAATGTCTTCAGGGAAGTGCTCTCCACCACCTCCCCGGGCAACTTGTTCCAGTGCCTCACCATCTCATGGTGAAAAAATTGTTTCTAAAGTAGACCTCAAAGACCCTCACAGATCAGAAGGGACCACTGTGATCCTTAATCCTGATGTTCTATATATGAAAACATATAAAACTTAACCCACTAATGTTTGCAGTGGAAAGAATTGGTTTTCCCCTGCTTTCTGAGAAAATATTATCAGGCCTTGTGTTTATAATAATAATAATCACATTATTATTTATTAATGCTACTGGTTATCTAATTGAAGGCAGCTTTGTATTTCTGTACCAACCAAAAATTCAATGAATTTAATTTTCTTTTAAAACAACTACTTAACCTTAGAACAGACATGTAGTTACTGGTAGCATCACACAGTTGGGATCAGGGCAGTGGATTTGGCAGCCATTGGGGAACTATCAGTTTCCCTGCCACCAGCAGAGACAAGACCACCAAGGAAGCATAGATAAATGTGGCAGGAGACTGAGAACTGTGCTAGAAACTAGGACTGAGCTTTGTATCTGTCTCCAAATAAGATGTTGTTTAGGAGTAAGAAGATACAGTTATATACAGAAAATACACATGGCAATGGCTGCAGACAAGATTTGAATGCTTCCTTCTACTGAAGAAACCAAAACTCATTAAATGCAAAGAGATATCCCACAGATCATAACAAATAATTCAAGGCACAGATTTAGACATAACACTAACTTCAGTTCTCACCATGAGGTATTTAGCTTGATGCATCCTTGCCCTTTCAGTTGCTTACTTTTTAGATTGCTCTTTTATTAGAACCATCATTGTCTGCAACATGCACCATAAAATCTGCTCCAGTCCAATTTTGAGCAAAAGAAGAGCTCTTTCCCATTTCCTGTTCTTTTTTCTAACTTGTCTCTACCATCCCTATGTTTACTTCTGTGTTTCTTCTTGATGTAGCCAGTCTCAATAGTTAACCTACCTGCTATGGGCAGAGTGTGATGATAAACTTTGCATTCAACAGAATCAAAGATGGATTTATACAAAAATCCCAACAATATTTGTAAGAACATTTAATATACTCCAAGTCTCCACAGTACAAATTGAAAAAGAAAGAAAGCACAGGCAAGAGGAAACTACATGCCTTGTCAAACAAGCTCAGTCTGTCTGATAGAGTGACACCAGCTTGGTCACAATTATCCTAAATACACAGTTTAATCTACTGCAAGTCTTGTGACAGAAAAAAAACCCAACTCTGACCTTTGAGCTTTGTAGCAGTCACAAATTATAAGGATGAGCTACAGAATAACTTCATTTTTTCCAGATAATTACATATGGACCTCTTCACAGCAAGTCCTACCTCATGCTAGAGAGGAAAATTGAAGTCTGGTAGCTTTAATTGAAAATAAAGTGGAAAACCACTCATTAGGAGTGGGAGACAACACTCTGCTGGAAACAGAGGAACAGTATCAGTCACACTATTCCAAACACCTCTGACTCTTCCCTTCAGGATACAACTAAAAGCAAAAGAATCATAGAATCATAGAATCATAGAATCATAGAATCATAGAATCATAGAATAGTTTGGGTTGGAAGGGACCTTAAAGATCATTGAGTTCCAACCCCCACTACATAGGCAGGGACACCT
>VZTY01008917.1:326975-475535 GCA_013400935.1 Turnix velox
CTTCTCTGGACCCTCTCCAACAGCTCAATGTCCTTCCTGTGTTGAGGGCTCCAGAACTGGACACAGTAACTCCAGGTGTGGTCTCACCAGTGCTGAGTAGAGGGGTAAAATCACCTCTCTTGACCTGCTGGTCACACTCCTCTTGATGCAACCCAGGATTTGGTTGGTGCCTTCTTGGCTGCGAGTGCACACTGCTGGCTCATGTTGAGTTTGTCATCAACTGACACACACAAGTCTTTCTCTACGGAGCTGCACTCAAGCCACTCTCCACCCAGCCAAAAGAAAGAGGGAAGGAGACCAGAGTAAGGCTGTTGATGTCCTGAAGATAATTACTCAACTGTTTTCCATTATCCAGTCTAAGGCTGTATCTTGACAAGAAGCAATTCCAAGAAGAAGAGTTTTATTGTAGAAGAATATTCCTATTTTTTAAACTCACTCTACAAAAAGTAATTTGCAAGGCTAGCCAATTCATTCAAGACAGTGTTTTCCTAAGTAAAAAATAAGGTGATCTCCCATACTAATGGCTTGCACAGGAGATATTTTCATGTTGCAGCAACTGTAGCTTGACTTCCCACCTAGTGCAACCTTTTGTACACTGGCAAAAGCTAACCTTGAGTGGAATACTGGAGGTTGCTGGCCCACGCCTGATTGAATTCAGGGTATCACTGTAGAGTGTGTATGTTCTGTGAAAATCTTCAAGGGTGGCAACATCTTTGTGTGATCACTATGTGTGATAGTACATAGTCTCTGTAGACTCTTCATTACTTTGGTCTTCAGAGTCTATAGCTTAACAAATTGCTCAGGTGGGCAGCACCAATTAAACACTTAAAACCAAGCATGTTATGGGAGAAGAATGGATAAAAGAGACCACCATGCAAGGGAATCTCTGGTTGGAAGCATACAAAGAGCAGGGCTAAGAACCAGAACCACTAAATTAATGTGAAAATTCAGTTGAACCTAAGAAACATGAATATGTCATCCTGGGAGAGATATAATGCACAAACAGGAGGCCATCAGCCCCAGGGGACCTGACAATTCCCACCCCTTAAACATTTACTACTAGCAAAGCCTATGGAAATAGCTAGATAGTAGCTTGGCAAGGAGCAACCCTATCACTGTCTCTCATTATCACTGGTGTGTTTAAAAGCAAACAGGGGTAGTCTTCCACAACATCTTTGTTCTCACACACCATGCTTTTATATTTCCTATAGAACTGTCTTTAAAAATAATAACAGGAATAGTGGGAACAAACACCAACAAACAGATGGTAGGCAGGGAAAGGATTTACTGCTTGTGGCATTAATTCTTTCACTAATAAACCATAACTGCATGTTCAGTTGCTCTTAATAGTAAAATTAGGTTCTTACCTGTTACTTTTTGCCATTCACATGACCTTTAGTCATTGGAACTGGAATTGACTTGTGTGGGTGTAGTTTGGTATGAGAATTGAAAGCTCTCATAATTCTCAAACACACCTACATTGATGTAAGAGCTGCTTAGTGTTTCAATGGAAAAAAATAAAAGATAAGTAAATCTTGATAATGTAAATAGTGTTCAAGCTTTAGAGATAATTTCCTGAATTAGCAGAGCAAACTATATTGGGGGGGTGGGAAGAAAGACTTAACATATATTTACTATCAGGATTTCAAAAAGCAATTGAAGAATACGCACAGGTGGATGAATTCTGTTACTTAATACAAACTGGAAATGCTGTCATGATAGACATACAGATCAGCTGATGAACTGATCAGTCCTGTTATGATCTGTAACAGTGTTTGGAGCTCATCATGGAAACAGTCAAATTCGTGCTTGTTGTTTCAACACCTGATGTAAACTGGATTATGATATGATATTCTTTTCCTGGACATTTTCAAAAGCCTCACCATCTCTGCTCACCTCAGATCTACAAGGTTTTGCATTTATCACCAGACTGTGATGAAACTTTTTTTAAGCTTTCCTTTGTGTGGCTTCCTCACTATCACAAGTTGAGAGGGTGTACCTAAACTGCTGATGAGAAACAAGCCTTCCAGGAAAATGTGAGTTAGGATATAAGTGCTGGAGCATTTCTCAGCTTTCAAATTGGGTTCAGAACAGTTGTTTGGGTTTTTTTTTTCNCATATAAGTGCTGGAGCATTTCTCCATCCATATAATTTCCTTATTATGACAGACAGCTTAATATGTGCTTTCAAATCGGGTTCAGAACAGTTGTTTGGTTTTTTTTTTCACATTTGTTAAAGCTAACCTGATAAAGATAATGCTATGGAAGTAGGCTCCTATCTTGCATATTGCAATGAAGGGAATCCAACTAGATTTTTCCAGGTAAGATTGGAAAAAATTTTCCATACAAAATCTTTTTTGTTTTGGTTGAACCAAATGCTAACTCAGAGGTGAGATCACAGGGGGGACTAGAGAATCACAACTGCCTTCTTAATGAGATTTTATTTCCCTAACACTTGTTTTAATCCCACTAGTCCTCCAACCTTTCAAAGGACAAAACAGAAGAGAACAATAATAACTTAGACATCTGAACAACCTGGACATCTTAAGTCCATTTTCAAATTATGTGGAAAAGGAACTTTTGAGTATGAAAAAGCAACTGTTGGTGCTTTCAGGGAGGAGCACACAACGTACCTAATGCTACCTCATGTCAATGCCAGTTTTCCCCTATTTCACTGGGGTGAAGCAGCCTTCTCCCAGGTTCAACTCAGAGCATCCTGGTGAGATGGCTGCAATTCTCATTCATATTTTTGAAATCTACTGATTTTTAATTCTATAATCTAAACCTCTTTAAAATGCTCACTAAATCATGCCAATCTTCCTCATGCATGAGCAAAATTCTCTTTTTACTTCCCCTTCACTTACTTGCATTAATGCTTTTTAAGACTTCAACATCCAGTAACAAATACGTAAAGCAAAACATCCAAGGCTTTGTATTTGGCCTATGTAAAGAGTTCAACTTTCCTGAGCTTTAAAGAGGAATCTGTCACAATAATGCATGCTAGAGGAAAATACCATTTATCAACAGCAATTGGATATTTCTGGAATGCAGTCATATTTTTCCATATTAGTGTTTATTCCAAGGCACAGTATATTTCCTATAGAGAGGATGAGATCCTATATAACTTTTTTGAGATGAAAAATATGTTTCCAAATCAGTATGCTGGCTTCCCTTCCTGCTACTGACACTGGCTTTGGAAAAAGGGATCTTAGCAGCAGAGTAAATACACAGCAGTTTACTCACGGAGACTTGGGTTTGAACTTGAACAAAGAAAAATAAATGGGGTAGCCTCCATCCCAGTCAGAGCAAGTTATCCACTCAGAGCAAGTTATTTATCATCACCAACACATCAAATACATAGTGCAGCAGCCAGCACTCATCTGGCAGGAAAGGCCTTGGTCTAGAGTAACTGGAGACCCATCTGTCAGCAAGGGAAGCATGGACGCCTGTTATACTGGCATGGTTTATTTTTCAGAGCATCAATATCATTGGCAATATTAGCAAAACTAAGTACATAAAAGAAACTGATAAAAATTGTAATTATTTAAAATAGCTCTGCCTGGAAAAAAGAAGATTATTTTTTCCCTTACTACAGAAAACAGTAACTTGAGTTCTCCTGGGAAAGAAAAGTTGATGTTTTAGACACTGTGGCGATATTCCTGCTGTGCATTGTGCCAGCAGTTTCATTTGGACAGGGCTCTGGGACAGGACTTCATCCTCCTTCACACTCAGCCATCTCCATGCCTGACCAGGGGAGATGGTGCAGGGATCCGAGGATCACTGAGTCTTTAGAAATGACACCTCCTGGGGAGTCTCACCCATAAGGGAGTAATGAGATGAGACACAGCAGAACTTTTAACCCTTTGACAGTGCTACAGTGGTTGAATGCAGGGCATCCCATACTTCCATTTTCAGAATTCTGTTTTTCAACAAAATTATAAACGCATTTCCATGTGAAAGAGTCCCTTTTTCCAGAGCCTGACAAAAGAAGTAGTTCCAACAATAAAAATATTTCAATTTGGTTTAATTGCTTACATTTCCCACATCATCTCCCAGAACTGAAAAGCACCAGCAACTCCCCTTGTCATTTCCATTTCAACCCTGTCACTGGTGCTGTGAAATCAGGTCCCAAGGAGAAATATCTTTATAAATCAGTGACTAAATGCTTTCAGGAGATTTTTTTCCCCTAGACTTATGTGTGACTGGCAATGCCAAGAGGAGAATTCTTGTCATTGTCCCCAGGGTAGAACACTTCTGGTTACAACATAAATTTAGCCAAACCATAAACGCAGTAATTATAAGCAATAGGCATTATCTCTACTGAGAACATAGCTCTGCTCTGCGAGTTTATTAATGAGCAGATATTTTGAGTTAGTTTTTCAGTAGAGTTACTATTTCTGCCACAGGTTTCAGAGCGATGAAAGGGAATTAATTTATAGGCATACAAAGCAGGAAAACACAATCTGACTTCAGCTGCTGGTGACTGGTTTTTTGTCAAATTCATTAAGCCAAAGAGCTTTAGAAAAACTGGAAATTACTGTTTTTACCTTCTTTGCTTGGACAGCTATCAAACATATTTTATTTTTAGCATCAAAGTAGCTGAAAGAGCATTGTTAGAAAGAATGGTCTCTCCCTCTTGGCTCATGCAATGCACATCCAGGGAGGGGGCTCAGTTTCAGACACTGCTCTCAAAAAACTTTTTTTTCATTTCAAATCTAGCTCAGCAAACTTTAAGTGTTAACTCTGTCCCTTGAAGATTGTGGTCTTATCTAATTGGACAAGGTATTTATTTATATATAATTTTGTTCCTGTGAGTGTATTTAGAGGAGGATAGCCAATAGTATCTTCTGAGGACATAATGATCACCCTGAGTCAGACCAAAGCTATAAGTAGCCTCATATCCTGTCCCCAGCAGTTGTCACTGGAGGGTGGTGAGCCAAAGAGTATAAAAGCCAGGACATGGAGAAAGTAATTTTTTCCTGCTGGTTTCCTCTCTCAATTTCTAGAAATTAATGGTGCAGGGATTTCCTAAACCAGATGCTACTGTCAGAGCATGCAGCAATAGAACAAGGGGCAATGGTTTGAAACTAGAGCAAGATAGTCTTAGGTTAGACATTAGAGAGAAATTCTTGACCATGAAGGTGGTGAGACACTGGCCTAGGCTGCCCAGAGAGGTGGTGAAGGCCCCATCCCTGGAGACATTCAGGGTCAGGCTTCATGAGGCTCTGAGCAACCTGATGTAGTGCAGGATGAGGGTGGGTTAGATGACCTTTGAAAGTCCCTTACAACACTATGATACTATTCTGGATTACTGTGCTTAATAGCTGTTTTACCCAATTGTATGTATTTCATGTGATTATGCTGATAAAGAAGGCTATGATTGTTGCTCACTTGGTGTTCTGCCCAGCCTCATTGATCCTGCTCTCCTTACCATCTCTCTAGCTTGTTTCTTGAATCATGTATTGGCATCTGATGCAATTAAAAAACATGCCTCAAAGATACCAATCTCTGAAGAGGTGATTAACAGAATGATTGTTATAAAGCTATTTGCAGAAATCCATTACAAGCAATTTATTCTTCTATAGCACAAGCTGGAAACTACGTGTGCTGGGACTTCAAAATCAGGAGCAGCAAAATCTTCAGCCTTCACCTGTGCACTCCACGGAATTTTTTTCTCAGACACATTCTTACACCTGACAGCAATGACATATAATGACTCAAGCTACTGTGTCATGAAGTCACTAAGTGCAACCATCTATTCTCATAACTTCAGCACAACCAGACACAGCCTTATTCATAAGTGGGTGGGGAACTCCTCTGCCTTCTTTTCCAACAGGATTTACTAAAATACCCACCATGCTCAGCTCTTGTGCTTCTGTCAGACCAACAAACAGAAGCAGGAATGTGACAGTGCCTATTGCCAGATGCACGTTTGTGTTTTATATTCTCTGCCTTCTCATCGTAAAATAAAGAATAATCCACCATTGGGCTGCTTTCAAAAACTTCAGACAAAAGAATCTTGGAAGCAGGAGTCCCAATAACACTAAACATTTACATTATTAATCTTCAGATGGTACAAATGTTAATTAATCTCACTGGGTGAAATTCAGCCCCAGTAAAATTCTGATAACTCTTGGGGACATTTTCCAGGGAGATATTAGGCTTATGGGTTTTTTTCCCCTCTCTCCTTTTAGCAATCCTGCTCACTCCTATGCTCAGAGCAGCTCATAATTCACACTCTGCAAGAGGCATACCTTTGGGCAGAAGGAAATCTCATAATGTATCTGGTGGCTGTGCTGAGCTTAAATCCTGTCCTCTGTAAGAGCTGTGCAGCCCCAATGACTTCCTGGATATAACCAGTGGCACAAATTCGGCCCATTGTGAACAAAAGGGAAGAATGATCCTACTGGGAAAACAAGAAAAAACCCAAACTTTCAACTTTACTGAGCTTTACCTTAAAGTTTAGAAACTTCTGCAATTTGTAGTCCACGTTTCTCTGGAAGTGAAATGCAAACAACAATTTTGCCTCATTTCTTCTTTTTTTAATCATTGCAGACAGAATCAATATCACTCATATAAGAAATTTTAAAGTAAAACTTAGAAAATGCTTTCTTTTAGTGCTAAAACCTGCAGCAAATATAAACCATTGTAAACAAAACCTAATTTGCTAACATGCAGTGCTAATTTGATTACTCCAGATAAAAGTCTTAGTGGAACCAATTGGCACTTGCTGCAGTGTGAAACTGGAAGGATAATTTGCTAAGAGAAAAGTGCAAGCTCTCTTTGGCACCCTGAAATGTGTTCAGTTGGTTTTGTGTTTTTGCATTTGAGTGAGTACTCCAGCACAAATTGGGCACAATTAGCAGCACATTTGAAAAAATACAGCTCAGTTCTGGTGCTAATTTGTCCTTGCAATAACACCATTTTCCCTGTATTTACACTCAGTGAGCGTACAGAGGCTAACACAGAGGAAAGCTTTGGACAATTCTCATTTGTATAGTGCAGAGCAAATAATTCTTTGTGCCCCATGTGAAATGAGTCGAATATCTCAGCCCACTTTCCAGAGAACATGTGTCTACATCACAAAATCTGCCACCACAAGTTGGCACTAATTGGCAGTCTCAGCAAAGTGGCAAAGGAATGAATGGCCCCTGGATACCGAACTAACATTTTTCCCCTACAGGTGGTCTTTTCAAGTTGGAATTGAGACGCACATTGTTTAGGCAAGGTGAAGTTTGTGCTGCTGGTACATGTTTTGTTGATTCATAGAAGATTTCAATGTAAAGTGGAGCATTTTCATGAGCATTACATTCACACTATTAAAAAATAAACAAAACCCTTAAATTGTATTAAAAAGAAAAAAACTCAACAAAACAAATTCCAGCTGTCCCTATTTTCCCTCCCCACTTTTCCTCCTCAAAATCCTTAATATGTTCAAAGGACGACCAAATCTTTTCAGTTCTCTTCAGCATATATTGATGAAACAGCTCCCTTAGATCTGATACCAAACCAAAAGATTAGGCTGCCAGCTGCTTTTATCAGGGACCTGACTCTACAGACTTTATTCACATATAGCCCCATTTGTGCCACTTTCTAGGCCTTGTTCAAAAACCCACTGATATCAGTGGGAAGTCCTCAAAACTCCAGTAAGCTTAGAAAAAGTCCTTTGCTGAGAGGGAGGGCTAAAGAGCTAAATCTGCATAGTGCAGTCACGAGAAAAAAAATTATCAGAGATGCTTTGATTATGGAGTATAATGACATTTACAGGATAAAGAAATTGAATACTAAAGACACTCTTCAGAATGACTAAAAACTGAATTTAGATAGAGCAAAAGCAGAAATAAGTTAGATGTTTTTCCTCTTTTAAAAATGGCAATAAACTAATGATAAAAGCTTCCAAAGGAAACACAGAAGTCCAGGTTTGTTGACATTTTCAGCTCAAGATAGGAGAAGTGATTTAGTTATCCTCAAGAACTGACTGATATGTTACAGTGTTTGTTACAGGAGCTTGAACTACCTTATAGAGATCTATCCCATAATTATTCTGGCTTTTTAGATATGTTCTCAGAAATCACTGCATTGTGTACTGTAAGATGAGTTACTGATATTTAGTCAGATCCTTTTCTTAAGCTTCCAGCTACTGCAAACTCAATTGTATTTTCTCCTCCTTTTCAGAGGCTTGTAAAGGTGCTCAAATTTTGAGCAGCAGAGCTGTGTGTGTAGTATTTTCTAAAATGGAACAGATTTTCACTAAACTGAGAAGCAGCCCTTTATATTCAAGGGAAGAGAGGATTAATTCTCCTCTTCTGATTCCATCACTGAATCAGTCTTCTTAATATGACAGGTAACATCACAAATCAGTGGTCATGGGTTTCAGCCAGTGCAAGTGTTTGTTGGTTACTGGTTACTGGATCAAATATCTCATTTCACACTTGCTGGCACATAGCAGGTGGACACAGTTTTTCAGTGCTACCAAATCAGTCATGGATATGACTGATAAGCCCAAATTCTTACAGAATCACTCCATGTCAGGGATTGGAAGGGAGCTCGAAAGAGAAGTAGACTATTTCTTCTTTTCCTATATGAAGGGATCTTTTCCTGCCACATATAGCTCCCGGAGCTCTGCCAGTCCTCCCCCATTCCTTCCAATTGATCAGGAGTCAGAATTAGCAATCTGTAAATTATTGCAGATAAAATCCTGCACAGTGCTGGGTGTGAAGCAGGCCAGCTTCTGAACTGTGACTCTCAAATGTCACATTTTGGCCTCTGCTTGCTGTTTATCCACTCAAAGTGTAGAATATACTGGTCCTTTTGCTAGTACATCCTTGCATTTAGTTTAAGACCAGATGCCAAAAGAGAAGTAATCATAGTTTTATGAACCTGATCAGACTTTTATCAATTTGACCAGATCCTGAAAGTTATCACACTTTTATGAAAAGTCACTTTCTGAGGAAAAAGAAGGTATTACTTGACTTCCCTTGAAGAATACTTTTTTTTATCAAAAAGAGAATTTTAAGCTTCCTGGTCTTTTTATAGGATGTAAATGGGGATTTCTTTATACCATTCTTGTATTGTCTGCTTCATTTAGGGGGACGCAATTTGGCATCATCACAAATCATCCCAGAAAAACTTTGACCTGGAACTCTCTTACATAGTTTCACTCAAGTTTTGTCTCCAAGCGAAGCAGAGCGATTGGAAGGAAACAATACTTTCTTTTTGGCAAACACAACACACACATAGCATACAAAACCTGCTCTGTGGCCCTGACAATCTTTGCTCTACGCGTGCCAGATCAGCTTGTTAAACCAAACCTTCTACTGCACTGTTCACAGCTTGATGGCATGGTCCCACTGAGATCTGCTGTTAAGGGTTACAGTCTTGTACCATCAGACACTGAGTTGTTTAGCCCTGTGGTTATCATCTGTAGTTTCTATACACACTGGAGGGAAACGGATACCAGTAATACAGGTGAACAGATTGAGCAGGATAAGGATTGATCTTGTTGTATGGACTAGCGCCAGAGCACCAGTAACTAAGGTTTTCACTATGAATGGAGTCTCAAGCCAAAATACCATTCTCTCACCTATCGATAAATCAAAGCAATGCCCTGTCCTTTGACACTTCCCACAGTGTACACTACTGATCCCACATTCCTGGAACTTTACTGCTTTTCATTCCACTTTGTCTCTATCCCCTAGGTACAGAAGTGGAAGAATACCCTTCAGAAAGAATACCCCTTCATCAGTCATCCCGATGAAACCAGCACAACATTTGGCACACTCACCTTTTGCACCATGCTTTGAAGAAGCACAGAGCCACAGACTGCAAGTGCTAAGTGTTTCTGTTATTGTTGCTCCTGGACCAAATTCCCAAGGCTCCCTGTTTGGCAGTTAATTCAGCTATCAAGACTCTAGCCTCTGGTGTCCTCACTCTGCTATGAAAGGGGCAGTAAAAGGAGAAACCAAAACAAATACTACCTTGGGGAGAGAACAGGCTCTAAGAATGGAGTGGGAGATTCAACGAAGTGAAGGCAGGAAGGTCTGGTTTTGTGGTCTTGTGAGGCTGTTTCAAGTGCTTCCATGTACTGGCTTCTCCTACCTACCTGCCAAATTAACTTCCTTTCTTTTTGTTGTTTAATTCCAAAGAGCTACACAGAACAGCCAGTGAATGAATGTGTGTTCTGTAACAAGTCAGTCCAGTCTGTGTTCTTCTTCCCCTTCCCTTAGGCCCTACCTGTCTTCTAAACAAGTCAGACATTAGACATGGTAGCAGGCTCTGTTGACTGACATATGTGTTGAAATTAGAGCTTTGCTCACTGCTTCCACTTCTATTTGTTTTACACTATTGGAAAAAGCTCTCTAAATACATTTGGATAGCAGGTCAGGCCAGTGAGAAGTACTCATTTATTTCTGTCCTGCAGAATGGTCTGGCTGAATGGGAAACCCACTGTAGGGATGGCATTGGCTGGTATGAGCAACTGAGTTGCATTTGCTGCTTCCACTTATATTTTCCCAAAGTATTTAGAAAAAAGGTTTATATTTTAGAGCACACCAGGAAGGTTGCTGAGAGTGTATTTCCTAGTAATCATGGAAATTTCTTATTTAAAAGAAAAAAAATAAATGAAACAACACTGAAGTAAAGCTAAAGTAAAAAGGCAGATTTTAAGAGAACACATGGTACCTGCTAATGTAGCTACGATTGACTTCCATTAGAAACGAAGAAAATGACGGTAAGAGCTAAAAAACAAGACTGCAGAATCATCCCTCTTTTCATGTCAACCCCTGAGGTGTCAGGTACAGTGAATATGTATTACCATAAAGCTAATACCACAGGCCAGATGGTTCAAATTTATGTACTAAGCACCAGAAACAGTACACAACAGTCTGTTGTGTTTCCACAGGAGGGTTCTCGGTTTTGAGCAGCTAATTAGTCTGAGGCCCAATCTGAACATTTTTCCACACAAAAAAGAACATGTACAGAAACAGGCCAAAGTCCCTCTCCAACTTAGAGTAATGAAAACAGGCAGGAGAATATTGCCTGAGGGAACAGTACAGACAACTGAGACAGGTAGGTTGAGAGAAAGAGAAAAAAGCAAATCTTAGGAGAAGAGATACTCTCCATCTTCAAATTTTGCTCAGGAAGCTGCGGTACCAAGGGTCAGCTTGTCACAAACTAAGGCCAGATGGTTGGAATAAATATTTCACAGGTTGCATAATTTACACAATGCTTATTTTAACTGAGTCACCTGTTATGGCAATCCTTCAGAGACTTGGAGACAGGGACACCTAACTTGTGGGTCCCAAACGAGCTTAAACACAGGACCTCTCTGCTCTGCCTCAAAACTCCTGATTTTTCTCAGAAGCTGGATTCTCTGGGATCTTTGATGGTAAGACCACTGACACAAATCAGACAACAGAGTTTCTGGACTGTACTGATGACACAGAAACTAAATTCCTCTTCTTTTCTACTTCCTTCAGGCACCAAAGACTTTTTATTTGCAGGTTGGGGCCTCAGCTATTTAATGGGCCACAAGCCAAAAAGGTTCTGTAAAATACAGAATTTTTTTTTGCTTCTTTTTTCCTCCAAAGAGGAAATTCATGCATTCAGATGCACTAGGCACTTTGGTAAAACCGAGATCTGGAGCACTGCAATAATGTTTAATCCCATTACTAATGCTTATTTTAGAATCTGCTTGTCCTTAAAGACATGATAGCAATCTTAATTATTGTCTCCAACATGTATTTGCCTGAAATAATTATTATACTTCATTCCTATAGAGACAATGAGATAAAACTCTAATTTTGTTTTATTGGCCCTTCTATCCATCAAGAAATTAGTTTCTTGTGAGAGCTTTGAAGTAGTCCCCTTCATGGATTAAACCCCTTGAAAGTAACAAGAGCAGAAGGGTGGGGTGTGGGGGAATTGAAATAATTTACATCCCAGCAGACATGTAATGGGAATCAACAATGCAATGAGACCTACACGAGGGTTGAGAGGAAAACGTTGAGACTTGCTATTCGGCGTGAAAAAAAGTCTGTTTAGCTGCAGCTTTTAGCTCAAGAGACAACCAAGAGCTGCACCAAGACAGAGAAAATAAGTAGCAAAAAAGGAGCTTCCCTAATAATAATAATTTCTCTTTTTTTAAAATAAAATTTAAAAAGTTTATTGGATAAAAAGAACATCAAATGCTTAACTCTCACTTGGCTGCTTGCCAAGTCAGCTCAGGCTCATGGCATTGGTGCTAATATTATATGGTGTGTAGGACTAGATAGAACAAACTCTAATTAAGCAACAGCTAGATTTGATTTTATATCTACATAAGACAATCAAATCTCCAAATATCTCCAAAACACAAAAAGCATTATACTCGGAATTTTGCTACAAACAAAATTTTAGTCACATTTTTTCCTCAAAAGACAGAGCTGTAAACTTGACCACTGAGGCTGGTTTACGTATTTACCTCCAAACTGATATAGTTCATTTTCCTCTGAAAAAAAAATTCAAACAAGACAGAAAAGAAAATCCACCCATTAAAGGAAAAACTTTAAGCACAAGAATTACACAAGCTGAGATCATAGCAGCAAGGCTCAGTATACAGTGGTAGGCAAGGATGGATCCCACGCAATGCTTGGAGCTGTCTCCTGGGATAGAAGGAACAGTTTGGGCTGGTCTTGTAACATCTTATACAGAACTAGTGCTTTTCCACGGAAAGCAATGATATCTTAAGTTTTTAGGAACTTGATTGTAATGGGTGCTCAGCATCCTGCCCTGGAGGCAACAGAACAATTACACATGCTCTGAACTTTATGAGTAACACAATAGATCTAGAATTTAGTCATGTCTTTAACTCATTCATCTGGATGAACACAAGAATGCTGAAGCCCCTGCAGATTGGAAGCTCTATGTATATTTTCAAATCTAGATTAACCCTTCTTCAGAGAAAGAAGGATAAGAAGAGCATGTAAAGTAACCACACAAAACCTAAGTATGTGCAGAACACAAGTTTTCCAGTGCTGGCCTATGTCTAGCACATGTGGCAGATAAGCAACCTTTCCTCTCCACCCTCCCATAGTGGATGTAACTATAAAACATCATTTTCTTTTCTGCACATTGCATGTTTAAATTGCTGAGTGTCTAATATCCACACAAGCAGGTGTTAATTCTTTCAAGGCATCGAGATAGAGACACAAAACCCGTCCACTACCTCTTCCCCTTCACACACACTGACTTTTGCTCTTTCTGCATTCTGGCCTTAATGATTCAAATTAAAGATCTCTGTCTGACGGCAAGTGGCTGCTCTTTTAGTAAGCTTCCCACTGTACTGCAGCCTCCATACTACTGTGCCATAAGAAAAGTGTATTCACTTCTTCCAAATGCAACCTAAAAAGCCCAAACAGTGGGAAACCTCGTCCTTGGTATGATGCCAAGGAAAGCTTGGAGAGAAAAATGGTAATGTACAGACAATAGTACAGATGGTGCTGGTGAGGAAAACACTATATATATGATTAGATTAGCACAAGAAATGCAATGCAAATGGTAATCACATGTATGTCACCAGTGCTAAATATAAACTTGTTGGAGTCCTTCCCTATGGAGTAAGTTCAGTGATATTGATAAGGTTTTGTGCTTCAGTTGTTGAATGAAAGTCTTCAGTCTAGCTTAAAGATATGTGCTGACACCTTAGTTATGTTTTTGGTAAGTAAAGGCTCCTATTTCTTCTGTAAAAATCATCTTAGTCATGCAGACGCCCCATGGGTTTTACTGCTACCCTTTCTACATTGTCTCTGGCCCTGGGAATGCTGTGCAGCAATTTACTAAGCTTGCATTTTGCAGAGTCTACACTTGTACACATCAGCCTGGTACAAGAGGAACACATAATCCCATGAAATAATCCGGTTCTTAAAAAACAACACATATGCATAGTAACTTCCTCTTTGCTGATTAATATTCTCAAAATTCTCAGCACTGTTCAATCATGTGATTTAAAAAACAGTTGCTGTTGTCATGTGAAGACCAAAAAGCAAAACTGCCTTACAGCTCTGCAGCAGCGATGGGAAACAGTCTTTTAGAATATCAAACCATTGGGTTTAGGAGAAAACCAGCAACATTGTTCAGGTGACACAGTTCACAGGGGACACACTGGCTGCCTGATGGGGTTCTGCCAGGCAGTCCACCATGGGTTGTAAATTCCTATAGAAGCAACAATATCATTTTGATAGGAAGTAACAAGTCATGCAAAACTACAGGCTATATAGCATGATATCAGAAAAAGTGCCAGTATTGTAAAATTAAACAACAGACAGAAAAAACCAGAATTATACCTATCAAATCCCTCAGCCTGGAGAAGAGAAGGGTCCAGGGAGACCATAGAGCCCCTCCTAATCCCTAAAGGGGCACTACAAAATAAATGGAGAGATGCTCTTCACCATGAAGTGGAGCAATAGGATGATGGGGAATAAATTCTTTCCTGTGAAGGAGGTGAGGCACAGGCCCAAGTTGCCCTGGAAAGCTGTGGCTGCCCCATCCATGGAGGGGTTCGAGACCTGGTTGGATGGGGCTTTGAGCAACCTGATCAATTAGGAGGCATCCTTGTCCAGGGCAGGGATTGGATGATCTTTAAGATCCCTTCCAACCCAAACATTCTATGGTTCTATTTTGTGTGCAAATTCTTATGTATTTCACAGGAGGTGACACAACTTTCTTACTCAGTCAGACATCAAAATAAAAAAATACAAAAGCTGGTTGTCCCCCCACTCACTAGCAGGAAAATACCTATACTTCTGTGAATAACACCTGGTGTTGCAGTACTGTGTTTACAGTAGTTCTGGTCCAGCTAAGCAAATATGATCAGAAACTGTTGCAAACTGCTTACATCGCACTAAGTTTGAAACTTAGGAAACCCCCATCGGAGTTCAATGCATTGTCAGTGGTTTCCCTCATAAGATTTCCCCAGGCTATACCAGATCTAGGACTCTTAGAAAATCTTAGGGAGTAAACAGAAAATGCTGGAGTGCCGTCTTCCCTCCCTGCATCCCCCAGGAACAGAAAAGCGAGTGGAATTTCAGCCGACACTTTTATTCCTGTGCCGTTACATAATTGCACTATCCCTTTGCTGAGCTCCTCCCTCTTCCAGCAGGATCAAACCCATTCCGGTCTGGGAAAACGAGACAGGGGAAAAGTATGTGACTTGCTCGTGGCTACACAGCAAAGCAATGGCAGAGGTGGGAGGAGAAGATGCAGGTCCTGACAGAGCCGTTGCTGAAGCCCTACAAAGCTCCACATTCCTGCCATTCCTCACACATACTTTTTAAAACCTGAAACATTGCTGCATCACAGGCTGACCATCCGGCTCCCTGCACCACCTGCTTCTTAATGATCACTTTGCCATCCAGGCTGCACAGACAGACACTGTAGCTATTTATTGCTTTTGTTTCAAGATGATTTAAGATTTTTGGAAATCGTGCCCATCACGTCCAGCATATTCACTGACCAGTGAATATGCCTTCCCTAACCACAGGCTACATTTAAACATCATCGTCTGAGTCTTCTATTCTCTTAAAATTCTGCAATGGATTCCATTTACTAATACTAACAGGAAATCCCATGAATCTGCCTCATGCCCTTTCACTGACTTCACAAATCCAATTGATACAGATAGAGCCAATTTCTGAAACTGCAGCTGTCCGCACTTACAAAGCTCTGACTGTTAGATAAGAAAGTGCCAGCTGGAACAAGAAGTTTCTCCTACTACTAGATGCCACACTCTTAGCCAAGCGGGCAGCTGTCAGCTTGGTTGGTGGCAAAGCTGCATAAATGGGAAAGCCTTAGATCCAGTCCCTTGTACTCACCCTAAAGTAACTGAGAAGTCCCACAGCAGGAAATGTGAGAAAAACTCAGCCCCAGAAGAAAATTGAACTTGTCTCTGAGTTCCCAGTACCCTCTACAGAACTTTGTATCACTTATGGACCATAGGAGCTGGAGCCTCAGTAAGGTGTAGTACTTAAACCTAGAAGCTATGCTGGCCCTCTTTCAATCTGAGAAGAGCCACCGCCTCAGTTTCACTGAAACAGAAGTTAAAGGCTTCTTCAAGTCTGAGCAGACTGTACTTCACAAAGTTAACATCTGGTTTTATGATAATTTTCACTGCTGATTTTAAATCTTGCATGAGTTTTAGTCACATAGCTCCCTCTTGGAAAATGTTTATATGCTCATCCATTCACTTGTGCTATCTTCCGGCTTCTGAATCCCTCCTCTCCTTTTCTGATGATATCTAAATGCCAATCTCTCTCCCCCTTCATCCCCACATCAATTTCTGAGAGAAAATTTTTAAAAGTATTTGTAAGCCTTACCCTTTGCATCCAGACTTTCTTGAGATTTGTAATCTTTTTAATCTTCCTCCTAAAAAAGGAACTTTTCAAAATCCCCTTTTCTATTTGATAAATACATCAGTTTTATATAATTCTTTAGTGCTTTAAGAACATGTTGGGACGGATATTAAAAAAGTAGCATTCAATAACTTTGGATTATCTATGGGAAGCTTTGATATCGTCATAGAAATAACAAGGTGATTTGATCTACTATGATAGATAGGTAGTTATGTATCATTTGGTTTCAAAGATCTTAAGATACTAAGAAGAATGTCAGTCCATACATCGGATTCTAAAGCCTGTGGAAAAAAATTATTTTTGGTTGGTTGGTTTTGGTTTATTTTTACTTTTAAAGTGAAACCCTACATAAAACCATTCATAAAGATAAAGGCACTCATAATTGCACACTGGTTTTGCTCTTTATCTTGATATCCTTCCTTACCATAATTTCTTGAATGAGAAAAGGATCTTCAGGCAAAAGCTAAGAGAAGAATAAACAAATAAATTTAAAAATAAGAATTAAAGCCCAAATGGAATGGTAAATACAGCACTCAGGGATGTATTTTTTTTCTTAATGGAAACTTTATATATGGATCCATTCAAGTTACGTGTATGGCAAGCAGACTGTGGCTTTGTGGGCTTCTTAATAAAAATATTCTTGACATAAAAATTACTGTTCTAGAAGGCTTTGTGGAAGGGTTGGAAAAAAATTCCTCATGTGCAGACCTATGTAAACTGTCTAAAAAGTGGGGAGATATTTTTTGGATAGAATCTGTCTTCCCCACCCCCCGACCCATTGCAGACTTCTGTCTCGTTTTATAAAACTGATTTGCTGTGTTGTTTCAGAGGGAGCAGCTGAGCAATCCATTTCATTGCCTCCCTTTCCCATGGAACAAATCCCCCTCAACCCTTCTGCTGCATCCTGACAGAGATTGCAGGGCCTTTCTTTGCTGGATTCTTTCAATAATGCTGTAATTGCAACATTAGGAGAAACAACTAGGACTAAAAGGAGCTGCTTCTATATGCCAGATCTACTTAATAACTTAATTAAATAAACAGAAATATAATTATAATGTAAATATTTCCTTTCTTTAATTCCTAGGCATCCCGCGGGAGAGAATATTGCTGAAATGATATAAAATTATTGAAAATCTTTTCAGTTGCTCCACACTTAAAAACCGTTTTACTGCCTTCCCACGCCTACCCACTTGTAAGATTCCCCTTTCAAGATTTCAGAACCATCTATCAGTCAGAGAAAAATGCATCCTTGGAAATGAATACCCCAGATAGTTAGAAGTGTTTATAATTGAAAAGGAACCATGAGGAGCAAATTGCTCTGTAATTTATAACTGCAGATTTCCTTCCTCAAATTATTTTCATTCAGCAGTTTTCTCTGAGAACTTTAACCATTTCAAATGGTTTTGCAAAAAGGCAAGAAGCTCTCAGATCAGATTGTCTTTTGGCACGTACACAGCCACTCCAAGATTGTGATCCTACCTTATGGCTTTATATTGAATAAACTCCAATGCCTTCAATGCGTTTGCTCATGGTTTATATCAGCTCATCTGAGGCCGGGATTAAACTTATCATCAAAAGATTAGTCCCCCTCTGTTGTCTTCAGGGAATTTTTTTCACTTCACCACAAAAAAGTTCTGAAAAACAACCTATTACTCCCAATTATTCAGAAAGAATAATAAAAATCTAATCAGTGAGAATCATACAACTCTGAAACTGCAGCATGCTTGGTATCACCCCAGGTCAACCAAGCATTATGAAAAAACTCTCTAAACAAGAAAGAGTAATAAAAGGTTTTCTTCAAATTAGGAATAAAACTCCCACTGCTATTTGGATATGATACCTGTTTACAGTGATTTTTAGCTTTGTTCCTAGTCTGTCAACACTATAAAAGGTGAAAACCAGAATGTAAATTGGCAAACCCACTGACAAGTACTTGAGTTTCTTGGGACTTTTTTTGCAGAAGGCTCCAAGAGGTCCCGGACCTAAGCAGGACATTCCCAACTCCCAAGGAACAAAAAGAATCAGCAAGTTACAGTTGCAGTAACTGTGGTCAACCCAGATTTTCCAATGTCGTCTTCCTACATTTCAAAGTCTAGACCCATGTTTGCCATCTGACAGTTTCAATCCTACTCTTTTTCATATGTACATATGACTTCACTTTATATGCCACAAAACATGCAGTGATTTTCTGGCAGATGTCCCCTGAGATTGCCCCAGACCCAAGTTTGGCCTAGGGACCTCCTACATCAATCCAATATGCATGCTAGAATACACCACACCAGCAAATGGTTATGCCATTAACAACATTTTTCATCTGTAGAATGCAAGACACAGGTGTGTATTGTGTTTTTAGGAAGAAGCAAAGAAGATGACTTCATGCCACACTTTGGAAGGGGGATGTAAAAGAGTTCAGACAGCTAATGCTGAAAGAGGGAAGGACAAGCTGTACTCCATGAAAGGAAGGCAGATCATAAGTTACTGCTGAAATTCACATGACCTGCTTGATAAAGCTGCAGCAACCACATTCCTCTAAGAGCAGTTAGCGCACAGAGGAACGCATGGGAGAGAGCTCTCAGCTGGCAAACGTTCCAGCGACAGCTCCCCCTCACTGATGCCGAGAGGCCCTCTTGTCCCTTGGCCACACGGCCTGCCAGCTTTCACACAGCAAAAAACTTTTTAGGATCAGTTCATTGCTTGCCCTTGTTTATCCTCACTATTGTTACTGTCACATAGCACTCAAAAGTGCCATTCAGAGAATCAACTCCCATATGCCAACTACAATGCAAACACATGGGGACTGATGACCTACATAACAAGACATCTGACTTCTTGCATGTCCTGTGCTTCTGTATTGAGGCACCTCTGCCCCAGCTGAAATTCAGAGGGCTTTATAAGGAGTAGATCTGCAGGTTTGGGGGTTAATCAGAGATTACCTATGTGCTAAAATGGATAAGGGAAGAAAAAACCCAAAACTGATTAAACCCAGTGTTGACACAGACTAGTAGCATGTGTAAATTCATGGCTGCAAACTGGTTCAAGCCTGAAAGAAGAAAAAAAAAAGAATTAAAAATGCAATACATTCATAGAGGACATGCTCATTCACAATTCCCTGTTCCTTTAATACTCATCTCCTTGTCTTCAGAAAAAGTGGTCCTGGGCTTACTGCCATTGTTGTTTGCATCTTTCCCCTCTTCAGACCTATTTTTGTTTCTACATAATGTTCTTGATTCGTTAAAAATAAAAGTTTATATTTATCTATATAGTTATACACACATATTCCACTCAATTTCCTCAGGATATGACTCTTCCATGCTGCATAAACTTCCTTCCCTAGACTTCTCTGGCTCTATCATTCTCTTTTACTACTGTCCAGGGTGCAGCTGTCAGAGGCAGGAAGCCCCAGACTCTCCTGCTCATACACAGATTGATCAAGGTCAGGAAAAGGGTAGCCAGGACCTGCTGCCTCCTGCCCTCTCAAACCTTTCACATCAAAACAAACAAGTCCCCAAATAGCCTAGTGAGTTTTCAAATGCAAAATGATTCAATTAAGTAGTTGGGGTATTAATGTATGACCCATCTCCAGCAAGCACATCCAGGTTATGGACCTCCCAGAGCTGGCAGAAGGCTGAGAGGTGGGCAGAGGAAGCTCAAGTGACCACCTCTAACACACAAAAACTGCAGTGGGTAATTATGTTGGTGAGCTTTGTTACATATGAAAGCCTCAAGGAATAAACCAGATATGCCTGAATATTGATACTGCTGTTATTTACAAGAACTAAAAATGAGATTAGGTAAGAACTAACTTACCAGCATTATCAATGCAACCTGATTTCCTAATTTTCAAAGACTTGCAGATAACATGCTTAGATTAGAAACTGGATTTTCTTCTTTTCCCAAATAAATTTTACTTTAACTTGGAATAGAGGACTAGAAAAGGAATACATCAAGTGCCATAGAAAACTTCAAGATGATATTATGTGGGTTCTCACTCAGTCTGTCAACATATTATGCACAAGAACGATAGACAAAAACAAAAAGAAATCCTACAAAAATAGCTTAGGGGATGTTAGAGGTTTTCCTCAAGTTTGTGAAGGTTGATTTTTTTGGAGTCTCATATAAGATTAGGAGAAATTGATGTGTAAATGATAGCTTCAAAGAAGGAAACTTCATGAACTGATTTGGAAAGAAAGGGTGATGTTGACTTCAGAGAGACTGGGGCATGAGGAGTCACGTGAAATTCAAGAGAATCATCTTAATTCTAAGTATTCATCAAAGTGTCTCATAGAAGTATATCAACATGCTGGGTGAAAAATTGCTGTTCAATGGAGCAGGGTTTCAACTGTGAAAAGGTGAACTGGAACCCAAATGAACTTTTCTACACTAAAGAAGATGCATAAATCCTGCCTGCCCAGTTTTAGAGAAAAAAGACAGCTGCAACATTTGGATTAAGAACCAAAATGAATCAGATTCACAGTTTCTCTGATCCAAGGCCTTAATTAATACCTGCCTTTGCACCAATAAGCAATCCCACAGACAGATTATGTAAGGTGTCTTCAGCTCCCTACAGATTTCAGACGGGGTATGAAAAACTTAACTTCTTTCAGGGATTGACCCACCCTGAGTAATAATGACTGAGAAAATAAAAAATAAAAATAAAGAATAAAAATTCCATCAAATTATAAATATCTTTTGCACCTTCTTTTGCAATTTCAAAGCCCTCAGAAGCATTCAATGTTGTTATTGGAGCAATAGGGTAATTATTATAGTATAAACATGTCAAAAGTAAAAATGCCCTCTTATTTCCCTTTGATTTTGAAAGAAGAATAATTATTTTGAAGACATGCAAGTTATTGGAATTTAAAATACCAGACAAATGTAGCCTAGCCTTGTCAGATACATTGTGCCTTTAATAAGACATTTCCTAGCTTCTACAACTACAATGGAGCCTCCACAGCTTTTTCAGATCTACTCTCCATGGTAGTTAGATCATCCTAGAGTACAGTGGCATAATAAAACTACATCAATTTAAATGCTTTTTTCTAAACCATTACTCTCTATCAAACTGGCTCACTAAAAGAAAACCCATACATCAAATTATCATTGCACATCAAAAAGCAAGAGGAAGAGGACTTCAGGATGGGACCATACCTTAAGGACCATTCCACTGCCAACACCCTCCTGAATAGGACAAATGTTTGCTTTTCCTTTGACATAAGATCAGACACAGAGTTATGAGACTATTGCCCTATAATAAGCAGAAGTCGCCAGCAAACTAACCTTCTCTTGAAGACTACATCACCTCATTGAACTAGTACCTCTTCAGAAGTGCCACCATGGGTCAATGTTGGGAATTTACTGCCCAGTGGCTGTGTCAGAATTTCCCCTGTAGTCCTTGTAGATGCTCATCTCACCAATGCTTGCACAGTTTATGATTTGTAGCAAGTGTACAATTGGCATTCATGGAATGAAAACTCTTAAAAGAAAACCCATTCTACCCTAGCACATGTCACATTCAGCAAGTAATATTACAAATACTCTATTTCCATAGAAACAAAGATTTTTGTAATTGGAGTTGCAACTGCAGTGCTTATCTTCTGATGATGATTTAACCCCATTAATTATGCCTTGGATACTGATTTGCTGTTATGCTGATCTATTTCTTACTCTGTGTGTCAGTCCTTCCGAGTTTAGTCTAGATTTTGGTCTTAGTTCCAGGGTTGGAGAGTTCCAGTGAATTGTGTGTTTGGCAATTCAAAACTGGTGGACAAGTATTTTGGACTCTCACCACCCAAAGAAATCAAGTTCCTCTTTGATGCTTGGCACTTTCCTGGGTGCTTCTTTAATATTATATATAGAACTGGCATTACTTTTTTTTTCTTTCTGTTTCTTATAAACCTGAGTTTCTTATTCTTAATAACATGTTGGCTTGATTTCAAGTCTGCAAATATAATCCCTGATATAAACACCCAAAATTTATGCATTGTATTGGAATTTCAAGGCAATTATTAGCCTATGAGTGCTTGCATAACTCTTTCCTCCTAGTATATTATTCTCTTAAGAGCTTACTGAACTGATATTCATATTTCCTCACCATTCCAAAAAACATCTCATGTTATCACCATTTATGACAAACTGCCCTGAAAGCCCTGAACTTTAATGTTAATGGTTGTTTTTTTTAAAGTTTCCATCTGTCATGCTATTCCATCTCTACCATATACATTTAAGGATGTATCAAAGCCAGAGTTCATGGTTCAGGGTTACAGAAATGAGACATTTACAAATTCTCTGAATTGAGAGAAAAAAAATTACAGATTAGATCAGGATCACTATCTCTACCACTCATTATTGACATCTAACCTAGAGAGCTTTCAGTGTTACAGATTCATTATCACATCAAAACAGGTAAAATTTATTCTCCTGAAACAAAATAAGGAAGCACAACTGGGCTTCAGAGTTCCACTCTTAGTTAGGGAAGGTATTAGCTCACCATCAGTATGAGTGCACTGTTTGTAGACCTCATGTATGTTATATACGAGTTGTGTGTGCCCGGCTCTGTCTTAATCCATATCACATCATGTCATTATTTCCACATGCAGTATTTTGTCACAATTTTCCTGTGTAATCTGGGGTAAATTTCTTGACACTTTCTTTGTTCAGTCTTACAGACAACACTCCGTAGCTAACTTGTCCACTCAGAGGTGAGATGAAGTTTAAATAACTTCATAGAGAGGATCATGCTTGGTATTGGAAACTCTCATTCTTTGGCTATGGTAGATTTTTATTTTGGCAAGGGCAGAACTAAAATGGGAAGGGTTGAAGCTTTCCATTCTTTTCACTCTGGGCCTGCAGGTGACATGCTTGTATTTGGAAATTAGCTCACTGACCAAAGCTGTCTGAGCACCATTAACTGCTGTGGAGGCTTCTCATTTAAGACCAGTCATTGCTATTGATTCTGAGGATCATCTGATTCCTTTTAAGAGGCCCCTCCACTCTTTCATAATTAAATTTTCCAGGCCTCACTAAATAGGACAGCATGACTTGAATGAAGGTAATACACAGCATATGTATTGCGAAAGCATAAAATAACAGCAGAGTTCTCTCTAACAGATAGCCATGAATAAAGGACATTAATCATATGAAATATTAATTTGCTTTTGCAACATTTTTGTTTGAGGAACTTTCATGTTCATGTCTCTTTGGTTAACATATAGATATGTAGAATAACTACTTTATTCATCTGATATTCATTATGGTAGGCAATCATTCTTATCATATTTACAGCCATTCAGGCTACATCTATAGTTGGTACTAAACAGTACCAGTTTTCCTTTCCTGGTCTTTACATCAAATAGAACGATTTAGCCACTCCCATGCTATTAAACTTTTTTGCTCTACAAAATAGGCTGGCCACTTCCAGTTGCCTTCTAGGAGTATTGCAATGGTCTCCCTTTTCAGGTCTGTGGTGTTAAAGGCTGTGTACTAACTGTTCTCAGGCCCCATGGACTGATGTCACCACAGCAAGAACACTATAAGGACAGATAAGCAGATCAGCCTCTGAGAGCTGGAAGTCATTCAGTCACTTCAAGGAAGTGAAGGACCACTCTGGATGAAGCCTGTAGTGCCCTCTAATTTGACTCCCTCTTCAGAGCAGACTAGGTTCAGTTCCTCCCTCACTTCCACTGGTTCCACACTGGCCTAAAAGGTTAATGGTGGTCTTCAGTATCACTTCTCCTGATTATAAATGAATGAGTTCCAGTGTTATCAGAGACAACTGCCACCCAAGACTCAAACTCTGCATTTGACTGATTATAACTTCCTTCTGCATTTTGTCTTGCAAAGTAAAAAAGAGAACTTGCAAGCAGTCATTCATAAACAAGCTCAGGACTGGACCCTATCAATAGACATAATCAATGTAGATAGTGTTACCTATTATATTCTATATAATGGCCAGTCTTTTGCAGGGGAAGACAAGGGGGAGGTGCAGGCATGCTTGACACTTCCAGGTTTATATGTCTTAAAGATTGACTTTGGATTTCTTTGGTTTCTATAGTACATATTTTCAGAATTTTTGGATCCGATTCAGCTTATTCCACTGAACAAAACAGTTTCACTGCTCTAAGACCAGAGGAACACAGTGGTGAATCAGGCCCTTTATTTGACTCCAATGGCTTACTATCAGGCCCACTGCAAACTACCTATTGAAAGCATGACAGCAAGCACTATGCTCTATAGTAAGTATTTGGGGTATCATGCTCCTAAGTATAGGCCATATGAAGAGGTCTTTTGTTCAGGAAAGCAAACTGTACACTGTTTACTAAGCCACACTCCAAATATAGTATCGATAAAGCACGGCTAAAATCAACTATTGCCTCAACAGGCATTCACATATTTTGTCTGAATTAAGCACGCTTGAATCTTTGGGCTACAATGCATCCACTCAGTTCTCTCACAGAGTGTTCATGCAGGAATAGAGGAGGCTGGGAGCGGGTATCGGGCAATGCACAAGAACTTGAGGCTCCAAGTGGGGAAGAAAAAAATTAGAAAAAACCAAAATAAAAATAAACCATATGGAATCCACACTCAGATGCCTTTAAAAGAACCACAAACATTCTTGCTGCCTCAAGCTGCAAATGTCGTGAAACAATTACTGGGCTGGGGGACTTCAAAGGTTCACTGAGAGCAGCAGTTTTATTTTTCAATCAAACACAGGAATAGGACTTTTTTTTTCCTCCCTCCCTCTCTTGCTCTCTCTTTTTTTCTTTCCTGAATGAAACAGCGCCCAGGCTTCCTCATTTCAAAAACCCTGTTCCGCTTCGCTTGACCACTCCATAACCTTAAGAGAAGCTCAAAAACTTCAAAACAAAACTGAGTCACACGGAATGAAAAAGACATGCCTATATCTCATTAAAGTTGAGAACTGCTGCATTCCTTGTTTGTAAAATTTACATGAATGAGCTTTAAGAGCTTGCAGCTGAACGCAGGCTAAAGCTTGAACTTCCATAAACTCCAATGTACTTGGTCATTGATTCTAGAAGGTGACTGGCAGTTATTCATCGGGATCTGCAATTTCATAATGCACCGCGCGCAGAAACAACTGGACTCCTTGCCACTGGCTAGCCTATTTAAACTTACTCTTTCCCCCCCCCTTTTTTTTTTCTCCACTTTCTGGGCAATCTGTACTTTTATTTCATGTTTTCAGCTCATTTTCCTTGCAAGAGCTTTTGGCAAAGTCTGCAGGGCTGTTCACCTAGAAGTAGCTGGTGGAAGTAGCTGTGCTTAATGCCAAGTTTTCTGATGGCTGAAAACACAGGGCATGTTTGGCAAAGCAGATGTATGCCCAGCTGTCCAAATTCTGTAGTAGTGGAAGGAGCCCATCTCCCCTCCACACCAGGAAAACGCAGGCTGCTCCTGGAGGCTGGATTCCAAAGGGTTAAGTTGCCACTGACCCCTCTGTAGAGTCATGCACACAAAAATCATGCAGAAATAGCATGCTGCCCCCTTTGAAGAGAACTGAGTCAGATTGTTAAAAATGAAACTGACTCATTGTAGCAACAGTGGTCACTGGAATGGCATCTCCACAACTGCTGCGGTAAGAGAGGAAGCTGCCTGACCGCAACTGCCTTTGTGCTTATTCTAGCTGTTTAAGTTCTAAAAACCACAAAACCCCATTTCAAATTCCACTGTATAGCAAGGTTTGTGTAATGAGGTTACAATTCATAATAGGATCATTGAAAACTGAAACAAGCAGCATTAATATGTGGACTGCCTGCAACGAGCTAGCAGCAGCCTGATGATGTCATTTTTAATTAAAAGCCTGTCCCTGTTTGATACACTAAAAAAGAGTGCAAATCAGGGAATATGCACTGATCCCATCCATAGGGAAAGACTGTCAAGCAGCATAGTGGTATCACAGAGCACCCCGCGAGCCATATGGCATGGCTTTAATGGAACTAATTCCCACATACTCTGCTTGTGTCACGCATATCAGAATTCTGCTCCCAGACTGAAAAGACATTTGTCAAAAAGAGGGGGAGGAGAGGGCTCAGTGATAACCAGCATCGTGTCCTTTATCATGTGGCAGACCATAAGTGCAACTGCAGCAGTGCTGAGATCAAGCGGAAATCAGCTGCAAGTTTGTGCAAAAGGGGACATCCTCCATTGGAGCCCGTCAGAGTCACTCTTGCTCCTTTGACTACGCAAATTTACAGCAAAGCAAAGTCTAAGCCTTTTCGCAGATGAGAGTTAGCAGAATGGCTGATATTTGTAGAGCAATTTACTCATCCAGTATTGCATTTTCACCTAAGACTGAGTGGCATGGAAAACATCCACAAGAAGCTTACCTTCTAAGATCAGATTCTGCCAAGTACTTGTCACTGTTGGTTCCCTTTCAGCCATGTGCTTCCTTTAAGGAAATTAAGACCAACTCTGGACACATTCCTGTGTGTCTCAGTAGCTGCTGAACATTTTGCACCTCTCAAAAATCGGGCACAAAGGCTTCAGTCAGCTGGCACCTAGTTCTCTGAAGTGAAAGAGATATAATTCTTACCTAGCTGAGTAAGATGTAAGATGCTACTAGTAATGAAGAATGTCATAATTTGGGTGAAACAATAGAAGAAAGATGACCAGGAAGAAGTTTACACTTTAATTAACTACTGTTACCACGTCCTACAAATATTACAAATTAACTTTGCCATTTATTTAGAATTCTATTTTTAGGTTTTCCACTCCAAATTACTGAGTTTGGGTCCAAGCTATGAAGACCATTACATGAGCAACTCTTATGCCAAGCTGTTCTGCAGATCTGCATTAAGTCAATAAGATTTATGTTTTCTTTCTAACATTTCAGTGAAGAGTTTGATGCAAGGGTTTATGTGGATCTCCAAAAAACATCAAGAGTTGATTACAATCAAAAACAAACTTGGAAATCATTAAGGTTTTGACATTAGGTGTCAGATTTAGAGAGTCCTGCTCTCACTTAGAATATATATTGTCATAAATATCAGGGATATTTAGCTTGAAACTTCATTTGGACTAGTAGTTTTATTTCATCCAGTACTTAAGTCCCCCCACCAGCAGTTTTACACAGAAAGTAAGAACAGAGAAGTCTGAAGGTAGCTGCAGACCTGCAAGAATCTTCCCAGCTTCCTGTTGAAAAACCAAAAAGATTTCTAGAAGGATTCAGTTTTAGCCCAACTGAGAAATGCTTGGGCATTTCAGTGCTAAGCACCTGGACAAATTCTGCTCACCAGGCACCATCCTGCAGGATTCCTTTCTGCAAGACAGAACCAAACAGGACATCTCTCACCAAGGCAGCTACTCCTTTATATCCCGAGTCTGGGTGCATGTGGCTGCAAGCACACACACATGTATGAAAGGGAGAGAGTCCCAATAACCAGCTTTCGAAGTCAGTGGGAGGGAAGGATTACCATAGGATTGGACCGCACATGTTTCATTTTCATAGAGACTTAGAATGAAATATGACATCAGACCTGCAATAGCAGTGTTCAATTTCTTATTGACACCAATTGTTTTAAGCCTATTGAATGCTGTGCTCCATATATAGGGTTTAAATTCCACTCAGAGTGTTTCTTGTTGATACCACACAGAATATGTTTTTAAAGAAATAATGTTTCTTCTTGAACCACAATGAGCAAGCCAAGGTCAGGCAAATCAAGTGTGGCCGAGCAGGTTGCAATGTAAAGGGCTCATAGGGTCACACAGAATTATACTGTTCAGCTCAAGAAACTTGGCTATTTGTCAGGGAAAACAAAAGAGCCTAGCATTTTATGCTAATGATTGACATAATTACATATATTCATTAATGTGTAGCCAAAATCTCTCTCCTATGAAATACAGATCATTATTTCTACAAGCTTTATATCCTGAACTACAGCTATATAAGCAATAACAAAAATAAGAAAGAAATAAAGAAAAGCTTATAAATTTGTTCTGTTGACTGGAAAAACAAAAATGGTTGGAAAATTCAATGTAAAGCTGTTCTCAGTGAGTGTTAATCTATAAATAAAATGTTGAAGATCCTCAACATCAGCCTAAATTTTCCCACCCCTGTTCAATCTCGCCTTACCTTGGAGGCATATTAAGAAATGAAACTGCCAGGATGTTTCTGCACGATACCCTTTTTGTCTGTTTCACAGCTAGAAAGTGAAAAGCTCAGCAGGTTAAATACCAGCAGAGTAAAGTATTTTATTCAGATATCAGTTGCAAAGATCGGGGGAGGAGGGGGGGAATGCAGTGAGGTCTTTCAGCCTGCAGTGCCATGGGAGAAGAAAAACGAGACAGCAGAAGTGTGTGGTAACACAAAAAGAATGTTATCTCAGCGGAGGGGAAAATACTTTCAAATGCATAATTGCAAACACATACCCTCAGCAGCTAACCCAGAGCCCTCTCAGACTAAGAGTTTGGAAAGTGGCCAAAGTATCAGTTTTATTTGAGAGATCAAAGTGATGAAAGAGAGGGAAAGAATAGCATCAAATATGATTGATAAAAAGTATTGCTTTCTTTGATTGGTTTCTGCTCCCCCTCCCCTCTCCACCTCATTCTTCTCCCAGGTTTGCTAAGAAGAATGTCAGCTCTGCAGTCCGTCCAGCAACACATGCTTGCATGCGAGATGTGCCTATAGGAAAACACCTGCTTACCGCACATACCTGCTTAAACTCATTATGGACACAAGATTCTTCCTTGCTGCAGGTAACTGCTTTCAGCAATAATACCATGATTTGTAACACTTCACAGCTTGCACATGCAGGTATTGCTGCGTTTTGGGATACACTTTTGCTTTCCTCACACTGCTGAGCACCTACATGATTATTCCATTGGATTTACTGGGACTCTCACCGATGTAAGTTGGTGCTCTTGTTATTTCTGGTCCATAATTATCCTCTAGCCTCTCCTTATTGTGCACACTATCTTTATATAAACATAAGCAATAAGATAAAAGTTTTATGATGGGAATACGGTTGAATTTATGGCTCCTTTCACACAGTTAAGAATATGTCACCTTAGGCACAGACAACCAGGTTGAAAATCTTGGACCTAACATGCACTTTCACATGTTGAAGCCAAACTATTACTAAATGCTCACAGGAATCATAGCTGATGGACAGGCATAAGGCTATGCTCAGATCCATGCATTGAACAGTACTCAACAGGACAGGACCTGTAAGCAATGTACATAGTCACTTTATATGGGCATACACATTGCAAAATCAGTTCTTCACATTAGGACTTTGCAGGCTGTGGGGATGACATTTACTAGAACCACTTACATGAGCAAGAGTTTATTACAGATCATGCCACAGGAATTTAGAGGAAGAAGCCTGTGGAGATTACTGGTGAGTAATGAAATGTGAGGAAAAAAAATTGAAGAAGGTATTGGTTCCAAAGCAATACTAAGAAAAAGAGAAACTTTACAGAGAATGGACAAAGCAGCTGCAAGCCATGACAGGCATTCAAGGATGGAAAGAGGAAAAGGAAACCACAGCAAAAGGGAAAGCAAAGGAATAGGCCTGGGAAGATTTGAAAGGTAACTGGAAATGACCATGAGTAGACCAAGATACTGTAGGTCCTTTGGAGTAAAGATGAGCAAAAAATTGCAATAACTCAAGAGAGACACATAGCCATTGTGATGAAATTGGTCATTAAAGCAAACCCCAAGTACAATATGAACAGGTAATAAATATTTTAGCAATAAGGAGAGAGGGTTTGGGTTTTTTTTAAGTAAGGATATATGATCCACAAGAGCAATTCCTTTATGGATTTGATAAACTCAGGCTTTACAAGATGTGGTTGTGTGTCTGGCTCATTAATCATTCAGCCATTTATCTAATCCTGCATCCAGTATCTCAAAGTCTGCAATAATCAGACCCTATCTTGGCAAGCCCAAATCACTGGGCAAACAGCAGATCAGGGAGTGCATAATGAATACATCACACTATGTAACTCTGCAAAGGAAATGGGAGGCAAAGGTGTAAGGACATGTAGCAGGATTGGATTCATAAGATGAACTCATAGTTTGGAAGTGGAAAGCACTAGAAGGGGTTACAGACAGGAGGATAGGGAACATGTAAGGACAGGGTAATGTACTTGTGGTTATGAAAAATGCAGATTAAATGGAAGGGACAGTTAATGAAGGAGAAGGACAAGAAAATATCTTAAAACAGCTTCAGTAACAGCTCCTGTAATTGTTGGTACCTTCTAATTTTATTTTTTTAATAAACTACATATTACCATTGCAAGGCCAAATCAAGTGTGCTGTGAAAGGGGGAGGATGAACATCAGTTCAGATTACACTAAGAGTTACTAATTTGACAGATGACTAAACTTCCTTTGCCTGATCCACTAAATTCTCTTCCCAGCTCTTCTTCCACCATCCATCCATCAGTGTGTATGGATATTTGTAAGCAAACTGGTAAGTCCATCCCAAGATGAAAGGAAAGGATGCAGAAAAACATGTAAGTAAATACGATGGAACCATCACTTTTGGGATGAACGCAGACAAATCCACTGTCTCCTCTCTAATCGTGTTTAAACATCATTTCCAAGTGCTAATTAGCCCTTACAACCCCTCATGAGATAACCAAGCATTTAGTATTGCCTCCATTTAACACAGAAGAAAATTGAGACTAATAGACTGAATGATTTAACTGCACCACAGGGAGAGTCAATTCCCAAAGCAGGGATTTAGACAGGATGAGATCTTAGTGGTGTTCCGTGGCCATAGCAATCGATAATATTGCTGTTCTCACCTCAAAACAAGACAGGCAACTGTCATAACATTTTAGGACTGAATCTATTCTTTATTCATTTTACACTCTATAGTTAATCAGAATGAAATATTGTCACAGCTGAAAACTGTACAACTCTCAGAGCCTTTATCAGGAGCCCATTTCTCTCTTTTCCAAAAAGCATACTCAAACTGCAGAAACTATAAACTTCATTTAAAATTAATAGAGAAGAAATAAATGAATGAACAATGGACAAGGAGGACAACACTAAGTATTAGGAAACAAGCAAGGGTCATACTGAAATCCAGCAAGAAAGATAATTAAACATGAAATGGAGAAAAAGGGTAGGGAATCAGTGTGAGAGGAACCGCACAATGAAGACTAAATTAAGGCTGTGAGCTGGAGGAAAATCTCCGAACTATCACAGAACATAGCACATGTACACATTACAGCTCCAAACCTGTGAGACACAGGGACAGTGCACACCCTTAGCTCCTCTGAGAGCTAGTTAAGCTATTGATTTCAAAGTCTAGCAACTGCAGTTACCAGGCAATGATGTAGTAAAGCCAGTAAAGTACATAATAGTACACAATATTCACAGCCACATAGCTTCAGCCTAACAAATGGGTGCTGAGAAGTCAGACCAGCAAGAACATAATTACAGCTGCTGCTGCAACCAGCTTCTTGATTTCACTGTCTCTGTTTTCCTCTAGGGGACAATGCCTGGCATTTCCACAGAACTTTGCATATAAACATTGACAAGTTTTCATATACCCTTTTTTACTCCATAAGAAATATGGTGAAAATGAGACTACTTTCACCTGCAAATACAAAAGGAGGTTGCAATTAAAACATGTAACATTATAGTATTCAGTACCCTGTCAACATCACTAACCCCTAAAAGCCGTTCTTTTTTTGTCTTTGCAGCAAATGGTATTTTTAACTTTTGTCGCATGAAATTGACTAAAAGTGTTTTAAATCCATTTTTTATTGCTCTTATGAATAACTTTCACATGTACCTCCAAAATAGGAGCACAGGTACAACAAAACACTGTTAATTAAGAACAGGTATTTGTTAATCTTTCACCTCTCTCTTGTCTGTGCAAGAAACCTAGACATCAGAATGTGGAGAACTGTTTGGCAGAAAGTATTGTTTTTTTCTGAGTCCTTTTTGGGGTTTGTTTTTCTAAAGAAACAGTGACTGGTGGGTAGTATGATGCTGGAAACAGGTAAATCTTTATGTAGCATCTTAGAGGCTTCAGACACAGCTAGGAGATGTTATGGCTGAATTAAACATAAATTTTCAGTTTAATTTTTAAAAGGAATGACTCATTATTTTGCCTGGCAGTCACTTCAGTGGCAAAGCAACGAACTCTCTGTTGCTGGAAAAAAAAATAAAGGAATGGCACATGTAATATGATGATGATTCAGCAGAGGCTGGTGGTGTGGGCTGTCAGCTACATATCCTGTTAGATACTTTGCTGGCTAAACCTAAAATTATTATGGTAGAAAGATAAATGGTACTCATGCTGTTTCTGGCAGATTTTTCTGTCTCTTATTTAGATGATCAGAGGTTGGTAACTGCCCATGAAACACATGTTGGTGTGAGATTTATCTTTTTCTCTAAGAGGAAAGAAAGTCACCCATTACTTTTGCAAATAAAACCAGGAAGCAGCTTCGTGCTCTTAAAAGAAATCAGCAACAGACTCTGCACCTCAGAGATTAATTCTGGATGATGTTTAAGGTCTGATAAAGTTGATCCCAACCTAAAGCACTCAAGATCATTTACTCCTTGAACAATAGGCAGAGAAATTGAAATACGAAACTTATTTCAAAAAGGACTTGAGTGCCTGGAACTAAACAGCAGACCCTGTAGGAGCCCTAGAATCCAAGATGTGCACTGTCTGGGGTCCTCTTTCAAAACTGAATTCTCATTTAGGACAAATAAATTATGATTAGAGCCAAGTTTAGGAGTTCATGAAATAATAAAGTTCTACTACTTTTTTCATCTTCTTTTGACAGATTATGAACTTTATTGCAATTTCCAAATCATTGTGAAAGGAAAAGCCCATTTTGGATGGATGATATTCTTTTACTTAAGAACTGAACTTAATTTGAAATTGCTGGTTCAACTAATTTAAAGTGGAAGTTAAGTGGCAGCGAATAATTCCATCTCTCATCTAAATCAGAAAAATCATAGAAAAAAATTGTGAAAATATTACTGGCAGCTTACAGTTTCTCTGTGACTGTACAATCACACAGACACTTTACCTGAACCAGCCATGCTAAGTGCTTAGAGAAAGTGCTCTAATTTTGAATGAGCCTTATGAAAGGTTTTCACTGGAAAGCAGCTTTGCAGAGGGTTCACTTTCACAAGAAATGTGGAGGCATTTTGGGCTAGCCATTTAAGAAATGGTCAGTCTTTCTAGAATTTAGAAATATATCCCCAAATAATTCCATCTGGCAGCTCCAGCCTTTAGGATGCATTAACATATCAGTTTATTCCCCTTATTTTAAAAAACCCTCCTGTGAATTAGCACACTGAGACAGGAATTCCTTTACTGACATTCACATGTGTTTTCCTAATGTAACCATAGTTGCAAGTCTTCAAGTCACTGTTTGACAGTTTGACAAGAATAAGGAACCAAATAAATCTCAGAGTAGCTTCACACAGGTATCCTTTAAAAAAACCCAAAGGTGTCTTCCCAAGCAAAAAGTTGTTCCTTGAAATAAACAGTCTGTGAAAGGGGAAAGAACAAGTGTCTTGACAGAAAGAGAACCACATTTAGCTGAGATGAAACAAATGTGTCCTGTGAGACAGGAAGAAAAGGGAAGAGGGCAGCAGACAAATCTGACTTGCTCGCTCTTTCCAGGCTTTGTATTTATTTCTGTCATGGATCTGAAAAGGAAAGCAGCAGACTTTGTAGGAGCACTTTATGAAATAGGGTAAATAATGGACCCCAGATGCCCTTGTTTCCTTCATTATTCAGTCTAGGCCTTCAAAGCTGTTTTGCAGTGTGAGGTATCAGAGGGAGGTAGAGTGTTCTGTTAACAAGATTTCAATGAGCTTTGGAAACAGGTCCAGGGAAGCTGCTGGAAAATGTTTCAGGTATACAGTACCTTTTGTGCTTTTCTGACCTGTATGTAGTAAGAAAACACGGGACAGAGGGTGCTTTGATTTTTAAGAGAGTAACAGCTGCAATGCTTTATGCCTATGTGATCCCATTATTTCACCATTCCAAAGCATCTAAATTCCAAAGCATCTAAAATACGTTAAATCATTAAGCAAAACCACACTGCTTCAAACTGAAGCACAGGACATATAGAAGACATTAAAAAATTAGAGTGAGTAATGGACCACAATATCAGGCCTTCAGTCTTCTACTTTCCCCTATTCCTTCCTCTGCTATGAAGTAGCACTCTCTGTCTGCTTAGCAACAAAATATGAACAAAATAGATTTTACTTTTTGCTGAGACCCACCCTAGGCACTTCTCTGTGCATATTTCTAAGATTCCTCATGATTCATCATCAACCAAGAGCCAAGTGAACCCTACTGACATAACCAGACACTTTTTGGGTAAGTTTAGGGTTGCCTGACAGTACAAACCTAGTCTCTAATTATCACATCTCTTGCTAATAACTACGTATCTTCTCTTTTTCCCTCTTCCTTTCTTATCAACATTGATATTTAAAAGCCTGTGTATCAGAAAGCTTTTTCAAAACAGAAATTCCTGGCTATTTCAAGTGGCCATTCCTCTTTTAGCTTTTGCTTTCTTCATTGTTGCCAGCAGCCGCTCTATATTTACACTAGCAATGTTACATCCTGTCTGTGGGGATGGCTCTGTACACTCAGATGTTTCCGAGTCACTCAGGGTATGAGGATGAATTGTGCACCGCATCCTTTCTATTACTGTGTCTTACACTTTCCTGACCGTGTAATCTCATCTTAAAAAAACACAATGGCACCACCTAAAGGACATATTATGTATATAGGAAGGCTTATTAGATATTTGCAGCGACTCTCTGGTCTACCATGTGCTCATGGGCACATGTATACACATGTGCTTTTGACAACACTGAGCCCTACAGTGGCGATTCTGGTTTTCTCCGGAATCAGTGCAGCACAAAGCTTATTCATGATCACAAAATTATGCATACAGAAAGAGACATCCACATTTTCATAGATCCTCTGATAAGACTGGAACAGAAAAGACAACTGTTGAAGCAGCTGCCCTTTTCTCTGCACTGAAAACAAATATAACAGGCATGCCTAATAGAACAATTTGAGCAGGTTTAAGGAAGATTAAATATAGGAAGAAGCACACTTCCCAAGAGAATGACCAGTCAATGTAATCCATATAAATCCCTCACAAAAAAAAAAGTGTGTTGGCATACACAAAATAAAAAGAAAAATAAGGGATAGAAGATTCTTTCATTCCATTGTATCTAGGTAATACAGCAGCATATACACCACTATATGTCTTACTATATGTTATGCAATGGTTCCAAGTTCTCAGAAGAGCGGGGGAGTTTCTAAGAACAAGTTCAACTTGTTCTCCTTTCTCAGCACCAGTTAATAGCTTTCATAGTTCATTCTTATGGATCATTTTTCTGAACGCGTGAAGTGTTTTCACATCTGAGGACAAGTGCAACAAAGGTTCTCCCAAACAAATATTTGAGGGTTTGATTACTTGGAATGTACTTCTTTACAAAATAAAAACAGCTTCAAAGCTGATACAGGCTTGAGTGGTTACAGTTCCATGGTATATATTCATCTGACTTGTTACATTTAAAATTGCAAAACTGAGAATTAAAAAAACCCTGATCCTTTGAAACAGTGTATGTTTATAAATATATCAGAGATAGAGTGAGTTATGCATGGCAGCTCATTTTCAGATGCTTATGACAGTGGCTGTTCCGTGTTTTGGTTTTAAAAGGGGAAGACAAAGACACCATCAACTGCCTGACAAGAGACTTAAGTTACTTCAAGAGGTATGGACTAATTCAAAATGTTCTTAATAGGTTCTAGAGACTTTCACTTGACAGTCTGAAGTTGCTACCATGCAATCCATGTGCAAAGCCATTTAATTGCTTCAGTTTGGTTACTAGTTGGTGATATGCATGAGAAAAACTGCTTCCTGAGGGCTGAGGAGACAGACCAAGGACTGATTTGGCATAAAGAACAAACTGCTTCCTACCCTCCAGGTCAGGATGCAGGCATACTGGTGGAACTGGGTGGGGAACCACAGGCTGTAACTGCCTGTTCAGTTCATAAATAGGAGACTTTGGTCTCCCACAGAGCAAAATAAGAAGGAAATATATTTCAAGGCTTGTATTTTCAACATTGTTTTTCAGAAGAAAATGAAAGCAGAACCTTTCAAAATATTTAACATGTCCATTGTTTAAGAAGGATGTGCCAGCCTTAAATCTAGCCATTAGGGGTTAGAATAGTCTTAAGAACTCAAATGCCCACATGCATCTCCAAATTAGGTGTCTAGCTTTCCTGAAACACTAGGTCTCCAGAAGAAGTTTTGATTCTTTTGGCACTTCCTTTAGGAGTTGAATTGGAAGTTGAAAAAAAATCACTGAGTGCTCAGCTCCTTGAAAAATCTGGTTTGGACATGAATAGCTGGTGCAATGCTTAGCATTCTCACTCTCTCATAATTTCCAGCATTGGTTGCTTAACAGTAGCAATAGCTTTTGGGAAGATGGCTTCTAGTCTTCCCACTTTATAGATGAAAAAATAAAGGGCAAATGTTCCTGTAAATCTAAAGTAAAAACTATCACAGGCAGAGATTTCCCCAGTCTCCTGTATTTTCATTTAAAAAGTACTGTAGAAAGGCAAATATTTGTAAGATAGCAACAATGTCATGGCTGCAGGCAAAACTTGAGACATAACTGAGGCACAGAAAAACAAGGGAAAGATCTGCCATTCCTTATGTGAATTTGAAGCTCCAAGCTCATTCTCAAAAGAGATACCATAATAGTGACTTCTACCTACGTAAGTATTCTGCCCCTTCAGTACATCTATTAGTATAAAAAGCCAATAAATGCTTTTATTAAAGGGCATGGTGGGTGGTGAACCTACCATCCAGGTGGGAAAACAGGGGGCAGTTGTGTCATGGTATGCATGTTTTTGGAAAGCATTAAAAGGAAAACATTAGAGCTTCTAAAATACCAGACATTCACTGCTGCAGCCCATAAAAAGAATTCCTGTTGCATCCCCTGAACAGAGTTTTCACCATGCTAAAAGGCAGCCAATCTACTAGCAAAAAATTTTTAAAGGAGACCATAAAACCATTGCTTTCATGTCAATTAGAAATGAGGCACAGTTCATAAGAAAATTGATTCACTCAAAACACAGGGATACCTGCCAACCTCCGGGTGGGATGGACACATTTGTGCCAGTGCATTTCTGATCAAATGGCCCACTAATTCAAATTTTCTAGTGAGGAATTCACTCAGCATAGGCTAGGACTCCTTCACACAACAGTCATCCCCTTAGTGATAGGTTCTTTAACCCTTTGCACCACTGTCAACCCAGCAGTGGTTACATTGTCAAGCCTAGCAGCTTTTCTAAAGCAAATATCCCATTAAAGTTTGAAGGATTTTGTCTCAGTAAAGACTTCAGGGTTTGGATTTCAAGTTACGTATTGGAGTGCAAGATGTGCAAAACTGACACTGCAGCATTCATTGGAAAAGTGGAAGGGAATTAAAAAAAAAAATTAACATCAACTGCTGTAATTACACAGATTAAATGTCTAGAGAAAAGCCTTGAAAATACTTATTCTCCCAGATTAGGTGGAATTCTTAGCAGCATTTATTGGAAAAGTGGAAGGGAATTAAAAAAAAAAATTAACATCAACTGCTGTAATTACACAGATTAAATGTCTAGAGAAAAGCCTTGAAAATACTTATTCTCCCAGATTAGGTGGAATTCTTAGCAGCATTTATTGGAGAGAAGTGTGTGGCAACTTATTCCTGCATCCCATATTCTCCTTTCTCAAAAGTGCTTTGTAGCAAGGCTGCAGGGATTATGGTGCCAAGGGAATTCTTGCCACTTTCCTTCTCTCTCTCTATTTAAACATGACAACTCTTGGCAGGCCTTGGTCACATTGTTTGTGTAGCCAGGACAAGAGGGTGGAATTCTGGAACATGTTCCAGCCCACATTCCGGATTTTCCTATAAACTAGCCTCTTATTTTAAACACACGCGTCTGTGAATTACCTCTGTGTTGCTATGGCTGTTTCAAACACTCCTCACAAATTAAAAATTGATTCAGATTTAATTCTAATCAAGGTATTTCTTCACGGTAGATAAGCTACTAAGAAGACAGCATTTTCTTTTGTAGAAAAAAAATAAGTTAAGAGGAGGAGAGTGGAAAAAGGGAGAGAAATAGCTCAGACTCAGCCAGAGAGCATGGAAGTTTTCCCTCTAAATTTACAGTTTGAATAATTGCAGGTGTTTGCATAACAATTTATATGACCAGACTTTATTGCTTGTATTATCAGAAGACAGGACTTCCTTTTTGTGACTGCAATTTGCATGTCTACCTAGGTTGCACCATCAAGTAAGCAACCAGCACAATTTCAGCAGTCATTTGCCTAACAATTGTATGCGTTAATTTGCAGCTTGCTAGTTTGTGGATGAAGACAGTAAAAAATTCATCCCTTACTTTCTCTTACTCAGCTGATAGTTGCACAAAGATCAACATTGCTCAATCTGGTGTGTGTGCTTTCAGCTCAATGAGTGCTTTCATTCATCGTTCACGACTTGCTTTATTATGAAAGTTGAACTATATCTTTAACACAAACCACACTTCCTTGGTCCTGAATGAAAGCTCTGCCGGGGAACACTGGAGAATAGGCTCGTTGTTGATGCAATGTTATCACATGCACTGAGGCCAGTATCTAACATCTTAAAGCCCACAGCAAAAATTACCTGTGTAGAACAAACTACCCAAGTAGAACATTTTTATTTAATTGATGGAGGTAAAGGAACTCTTTCTCCACCAGAGGCACCAGGTTTAACAACTCATTTGTCACACAACTGCTTTTGGATCTTCTTTCTTGAAGCTGGTGATGCATACTAGGACCTACACTCCCTGCAGGCACAGCCTTCTTGGACACCATCTGCATACCTTATTAGAAACTCATTAACTGGCAACCGTGTAACTCCAGCTTTACACTTGCATACCTAACACTTTTTTTTGCTAGTTTGTGTGTCACCTCCCTTCAATTCAGTCTCCTCTTGACTGCATTTCCACCCCCAGATAGTATTTGTAAAGGTTATTGAGATTTTTGCTCAGATACTCCCTAATTCTCTAAGGGGAAAAAGGCAGAAATAACACCAAAACATGGATGTTACAAGGCTGTCAGAAAGCAGGGTAGAAGAGGAACATAAGGATGCTGAAACAAATAACAAAATTTAAAAGTTGAAAGACAAGGAAGAACCTACTTACATTTGTCACAGCAAGCACCTTTTGTGAGAGCCTGAAGGCTGCCTAATGGAGTTAAAATAAGCTCAAGAAATGCCTGCAATGTCCATATGTAGAGCATGGATTTCATCTCACCATATCTCACAAGCCTTTTCTGACAACTGAGATATGTCAACACTCTTTGCTCACAGAGTTTTTCACCCTTTCAGCACATCAGATGCATTTTGTACCTTAGGAAAATCTCTTCTTCTTACTCCCCTGCAAACACAGAGACATTTTTGTGAAGGTTAGCTGGAAGGGGTATTAAACACAGAACTGTGTCACAAGAGAGAAGAATGACTTGAAGGAGAATCATTCTTTAGGGGACCATTCTCACTGTGAAGCCAAAGCAGCCTGTTATGGTTCATAAACCAAAGAATGCAGCAGGCATTGAGTTATCTACTGCTTTCCAAGTAGTGCTGCTTGGTGACTATCCAACCAAAGAACCCTCCTGCACAGCATCGTAGCATGAGTGCTAAGTGACAGCCTGAGAAACCAAGTCACACATATACTGCCATACTGAATAATATTCATGAGCTCTTATCTCTTCTCCTCCTTTCGTCTTCTGCTGAGAAACGATCAACACACTCAGACCTCTTAGAGGAGAACAACAGCAAAGGGATTATGTAGATTTCAGGTGACCTCCTGAACTCTCACAGGGGATGATTAGCAGATGCTTGAGGAAACCTACCATGTTAGCCAAGAGGACTTTCATAGACACTGGCTGACCTAGCCTACACTTAGCCCACCCTTTTCTTCAGGGGAGACCTGTTCTTCACCTGGCTTGGATAATTCCAAGATTTGAATTAGCAAGATTGTGAACAGAGAGCAGTCCCAGGGCAAGCATGTATGCTCATTTCCAATCATTTCTGACCACAGAATGCAAATAAATAATTTCCAAAAATAAGAGAATGAAAAGGATTATAATTTTTATGGAGGGGGAAGGGGAGGAAGAGGTGTGGAGAACAGAAAGCACCTTGTAAAAGAAAGCAGAGGTACAGAAATGGGTATGAAAAATTTGGAATCTTCTCTAGCTACCTAGCAACCTCCACATGAAAATTAATAATCATGTTCACAGGATATAATAGTTACTAGTTTTCCAGGATTTGGAACTGATAGCAAATAAACATCTTTATGAAATTTTAACAATACATACAACTCTTGGGGATTTAAGCTCATCCTTAGTAGTACCTTGGATGACATTAAGCCATAAATAAAGCCCAGAATCCTGGTTATCTTCCTTTCTATGTCATACCAAGTGGGTTTTCTCTAATTCTTCATCATTAAAAATGAAAAAAACACCCCACAACCAGGAGCTTTCCCTTTAAAGGATCATTGATTTCTGATCTGTTATAATTTTAATGCAATTCTATTAATAAAATTTCAGCACTTCAAGAAATTACCAGAATGTACATCAGACACCCAAGACACACAACACCAGGAGTATAATATGCCTGCTGCAGACTGACAGTCCACCCCACACATCTTAAAATACTAAGTCTGTTGCCCTCTTTACGTCTCTGTAACTATCTAGTAAGTGCAGCAGCTACACCACATTTCTAATTCCACAGAAGCAAAAAAACACAAAGTATAAAGAAGTTAAGGAATTTCCACCCTTGGCATACAGGTACCTAGTTTTCTCAATAAGGCTAGGATTATAAAACTGGCAGATCCCAGAAACAAGCATTTATCTAATAGGAATAATCTGTTTACGTTGAGTAGGTAAGAATTTGTATTTAAATTTCTGGAATGTATATTTATGCTTCATTTTACATTTGGCATCAAATATATAATTAAAATAAAATCTGCAATCAAATGGCAAGTACTATCATGTTTAAAAGGATAGCAAAAGCTAAGAAAGATTCATGATGGCAGAGTTTATTAAAAATTAAATTCTTATGTAGAGCCCTCTGAAAAGACTAATTTCAGTTCTATGTCCAAAGGTTACAGGCAATTTATGCCCTGCTTAAGTCATATCCCATAGTAGATTTACGTCTAGTCCTTTGCAATGCTGGTTAAAAACTAAATCTGAAACTCAAGCACTTTTCATTTTATCTGAGAGTTAACATGATGCTTTGAAAAATGGTGGAATAACTCAAAGAGTTAATATAATACTTTGGAAAAGTGGGGGAATAACCAATAAGCAAAGGAGACAAACATCTGCCAGGAATGACAGAGGTGTAGCCAATCCTGCCTTGAGGCGAGAGGATGGATTAGAAGATCTTTTGAGTTTCTTTCAGTCCTGTTTCTTCTTCAATTTCAAAATGAGCAGAAGGAAAAACAATGAATCCCAGAGCAAGTCTGAAAACAAACTGCAGTTTGTATAATTGGGACCAAAGTGTTAACTGAGAGCAATTTCCATTTTAAATTTGGATAAGAATTAATGATATATAATAGTACAGAATAACTGAGACAAAAGAAAGATTAAAAAATAAAAGGGAAATCTCTTTTTAAATTGAAAGCTGATGTTTGTTTGCCCTACATGCCCTGTGCATCACCTCCAAGAAGCCTGTGCCCAGCTTAGCTTTGCTGTGAAAATCAGCTTGGATTTTCTTGACCATACCCAGCCTTGGGAAAATGAAAAAAAGTCATGCTCTTTATAATTGAATCTTCAAAGTGGATGTAATCCCAGGCATAAAAGATAGATTACACTCAAGTACAGGTCCAAAATATGAAAACCATGTTTGAAAATTAAGGTTATATCTCGTACCAATCAAGAGATTTTGCAGCAAGTTATGTTCTGATGTATTTTTTCAACCATAAAATAAATGTATCAAGGTATCCTTTTGAAAATTAGGTTATTAAATGTTATTCAGCTCCAACAGTATTGCTTTTCTGTGCAGCAAAAAGGACAAAGCCACTTTCCCCTCAGGAAAAGCAAGAATGAAGCTCTTCCTGCATTTAGAGCTAACGTCTCAGGAATTATATTTCATTTATTTTAATTTATTAAATTATTTGATAAGATCATTGTGCAATCAACCTTTATTTCCTGGGACTCGAAATTCTCTCCCTCCTTCTCCATTTGCAGTCCCATCGTATCTCAGTGGTTTCCAGTTAATTAAATGGTGCTACTTTTAATTCAATTAAGTTTTTTAAGAATAAGAAATTCAAATGCCTGTCTTGCTTATGCAGAGATTACTGCACTCAGCTCTTAGGAGAGAGCTTACTCTAAACCAAAAAGTTCTTATTCTTAAAATCAAGATCTTACAGTTATTTTATGCCATTTTGAGAAGAGGGAGGTAAGAATCAAGCAAAAATATGTGTTAAAAAGGCAGTTTCCAAAACATAGCACATACAGTGTTACCTTATGACATGGGAGATACTAAGGTATATTTTACATCTATTCTCTACTGTATTCCACATTTATATCAATGGGGTGCAGCATCTCAAGCATCTTATTCCCTTTAAGAATAAGAGCAGGAGTTTAGAAGGCAGATTCCATTCCTGGCTTGGCCACCAGTTCCTTTGAGACAGATAATTTTAAGTTCTGAAACACAAAATGTTTGAAAACTGTTGTGCTTATGCTCTCTAAGCATTAGAGCTGGCCTGAAATCAAAGAGTGAAGAATGAACATAAATTATATGTTAACCAGTAGCTTTAGTAAATTGTGTGATGTAGTTTCAGAAGACAATGTGTTTTTTCAGCCTCTTTATGTGTCATATTTAGAAATTATAGAAAATATGAGCAACTAATGTGCAAGAGAGTTTATGAAAATAAGGCAACTATCTAGAGTCTTGTACAAGGGAAACTGCATGTGGCTTGGCATGTGGTTTGTCTATGCCCTTTTCAATTATTCTTCACCATTATCTAAACTCTCCAACAATAACAAAATATAAACAGAGGTAAGACAATTTGCCTTCATTTCCCTTCTTTTGAAATAGTTAGAAGAGTGACATCTCCATTACAATAACAAAGTTATAAATTTTTCATTTTATTAAACTGTGTTGGATGGCATTTGTCAATAAATGAAGAAAGCCCAAGAACAAAGCATCCATACTACATGGAATACCTCCCCTTGACTTTTCCATCTTCATGTATTTGAGCCTGTCCCCATTGTTTTCACATACGCTCTGCTTGCATAGAAAAAAGCTCTGTGATTCCTGAAGAAGAATGTTCAGGCCACAGAATCTTCATCTTCTTACTAAAAAAAATAAGACTAGCAACACAGTCACAGCTTCTCTCTCCACCTGTCTAAAGCCCAATATGAAAAACAGTGGAAGAGAAAGTACATTATATTAATGGCAATGTTATTGCAGGAATCAAAGATTGTGGCCAAAATTGTCCATCAAACAGAAGCCTAAACTGTAAACTGGTCAAGTAAGAGAGGCTAAAAAACCTTTTCTGTTGGTTGTAAAGTGGAGACAAGTAGTTACTGGCTAGGTGCTCTGCACAGCTGTAAAGTGTGAGGGACTTGGAAGGCATTGTGACTTAGACACTAAGGAACTGAATGCGACTGCATAGTGGTGAATAACTTGTTTGTCATTCACGTGAATAAAATGTGGAAGTAGATCGATGCTTCCCTCCATAATATGGGTTCTCTACTAAGCACAGTAAATCTCCATCTTACTACAACAGTGTGAGATCATTCATGCCATTAGTTTCAATGAGACTGACTCTATACTGCATGCAGTTTGCTGTTCTCTTTCCTCAATATAACAAAGCCTGAAAGTGCCAGCTGCCTCTTGAGTCTTATAAAGAAAGAAAGACTTTTATTTACCATGATTTTGATTGGTTAATTTCACTCTATTATTTTGTTGCTTCCTCCCATATGAAAAAATGCATTGTTGTTCAAACTAACACACACAAGAAGGGGCGCTGGGTTAGCAAGCAAAACAAATTTCCAGCCGCAATGATACTTTGAACATGGAGCATAACACCACCACTACTACCCGCAGTTTTTATTCCAAATATGGCAAGTTTTCTTCCTTTTGCACTGGGGCTATAATCACAATCCCATCTGCTGAGCTTTAGCTGAGCCATACACACACAGAGCAATTGGGTTTTATGGGTGTCGGATGATAATTATTGTAGTACATGGTTGGCACATGAATAAAAGTCATAGTTCCGCCATCTACAGATAGGGCTGAGTTATAAAGATAACTGTATTACAGAAGAATTTTCAAACCACTTTAATGGCCTACTGGCTTTAGTGCTATGTAATTTAATATTGCTGTTGGCACTCCTAGGGAACACTCTGCATTAGAGCACACACCATGGTCCCTCTCTCCCTCCTTTGCACTACCACAGCTGGCATTGCAGCTTCACCACTAAAATGAATCTGTGGTTATGCCATTAGGATGCATTTTGTTGAGAAATCAGAGAGATGGCTGTTGAGTTAGGAATAATAAATAAAGAAGAAGAAAAAAAAAAATGGCACATTTGCATACTCGTCAGTGAGTGCATCACCAGAGAGCTGGTCTTAAAAGATAGGCCAAAAGGATTCAAATAAAAGACACTCAAATTCAGACAGAATATTCTAATCAAATGCACTGGTCTGCCCGCTTAGTGTGTTTTGATGATTTCAGAAAATGTTTTTTGAGATCCTGCTCTGTAACACAATTAGGAAATTGTCTGTTTGCATGCATGTTTATTACAAAAATAAGAGGAGTGTGAGACAGAACATACAGCCCAGAAAGATTTTGAGAAAACATGTTGCATCCCCACATCAGTACCAGGTGGTTAAACCTGGAAAAGTCACTAAACATCTCAATACCACAGACTACTCAGCTGTAAAACAAAACCAAGAGGATGCAGCTACTTTAGATGCAGAGAATAAGTGGTTAATGTGCAGAAAACACACTGCTTATATTTTGTAAGCTATGTCTTTATATTGTCCCTGATCTCTTTCACGAGGACTTCAACCATATTGAGGAGTTAACGTGGAGCTAGTCTGCCTACTCAAAGTGCTTGGGAGTAAGCAACAACAACCCATCTGTTGAACTACCAGTAAACAAAGCTAACATCACATAAGACTACAGAAATATATAGACTCATTAGGAACCTAGTTCCAGAGGTTGTTACATGCAACATTATAGTGCTAGATAAATGCATATTAATAACAGCATACAGTTTAGCAGTTTGGCACACGTGACAGATTTTAAAATGTGTATATTTTTCCAATCAATGGTCACGACAGCTTTCTCAAAATTGATATACCCTCCTCATTTGGGGAAAAAAAAGAAAAAACAGCTGTTTAAAAAAAATTCACTAGGTATACAGTTGCCAAGTATACTGTAACAGCATCTCTCGGGTAAATAGCTCATGTTTTTTGACATCAGTGTGGGTTCCAAAGTATGTATTTACCTGATGAACTAACAGTCCTGAAAGGAGCCTGTCTAGTCTGCTGGGTAATATCTCATGGGTTTTTTTTACAGTTTGTATGCATGCCACTAAGCATCCAAAATCACAGAATTAGTTTACCTTTACAAAATAAAAATACAAATTTAGACAATCCAAAGCACACAATGATTTGGACCACAATGTGTGGGCAAGCTAAATAGTTTAAGGTTTGTAAAATAACAGCAAAGACAGATAGATATTTTATATTCCATTTCACTGTAACACAACCTCACTTTTTAAAAAAAAGTTAAATGAATTCTATTCATTTAGAGATTCAGCTACCAAAAACTATTTCACAAGGTTTTGCAATAAATTCATGGTAACTACTTGCTTAATCCACTGGAAAGAGCAGAACTCAAAAGTAGTTTGAGAGAACTTCACCACTGTGGTCTCTTTTTTCTATAAAGTATTGGTCTTATGTCATGTGGGGGAGCAACTTCCACCATACTATACCATGTGCTGAAAAGGTAGCTGTGGCAATTTCACCTTGATGCACACTAATAGTGCAAGACTCATCATGTTTTTCAATCCTCTCAAAAACTAATTTCATATTTGTCAAGTAACCCAGAGGGGCACGGAAGGAAGAAGCCCTTGTAAGACACTTGTGCTATCCTCTCCGTAGGAAAGAGTTTAAAGGGAACATTTACTATGGAAAGAGTTGCTGGTTAAAAAAAGCCCCAAACCACTTAAATGGGTGTAACCTTTTCCTTGAATTATTGGAATGCATTTTGTGCTTTACACACTGCTGTGCAATTGACAAAAAAGAGAAAGGTCATCTAAGTAGAATCCGGGTGCTTTACATCAGAAATATTCTTCACTGGTAATGGTTTCATAGAAAGTTCCATGGGGTGCATATGCTTCCACCCTTTGGTCAGCTCTTCATATCATAGACCTCAGTGATTTTCAGGTAAACACACTATAGTCATCACATCTCAAATTGTACTTCAAGATCAAAGTATAATCAGTACTTACATACAAGGGACTACTATGCGTATAGTTCATGATTGTGTATCAATCTATGGTCTATGCCCCATTTAAGCCCCACTTAAGTCTCAATTGAGAATGCTGCACAGGCTTTATGCCTTCTTTAAGATCTATTGGAGGCGTGAACTTTATCCAAGGAATACAAATGCACCACAGATTCAATCTTTTTACCATATCCCTAATAACCAGAAAGCTAAATGGGATTCATTATGTATGTAACAAAACAATCAGTGAATGGCAATGATGTTAACAGGCACAGGCTTTTCCAACTTGTTTTCCTTAGGTAATAAGGACACTTTACTATTATTACTAAAGCCCCTCTATGGGGCACCACTTCCAGTTAAATATAACTGCAGACAACCAGCCATAAGAGATGCTTAACTGCACATTTACACTATGCTCTTCTCCAATACAGAGGCTGATATTCAGCCTGGAAAGCCAGTCAACAATTTATATGCTTCAGTTCATGGTCAAAAATGTATCTTTGTACAGGTTTACAGGCCTAATCTCAGTTAGCTTTTGTTTAATAATTTTTTTTGTTTAATAATTTTTTTATCTAAATGTCATTTAACCTCAGCCAGGAGCTGGAACCACCAGCCACTCGCTTATTCCACCTTAGCTGGGAGGAAGGAGAAAAACTGAAGCTTAAGTATGGAAAAAAAGCAAGGGTTGAGATAAAGACAGTTTAATAAGTAAAGCAAAAACCATCCACACAAGCAAAGCAAAATAAGGAATTCCCTGCTTTCCACTGGCAGGCAGTGTTCAACCATCCCCAGGAAAGCGGGGTTCCAGCATGTTACTTGGTAAGATAAATGCCATAGCTCAGAATGTCCATTCACCCCCTTCCACTTCTTCCTCCTACTTATATTCTGAGTGCTATATCATATGGCATAGACTATCCCTTCAGTCAGCTGGGGTCAGCTGTCCTGGCTCTGTCTTCTCACAACTTTTTGTAGCCCCCAGCCTACAAAAATACTAGAGCACCATCAACNTCCAGCCTACTTGCCCATGGGATGGGAAGCGGAAAAGGTCTTGACTGCAGCAACCAAAAATACTAGAGCACCATCAACAGTATTCCCATCCCAAATCCAAAACATGGCACTGGTTATTCTGGTAACAAAGTGAATTCCATTCCAGACAAAGCCATGACAGTAAGTGTCTAATAAACATCTTCTTGCATTTCATCTTCTTTTCCATTTTATATAAGCTTCTGCATTTTTTAAAAAGAACACTGGCTCCTTATTTTACTAGAGTTGCTAATAGTGAATTCAAGATCTAGCACATCGTATCACACAATTTTATAAGAAAAAAATTATAGGAAAAAAATGATAGGAAAAGGGATGTATACAAAAGTCACATCTTACAAAGAAACCTTTCAAGAGGCTGAATTCTTATGAACAGTATGAATGCCTCCAAATTGACACTGAAGAACCAAAAAAGCATCTCAACTTCCTTTAAAATAAACTGCCAGTGACATAAGTTGTATGTAATATATCAGCAAGGAGCATAGCTGGTATGCTAATTGTGCTTTATTACCTTGCAAGACAAATATTCACTGTTCTAAACTGAAGTGAACCCTTTCTGCCATGTCCTTCTCAGCTGTCCCTGACTTGTACTCTAGGATGAGAACTCTAGAAGAGGTGTATTGTTCAGAGTACTCAGAATTTACTCTCAATCATATCTGAGTCATCATTTTTGAGACAGAAAATTGAGATACTTCAAGAGCAAATGATTATTCAAGAAACAATTGTGAAGTCAGAGATACTGGTGCAGTGCATTTCTACAGCAGATATCATCTATTGTCTGCATTTATTACCATACCTACACACAAATTTATTTTCAAGTAACCAATTATCCAATTGGATGAAAAAATGTCTGGTTTATTTTTCATTTACAAATCATGCCCTCTCACATATACACATCCTTTTTTCCTCATTAAAAAAAAACCAACCACAAATAAAACTTTTTAATTTGAAGCATTTCTTTGAAAATAAGTATCAAAATCAGATACATTTTTTGCAGGCTAGCAAAAAAGCTTTCTTTTTTTGGGGGGGGCATGATAGGAGAGGCAAGTTGTGTGGGGTTTTTTTATTTTTGTATTTTTTTAAAAATTTAAGCCAAGGAAAGAAGATTTCATAGCAGAAAAATATTTGCTTCAGGATTATTTTCCAATATATTAGTGTATAGAAATTATGAAAACAAAAAGAGAAATCTAACTACAGTAAAGTATTTTCTATCTATATCTCATTCCTCTGGGTGCCCAAAGAACAGTGTGAATAAACTTCAGGTACTGTAACACAGAGTAGAAAAACAAAATGGAATGTAAGGCTCCTTTATGGCTGGAAGCTATTACCTCTAAGTTTCATTTAAGTAGGTCCCCAAAGGCCAGCAAGAAGCTGTTTCCATATGCAAGGACTTCACTGGACAAAGGGTAACCAGACGGATCAGTTAGTGCAGCCTGCCACATATGACCAAGTACTTCCTCCTGGATACTGGGGAGGAGGGACATTCTCCCCTTTGCCATTGACCTGTGTCTGACATATGAAGTTGGCGCCGATTTTGATGGACACCCCTTCTATTTCCAACAGGCATTAGTAAGCAAAGACATTGTCAAGGCTTTCATGCTCCTTTGAAAAAAAACAAACCAAAATAAACTGGACTATGAGTTTCTGCACAGGGGAGTCCACATGAAATTCTATATTTACAAAACTTGCTAATGTAGTTAATACAAATGTTAGACAGACAGGTAGCAGAAAATTATAGACCACATGAGTTTTAGCCACAATGATGTACTAATTATTATCTATAATAAATTTTTAAAGTAAAGAATTAATTAAAGGAATAACTTGGGATTTTAAATTGATATTATAAGAAATTTAAATTCACCAATATGCATGTGATGTTTGTGCTGAGGAAAGGTAAAGAATATTGAAGAGCACTCCAGGCTACTGGATGCTATAGTCTGACAATTTTCTACTTTTTCCTTCAAGGAATTTTTCAGAAATGAAAAGCATACAAGTTCATGGACATCTATTCCAGTAAGATGGTCTCCAGTAAGATGGTCAAATGACTACCCTTTTACATGGAAAGATTATTCATTGTAATGAGTACTTTTAGTAACAAACTTCTGTTCACCTGATAAAGATTCTCACCACTTACCTAGTGATACTCTCTATATGTATCTCTGTGCTACAGCAAAATATAACAGATACTATGAGTGGAAAAAGTTTTTGTGAGTGATTTTCCTTCACTGCCCTCCCTGTCTTTCATTAATAGCCTCCATAGTTTACCTTCATCTACTCTAATATGTGAACCTATCTGAAAAGTAGGGTAGAAACCAGTAATGTACCTGTAACTCAACCAGCTGCCTGCAGCAAAATCACGTAACTACATCACAGAGAACAATCTGGTTTTATAGGAGCAGACAGGGAGAGATGGAGACCAGGAGAGAGCAAGAGAGCAGCTGCATGCTAAGATAATGCTCTCTCCCCTCCTTGTGGTCCTAAAATGTTCTTGCTAACTGAATGCATAGATCTGAATCTCACTTAGTTCTTCATTTTAAACTAAGTGTGCCCTCAAAGAGATGTAAATCTAATAGAGTTACTAATAGAATGCAATTATATAGTAGAATTGTTTCTTCAAGGCACATTTATAAGATCAAATGTAAGAGCAGGGAAGCTGCTCAAAGTACACATTTCTTGAAGAGCAACAAATAAGTACATCTGCTAAAGCTTGCAAGAGCAATTGGCAGATATTATATCATTAAGGAATAAATTTTCATTGTGAGATTTGCATGGACAATGGGTCTTTTAATCTCTAAACTGATGCCAAGACCTTGGTAGTTGGCATAGACATCCAATGAGTCATGTAAGTAAGTTTGAGGGTTTAAAGCCAGTTCCCAGTGGCTTCCGGCATCACCCTGAACAAAAAGGCCAAAATGATAAGAATTCTCCTGCTCTCAGCAGAGTGGTCAACAGTGGCAAGTGCAAAAATTAAATCCAATACTGGAAAGTAAAGGCCATGTGACATACACAGTGTTTACTTCACCCATTTTAGTTACAAAACATTTTAGTACCTTATATCAGAATATAGTAGCCCATCTTAATTATCCTTTTACTTTGTTTTGTGGCTGCAGGGCTATAGAAGCAGCAAGTTCACTGGGGAACTTGCATGTAAAATACAGCTAGGAAAGGAACTTAGGAAGGGAAAGCTAAGAAAGCAGTGCAATATTTGATACATGACAGGTTGGTCCCATAGGTCTCGGTATTTGTTTTAGATGTGGGTGCACAGCTCAGAACAGGAAACACCAAAGTGCACAATGGCACTAGCATTTTTTTCTAGGTAGCCTGGCCAAGTACTTTTGTGTGGATTATTAGTGGAGGAAACTGAAGCAGGAAATAGAGATGAACAAGGTTCTATAGGGTAAACAGTAGGAAGAACCTATTGAATAACTCACCAAATGGTAGTGAGTTCAATCCAGCACACCAGTCATAATGCAAGTACTAGATGTCTACCAATATAGTTTGTAAATAAATGGAGTATAGGTACTAGGGAACAAACAACATTCACCACTAATCAGTCCATGATGTGCTGTCAGGTCAAATGCTGCAATTTTGGTTTTCCCATCTTATAAAATGTACAATGGAAAAAGAAAAGTGGAGGTCATTATCAAGGGTATAGAACAGCTTTCACACTATCACTAATGTAATAGTCTAGGAGTCCTCTAGCCCTGACAGACTGGTAATTATGAAGGGCTTAACTGCGATCTCTAAAATCCTGACTGGCACAGAAAATGTGAACAGCAAAAAATTCACTCCCTGTAGCTACCAGTATAAGAACTGTGAATAATCAAAGAAACTTGCAAGTAACAAATTTAATGTGAAAGAAAGCAGGTATTTATTTATACGCTGTGTTTAAGTTGGGGGATTCTTTACTATAGGACAGGACTGAAGCTAAGGGTTTGCATGTGTTCAAATAAATGAGTGGAAAATTTGCAAAAGAAAGATTCAAACACTTCTTTCTCTGGAGACCATTCTGAAAGAATACCACTATTACACTTCACATGTTCTTTCTCTCATCCCTAAGCATCCACTCTGAGATTCACTGTCCTTCACTGGGTACATCTGTGCTACAACTCTGCTCATCCACTTGTTTGTTGCAGAACTTTGAAACTTAAACATCTGAATTTCAACTCTTCATACACATGCTGGAGCATTTGGATAGGTTAAAAGCAAAACCTGGAGTTTCTTCAACTCCTTTAAGTTCACATAATGCATCAATGCTAGGAGGTATAGCAACAAAAAAAGTTCAATTTTTACAGCAGATTGGTATAATCAATGGAGGTTCATGAAATATTGGTGATTTGGTATGGTTGATGACCCAATAAATAAATAAAATTTGTTCCATTCAAGAAAAATGTTGCATTTGTTCTGGTAAAACAAAGACCAATATGGTTGTACTTCAAATGTCAAATTCCACGAAAGATTAATTTGCAGTCCACTGACAAAAAAAGCTCATTAAAATAAGGGTTTGACTGGCAAAGCTACTAAATTACAGAGCTGCTGAGCACATTCATCCCTTCTATGATGAAAACACACTCATCTGAAGAAATACACTTCCCAGGCTCCTTTAAAATTAGAAGACCTGCAGCCCAGACAAATGCCTTCACTTCCTGTATTTTCCCACTGTAACTGAGTTAGCAGCAACTCTGGTAGGTGTTCTACATCTGTGCTCCAAGCAAATCCCAACTGCAATGGGGTTTTCACAGGTTCCACTTATTAATCTTTAGAACGCTCGAGACAATAGTTTAGGAACACCCTGGAAGTGCAGATGATCAGAAGTGAGAAGGAAAGAAATTCCTTCTTAAAAACCCTTAGACATAAAAGGAAGGATCAATTGTGCCTCAATCCCAAATACCCCCTACGTTGTGGTTACCTGCACTCTTCATTTCCCCCTCCCTGCTTAATTCCAGTGAATTGAACCATAACCTCCCATTGCCAGAAACATTTCCTAAACACTAACCACTGGTATTTGATTTCATTCATAAATTAATTTTTTGTTAGGCAAACAGATTGCTGAATCTCTTCCACAGTGTTGGAGATAAAAATTGTTGACCTAAGCTTTGTGCATCCCAATACAATGAACCTCAGTGTTAATGAAACCAGGAAACTCTGTGCACATTCCAGATTACTGCAATTTCAGTTCAGCAGCTTCACATAATTTCTCAGACTCAAAAAACTAAATTCATTATGTGGCTACATTCATAAAAACCTGCTGTACTTCATACTGGTCAATAACTTGAGGCTTGATAAGGTACTGATTAAAAGAACTCCAGTCAGATCTCTGTGAAGGCTTTTTACGCTTGGCAGAAATGGAAATGCAATACCCAAAGAAGTCCTTTCATATACTTCTGTCCCTACCCCACCTACAGATAATAAGATCCTGAGAGTTCTGGTAACAATTAGTTTAATAGGAAGCAGGAGAGACAATTACTATTGATCCACCTCCTAAACTAAAACTACTGCTTTACAATGTGGTTCTCAGTATCTGGATCGATTAACAGACATGCTTTTTATCTACTTAGGTCATGATTTAAGCAAAGCATCCTATAAAACTATAACAGCAAGTGAGAAGAAGATTATCCTCAGAATAACTAAACATCCTTAATCAACATGTAACATTTCCAGAAATTCATTTTAAGGCTCTGTTTTTTGATACCACTCTTTTGGGTCACAGGCTCTGACCGGGAAGATCAAGATATTGCAAGAAAATCCTGAAACATGGGATCTACAGACAAAGGGTTATGATTCCTCTGGTCTCTTTGATACACACACACAAGCTAAGTAAAAAATAGCATACCTAAATGCTTATGGAAATAAGCATACTGAGCATGTTCTTGAGAAGATGACATGTACAGGCTGACACAAAGACATAGTGTCTGTTGCACAGAGCACTCCTTCTCTGGTAGCTCCACGGGGGTTTACCTGGAAGCAGGTCTAGGTCTTGGCTTATGTATCTAGGAGTCTGACACAGCACTACAGGCTGCAAAACTGAAATAAATTTAAACATACTAGATTTTACTCTAAGCTTTTCTTCCTGCAGGCTATGTACAAACTTTTACCTGAGTTCTCACCACACCTCTGCCTGGGAATGGTTAGCTTTCCCTCAGGGTCATTTGATATGAAGTCCCTGCTTCATATATACAAACGCCCACACCTTCATTATACTTTTGCTTTTTTTTCCTCCGAGGCTTGCAGTTCCACCTGCCCTAATGGCAGGCATAAGGTACTTCATTATGACTAAATAATTCAAACCAGGAGCAATGCAAAATCCAGTCGTTAGCAAAGGTGTTGGATAATGAATAATGGATAGTGCAACTCATCCCTAGTCATGGAATATCTCCTGGGCAACATGCACCTTATCAGAGACACCATAGCCTGGTTAGAGAAGTTCACACCTGACTCAGATGGCTAGGTGCCCTCAACTGACCTTATCCTGCCCTTTCCAAACCTCCCAGCAAAGTGTTGTTAAGTCTTTTACTCAACAGTTAAAAGCTTTCAAGGCAATGACAGATCAAATCAATGGTCATGCTTTCCCAGGAGAAGGTCAGCAGCTACTGGATTTCCTTCTGTGCTAAATTAGGTCAAATCACACAAAGCCAAGAACACTGCCTTCACTGTTGAAAAATTCCCCTGAAAAGTTGAAAGGCCTATTAATTTTAAACAGAGAACAGAATGATATATAGCAATATAGTCCATGATAAACAAGCATTCAGTGACAGTAAGCCAAGCGCAAACTGGATGCTGTATGTATTTCAGTCACCTCCAACAATACAAATACAGAAGACACAAAATGTGGTCACTATGCAAGCTGAGGTGTCCCCCACAGTTTGTCAAAGTTCAGTGGCTGAGACACAGCAATAGAAGGAAAGGTCATCACATGTATGATAGTTATGCCGAGCTTCAAGACTTTAAATAGAAAAGAGTTTATGTAACTGTGGTGCCCAAGTGCTTCCTCATGACACTCTCTCACAGCCAAACCATCATGGTGTAGTTAGGAAGTGTTTCCTGTCACATTTATGGGATTCTCTCATTCGCATTATGATTACAACAGACAAGCCATAAGGTGTAGCCTTTGATGAAATTTCATGTTCTATAGCATGAGATACAGTATTCAACATTATTTTCATGCTATGGTTTCTACTATATAAATAGTATAATTCTGAGAAATTTTAGTTCTACCAACAATTGAACACAGCAATTGAAAGTTTCCATTGATACTCCACTGTGATATTTAGAAACCAGTATAGTTGGATTTTACAGGGTTGAAATTTACCAAAAAAGCAAGGTGATATCACTAGTTCAATAACTTTACAATAATTCATCGTGTTTTGCAGGGAATTCTTTCTGCTAGTTAAAATCACACTTCTCTTCTGCTGAACCTAACAAATAAAAAATTATATATAATGATGAGTAGTGCCTATATTCATGGTTTAAGTGTTCAGAAATTATCTTTAGGAGTCATGCCCAGAACTTTTATTTTTATATCGCTGTAATAACATGAGATTAAATAATTGAGAAATTCACCCTGGAAACAAAACAAGACAGAGATTTTACCTATCCACTTGAACTGAAATAATGTATTTCACAAAATAGATTAATTCTTCAGTCACACTTAAAGACTTTGTTGCTGTACAAATGAAAAATACAACAGACCTTACAATGTCTGGTGGGTTGAGTGCAACAGCCTGTTCCTCGGATCTGTTCACATACCCACTGCTCCAGTAAAATCACAAATGCACACCTGATGTTCACCACCCAACCCAGAGATGGTGGCTCTAAGTCATACCTATCATGTGCAAACATAGCTATCCTAGCTTCAAACTGCACTATGTATTATGTAGTGTTTTTAAAGAATAATCCATCTGTACCACTAAAGATACATTTGCAAAAGACTACACTAAATAATTTCCCAAAACTGATATCCCCATTTCAGTTGCACCAAAAATAACAGGTGAGCTCTGGTAAACAGCTGGCTAGATGCTGCTCATACACAGCATTAACCTCATCATTGATGGATTGTGTCACATGTTATTTTCCCCCTTCTGTGAGGGTAAGTCAATAAGATCTGAGACTGAAAATGTCCCATCACCAGATATCCTACCCTTCTACATCCTCTCATGGAAGCCACTGATGTCAACACCAGATCTTGAGTCTTTTTAGAATGAGTAAATACTTTGTACCTGGCACAGCTGTGTATAAAAGCTGTAAGTGAAAATGGATGGCTTTATTAGATATTATATGACAGAGATTCAGCAAAACAATCCCCGAAGCACTGAATGTACTGATCACCATGGGCAAGATGTCTAAAGAGCATCTTTCTGACTAAAAGCAATTTTAAGCTCTCCATGAGAATCTCCAGTTTGCTAGCAAATTCTCAGTCTTCAAGTTCTCCATGGTTGAAATAGATATCCATTTCATCAGAAGTAAGAGAGATGACAGCACCGAGCATAGAAACATAACAACTTAGAGAATTATGTCTCTGTATTTCTGCATACTAGTATTTTTTCTCAAGAATGGTTGAGGTACTCATTCAGGATCAGTTAATGTCAGTCATTTTATCCTTTTTTAAAGCTGTTGGGGTAGAAAGAAGGAAGAGAGGATAGTGACAGTTATCTATTTCATGGGTCATCAAGAAATTAGAGCTCAGTCCACAGCAGCATGCATAAGAAAAATCTTTGCCTTTATGAAATAGAAAGTAACTGGTAGCTACTGACTAAAGAAAAAAACTTTGGCAAACTAAAGAACTGTCTTTACAGTATTCTTTGCATACCTTACATTTGTTGAATGGTTTCCAAAACTAAAGCTTTCCCATGGGAAGGCAAAGAAACAACAGCAATTTCTTCTGAATGAAGCTCTCCTAAAGCCAAAGAGTAAACATACAGTATGTGACCTGAAAGTTTGCTTTTAACTGTACAAGTGGCTAATTACATAACTAATCAAAATACCTTTAAACGCAATTCCTAAGGGAAGAATGGGGGAGGAAAAAAAATAAAAAGGGGGAAGGGGGGAGGGGGGGAAAAAAGCCCAACAAAAAGGGTTAGTGATTGATAAACAATTATACTGTACAAACTTGTATGTGTATGCAAGCACATTGAAGTTCGATGGTGTTTAAACATTTACTTTTCTTATGCACAGGCCTGTGTAACCCGCAGGAAATCTCCAGTACAGTTTAAGGAGATGGAGCTGTTGGTGACAAAGCTCCTGTTCCAAAAGGGAACACAAGCTAATGATGTGGCAGCCATGGAATGCAACTACTGAACATCCTAGGCATACTTCTCAACATCAAACAGTGAAATAGTTTGAGTTTCAGCACTGATTTTGAAAATGGAGGCGTTTGCAGAATTTTGATTCTCCTAAAAATGAGAGGAAAATCTGTTTCTTTACTGGAGAGACATGAAAAACCTCACCTTGTGGAGAAAAGTGTTTCAGGTTAGGGAAACATCATGTGCTCACATCTCATATGCAACTTTCATGGTCACACAACACATGGAATTAACCTAGATAAGGACTTTTGTTTCAAATTCATTCTCAAAGAAAATTACAAGCAGGTTTAAACTTATAAACCCTGAAATTGTGTCTATTTTAAGCACCAGCACTACAGGAAGAAAGGAATCTAAATATCTTGTGCTTAGTCTCCGAGTCCATTTACATAACAGTTTAACAAAGCTGTAGGAAACCTAGCAGAAGCTGCAGGCTTAAGCGTCAGTTTCACGTACAACCATTCCTCTCTCTACTGAAGGCAGGATTAGTTCAGGTGTTCCCTGACCCCTACTGGTGGGGCTGGCCTCTTAGTTTCTGCATGCAGAAAGGAATAGAGAGGAAAATACACTTGCAGCTTTAGGAATGTCAAGAAGAGGGTGTAAGGAATTTGAAAACCACAGAGTAAATGCTTCAAAAGGTAGGAAAAAGCTTTCTCTAGAGGCTACATAGAAGAGAAGCCAGGAAACCATCTTTTGACTGGGACCCACTTTTAAACCCTTGTAGACACTTCTGACCAGAGATCCATCTGAAGCTGATTTACCAACTGCCATCATGGACAAATTCAGCTAAGACACAGCTCAATCAACTTCACCCTGCTGCAGAAGAGGTGCTAGGACTTGCATTGTTAGAATTATGGCCACTGCCCTATTCCTCCTGGGAGCAGGTGGTCACAGAAGATCAAGCACAGCCCCTAGCTTGTCTCAGTCCAGACCAGCAGCTATCCAGGGAGAATATGCAAAGAGACCTTACAGAGCAGAAAGAGTTTGGCTCATGTTGCTTCATCATTTGCTCCAGGATGTAGCAGTGATACTCTACAGGAAGACCACTCTCTGCCTGGGGAGGCCAGTGCGAAACCTCAAGGATCTCCACAACTGCTCTGCCTAAAACATGATGTTGTACAGAAGCAGTACAGTAATTTCACATTGCAACAACTAAAACAAGTCTCAAATTTTTATTTATAATGCTTACAGTAAGTCAAAATAATCAATAAGAAGCTTGTTTTCCACATTTAGTCAAGTTTCTAAGGAACTTCAGAGGTTCAGCTCACCTAGTGTTAGATAATTCTTTTGTTGCAATGAATTCAGCAAGTTTTCCTGTAAGCTTTAACAAATATCCTATTTTGGATTATTACATCCCCAGAACAGCAAGCAGAACGACAGAGATTCCAGTCTCAAATGAAATTAATCTATCTGTAGTTATTAATGAAGTCTATTTTTTTGTATGGGACAGCCACTTAGATTAGTTGAGCACTTTTAAAGTCCTGCTAATGTACCCACCTTCCCAAATGCACTTCAGTTGATTTCAGCAACTAGCCAATCATGTAGTATTTAGTTGGAAAAATATATAGTTCTGAAAAAATACAAAAAGGAACCTGGAGATGTACAGTATAATTACAAAAAAAACCCTTGCCAGTACCTAACACTACATGCCAATGTCAATATTCTTCGTTAACTGCATTTTCCTCATATGCTTCCACATATAACCAAAAAAAAATTTATTAGAACCAGTTTGTGTCCTAAAAATTACTCTCTCAGTCCAAACAGGTCTCTTCCTAAGCAAATCTCTGAACTCTAGGTTAATTAGCAGACATTCCACATTTTCTGACATCATGCTGACTTTTGTATCAGCTGTATTTCCTGCTAGAAAAACAAATTTTAAAAAACCAACCACTTGGGAAATACATTTGTCATCAAGACAACTTTCAGCATTGAAGGCCCAAAATACAAAAGATCAGATTCTTCTGAAGTTCCTTTTTCTTGAGCAATGGAAGGAATCGTTTGCAGCATTTGTAGATGCACCTCCTCGCAAAATGCTGCAGCGCATGTAGTTATCCTATCCTACTGCATCTAAGACACTGCTCTTAATCAAACTCTCTTCTCATGCTGAAATAGACTCTGCTGCTCTGCTAGGATATAATCCTTTTGCCCTGCTTAATACCACACTCTGAACCAGGAACAAATCAGCAACAGAATCTCAATGATGTAAATCAAACAAGGTGGGCTGCTTGCAAGTGGAGAAAGATTTTAGCAAAAGCCTGGGAAAATTCCCCTGGCTTTAATGGGCCTTGAATTTCACTGGTTTTTTTTTTTATTTTTCCAGCATGGTTCTCAGTTCATCTGAATTAAACAAGCCACTTAACTTCAGAAGTGGTCAAGATTTTTGAATATTTAACTCAGAAGATCTGCTCTTACTGTTGCAACAGCATTGTGTGCACGCCCACGCATGTTTTACCTTTTGGAACCTATCCATGAGAAGGAAGGAGGTGGACATGCTGAAAGTGAACACAAGGAACTATAAAAATATACTGTCTGCACTATAGCTCTGTATAGCACTGCTCCTCTCACAGCACCCCACTGCACGTGTCTTAGATATGGATCTCCATTAACTGCATCAACTTAACTGAATTTTAGGAATTACAATACAATTAAAAGTGTTTCAATTCATTTTCTCTCTCCAGCCCCTGAACTTACTGATGCAAGATAAAGTTTATCAGAATCCATGTTGACCTTCCTCTCTTTTGAACTCAGAAACATTGATTAACTTCTAAGTTATGTAGCAATGGGACAACTTCAGTAAGAAGTCTTTTCAGCACTTAGTTTTCTGCTGACTAGGTATTTCAGCACATGTAACTCCTTAAAGATGTGTTCAGCTCAAGCCAAGAGAGAACCTTACCTGAATTGTAAGAATAGGTGATTCATTTCTGCCAAGCTGATCCAAGTTTAGGCAGTCAGCTGCTCCTAGACAATTGCCATTAGCAGCCAGCCAAACCAAAAGTGACAACATGAAGGAGGATTAGCTCCATCTCAGAAAGAAAGGAGATTACTGGAGACATTATAAGCAGAGCCCTAAGGAAATTCTAGGGTTCATATACAGAAGGTTCCCCAGTAACGGGAAACAGAATAAAATCACCTAACACACAAACAGCAAAACCTTGTGTGGGTAAGTTTAGGAGGACAACCCATTGACCTAGTTTTATAAAAGGCATTATATTGACATAACTGTATAACAAAAAGTAGGATAAAATGTTTATACATATAAGCATCTATAGCTGAACAGTCACAGTGTTTCACAGATTGAGATTTAAAGACACAATTTCAGTTTGTGTTTCATACTGATTATACTTCTTTATTCAATAACTTTTGCCACAGCAAGTGATCTACCCAACTGCCCAAGAGACAGAAAGCAAAGGCAGGAAAGAATAAAAGTGACCAGGAGAAGAGACTGTAAGAGAAGACCCTCTAAAAGACCATCTAAGGAACCTGAAGGCACAAATTGCCACAAATTGGTGGCACTTGAGTAGATGCATCCACAGGCATTGAGGGAACTGTTGTATGAAGTTGCCAAGCTATGATTCATTACATTTCAGAAGTCATGGCAGTTCAACAAATTTCCCACTGACTGGAAAAGGGGAAAACATAATTCTCATTGTTAAAAAAGGGGGAAAAGGAAGACCAAGAGAACAACAGGTCAGTCAGTCTCACTTCTGTGCCTGGTAAGATCATGGAGCGGATCCTCATTGAAGTTATGCGAAGCCACGCAGAAAATTAGGTGATCAATGATAGCTAACATGGCTTCTCTAGAGGCAAACCATGTCTAAAAAATTCAGTGGCCTTCTGTGATGGGATAGGATAAGGGCAGAGCAACTGACACCATCTACCTGGACTTGTGAAAAGCATTTGACATTACTCCATGCAATATCCTCATCTCCAAATCAGAGGGAGATGGATTTGATGGATGGATAAGGAATTGGCTAGATGGTTGTGCTCAAAGAGCTAGGGTCAATATCTCAACACTTATGTGGAGATGTTTGTAACATGGGTAGTGGAACTGAGTTCACTCTCAGTACCTTTGCCAACATGCTGAAGCAAAGGGATACCATCCAGAGGAACCTGGATCCCAGAAAAACTCATGAACTTCACAAGCCACTTCACAAGCCAAGTGCAAGGTTCTGCACATGGGTTCCCTTACGAGCCCAACCATTAAATGACGCTACTATAATTTACATGCAAGGTACTGATTCATAAATATTCCACTCAAGTTTGCCATAAACAGTGTTATCGTTTCTTGCTTTTTTAAGAATTTGCTTTTTTTTGCAGCTCAGCCATTTCTACCCTTTTGCTTGCAGTTCTGTCTTGTTACAGAGTTCAAGAGAAAATTTCTTGCTAAGAAGCAAGGTCAGAATGAATAATGGTAGTAGTGTTATTTATGTATGGATAATACATTCCAAGAATGCTTTCACCAAAATTATTTCAAAACGCTGTTTTGATATTCCGGTTTCTCTAATGAGCAGGGTCTTGTGTTCGCAATTAAAACATAAAACAGTACAAGACGCACAGAAGCTTTTATAGTGCCAGCATCACAGCTAGTAAGAATTAGTACAAACGCATTCTTTTTTTGTGACATTACATTTTTAGAGTTCAATGGCCCTTATTATATCTCAAAGCGAGATGAAGCTTCTCATGATTAACCATGTGCATGATATGGCAGCAGAATCAAAAACAGGTCAGTTATCTACATCCAGTAGGTTGACCTCATCACTTTAATTACAATTTTTTTTGAGGATCAGGGGAATAGGGTGATGATAAAGGCAAAAGAGAGGGCAAACAATGTTGCCCCAAGAGATATTAGGCCTTCTAAACTATTGCAAATATTTTTGCAGTGCACATATCAAGCAAGCCACATCGATGTCTTGTGTTTCCCAGCTATAAAATAACAAGTGTCATAAACAACTCTTCCACAAAATACTTGAATACATTAGGTGACTAAAATGTGGTAGGGTTTGTCTATCTGCCCACTCAAGTCTTCTCCATTACTGACTTAATGAGTTTTCATGACTGTCTTTGAAATGAGCCATACTCTTGTAAAGTTACTCTTAAATTCCTATTAGTGTACTGGGCACTGGAGGCAAAAGAACTGCCACAGGCCTAAGATTCAGAAGAAAAAGACTAATTCTAGACACTGTTTAGTTGCCATGAAAAAATTTTGTAAGTTAATCTTTCTGTCTTGATTTCTTCAGTTACACGGTGGGCAAAATAAATATGTAAAAAAATTTAAATACAGGTAAAATCTCAGCAGCCTTTTTCTTCTTGAGTTGGAACCACTTGGCTCACCTGTACTAATTCTATACCATATCAGAATTTTTTGCAATGTAGAAAAACTTCACATTCTACCAATTACATTCTTGCAAGAGTTGCATGCAAGAGAGTCTCATTTAATTAGTCATAGTGGAAAAAGCTACTTCTAAAACCCCAGATACACTACAATAAGGAGGATTACTTCTTAACCAGAAATTAAAGCTGAAATATTAAAGAGGTAGAGACTATACTGTCAACTGTGACATATTAAGGCATGGATCCTGTGCTCCCTGTTAGGCACCAGCTCCATAGGTGACTGAAGACACTTTATGGATCTGCTGTGCAGTTTATATGGCAGCTTGTTAGCAACCAGTAATTTTCCATCCTAGCAGCAATATTTTATCAGTTACTTTCCCAACCTAAAACCTACTGACTAATTATCCACTATCTACACAAGTTCAAGGTGTTCTTCTTCTTGTTTCTCTTAGATCTTGTTCCTAGTGCTGTTCACTGCTTCCAAGGCTTCATTCCAAAAGGTACCATCATATCTTTCTCCCAAGGTCAATCCTTATCTGCAGAGCTTAACAATTCTGCTCTCTGTATCCTCACAAAGAATGGGGAGATATTTTTTTCACAGACAGGTCTGAAACATGGAGAGACTGACAAAGTACTTCATGCATCAGACATCAACCAAGAAAGCTGCACATCTTTCTGGCTGTCACAGGGTTCTGTTTGTTGAAAGGCACCTGGTATGTTTGCACACAGGTGAAAGTAATTTTAAATATTTGTTCTCGATTAGGTATTACTTTTGATATCACCATTTGCATCAACGTGACTCAGATATTCGTAAACTCTCTTTTCTTCGGGACCACAGAGGAATTATTGGCTCACAGTAACTATACAAATTACAAGTTTTTCATTTCTTATTGCCACCCAGATGTTCAGGATGTTAGCCATTCAAGCTTGAAGATACTCAAAACTATAAAAGAAAGAAGCAAACCTGTACATTTTAAATGGAAGAATGTAACCAAGAGCTCTTGCTGTGTGACATGAACCAAAAATAAAAATACGGATGACTAAGCACGCGCTTGCCAAACAACTTCTAAGACCAATTTAAGAATCAAACACACTACTGCCAAAGCTTTGAACTAGAGGAAGCAGATGCTTTTGCTGCTGTGACATGCATTTCCACCCAGCAGGTAGACGGGATGAAATCCGGTCTCATCAGGTCACTAACAAGGATTTGGGGCTAAGAGCAGATTGGGCTAAGCCAGCAATAACAACACTTTTACATATGATTTCCTGATCCATGGAAGTTAGATATTTCCGCTATTTCATCTTCTATTTTTCTTTGGACAAACTGCTGAAAACTAAATTGCAATGGAATGCAGGCAACTATTCTGATACACAATAGTTTATTGAAATAAACTTTGCAGGAAACATTCCTTCCCTGTATGTACATACATATGATTACCACCAAGTGAAGTGACCAAAAGCACACACAGGCAAAAGATAATTTGCTCAATGAAAGTAAAGGTGATGCAATTGGTATTAATTCCTGGTAAAAAAAATAGTCCCTTTGAAGTCCAATTAGAAGAGCTGTTGCCAAAAATGTAATGAATTTGTTTGGTTTATCACCATCACATTTTTTCACAGATCCAAATATTTTGATGTTTACTTCTCTGCTTGGCAAAAGTGAAAGCCAAGCCTGTGAAGCTCAGAGTCAGGTATTGTTGAACTAAACCAAAAAGTTTTCTTTCTACAACGAACAAATGGATTTACTGCAGCAGTAGCAATAGAGAAGAAAGTTTGTTTGGGAAAAAAATAGTAATACACTTAACACATTATATCTGTTTCATCAAGAAATTTTTCATGCTACAATCAGTTTCCATTTCTCCATCTCTCCAGATGTCCCTGATGTCAACTACAGGCTGCTTCTGGTCACTTTCCCAAGGGAAGGCTTTGTATGGCATTAATGGCTACCAAGGCACAGACTGAGAACTGCATAAAAATACATGGAATACTAGGCTATAATGACAGTAATATCATATTTTAAACTCAGGGCTCCCCAGGGTAATACACCAGTAACTCAGCTGAGATGCTGCACCAAGAGGAGAATTCTCACATTAACTATTTGTTATGAAATATCAAATACTTGAAAATAGAGAAGTCATTTTGATGAAAGCTCCTTGGGAGTTAAACTCCAAAGCCAAAAGCAACCTGCATGAGCCCACAGATGCATATGCAGGTTTTGACTCATTTGGAGGGGAGTGAAGTCAGATAGAGCAGTGTGAACATGGTGCCCTGCTTAGGCTGTGCAGATAGTCCTGCTCGAGAGGAACAACTGCCCTGTCCTACCAGCCTGGCAACAGGTCCCTTGTGAGCACTGAGCTCCACACATGTGAGAGAGCACCAGAGCCGTGGCAGCTACAAGATCTCTGCAGGCTATGGACAGAAGGGGACAGTTGGCTGCTGGAAAGACACTTGCTCTCCAAACAGCTGCTCCCCATCTCAGCTTTGAAAAAGGCAAGAGGCAGAGCTTCCTGAATCTCTTCAGAAACAGCTTGTGTCCCAGTAGTGCAATGCACACACTTCAGAAACTACTGTTGTCACAGGATCATGGGATTGTTTTGGTTAGAAGGAAACTTCTGAGATCATTGTCCTATCCCTGCATTCACTTCCCCATGGAAGTACCACAGACCCATTCATACAGCATCCATTGACCAACCACACAAAATTGATACCTACAAGTAAAAGGTATTTTTTTAAGAAGCATCCATTGGCCAGTGCCAAAGCCGTAACTGGAATGCATCTACACTTTACTTCAATATTTATATAGATAAGATGTGTACTTACATTTAATTCAACACATTTAAAACTAGAGATGAATAAGACTGATCCACTCCAGTGAAAAGAAGCTCATTGGAAGATGGAGAAGAGGTACTATTTATAAAACTGCGCATATCAGATGCTATTTCAAATCCATTGAAAACTGACAGTAAGTCTGAGATGCAAACATTAATTACCTGGAACAGACAGGCTGTGTTTAATTCAAACACTGGACAGCATTTTAGTAGCTTTTAGCAGCATAGCAGTAACAAAGACCAGCCTGAAATGCTGAAGAGGAGCTGATTTTTTTTAAGGTGTTCCAGCAACACAGTGACTTGTAGTGCTTATGATCAGCAACAGATACAGGAATGACTATGGACATTCAATTCCTTCTTATATTTCCCCTTGTCTCTTACGTACTGACCATTTCTCCAGCTGATGCATCAGCTACAGAATGCTAGTCTATCTTATATAAATGCCTTTCTCAGGAGAAAGAGCTAGTTTTCCTGACAGAGATTCCAAAATTTCAACTGAAGTCAACAAGAACACATTATTTCTGATAAACTGAGGCCTTCTTAGACTTAATGGAAATATTTCAAAAGTCAAATTTACTGTCTGTTCTCAGACTCAGCGACACAGAAAGCAAAAAGGATTGTATTTTAATATTCCACATTGAAAAGAGACTTATTTAATTATAGGTCTGCATTTTGTTCCTTGCAAAATTTAATAAACTGTGCTGTGTGTTAATGAAATATTGAAGAGGAAATGAAAAGTATATTCAGTCAAGCTTAATTTTCATTAAAACATAAGTATCGACAAGAGGGAATATAAATAGTGCACATTGGAAACCTTCTTTATTTTAAAGTTGCGTGTAAGCGCTCCTTTCATCAACAAAGAATAAAGAAAGGAGAATTATGCCACAGATCACTTTTATTTTTCTTCAAAATTAAATAGGCAAAGATAGCAGACTAGGATTTATTAATAAGTGAAAGGAGGCCTTAAAAATGTGAAGAAATAATAAACTCATCCGCTTAGCTGTAACTCCCCCAAGTTATTCTGTCTCAATCCAAACACCTTTAGTACTGGTCCTCTAAAAAGACCTTTTCAATCTTTCCTTGCCTTTTACAATACACCAGTGTTGCTCAATTCATTTAAGGCTTAATTCATGAATAAGAAACCACATTTACTCCACACTCCTGCTTGGGATCTATCACACAACTGGGATGAAAGGGCCTTGATTCAGAAGTTGCCAGGAAGCTAGGTCACAGTTGTACAGGGTCAAAGTTTAGGCCAATACAATGAAACCCACAAAAATTTGAGTAATATGCATTTCTCATCACAATACATGGAAATTCAGACTTACTGAGTCCCACAAAATATTCCTTACAGATCCCAAAAGTCTCATTAAGGAGGGAATATGAACAGAGGCTGTGGGCATCAAGTATTTCTCACCCTCAGCAGAAACTGCTGGGATGGGGAAAAAAGACCATGGCAATTGCAGCAGAATGAATGTAAAGCAGAACACTGTCTGTTCTCCATTGCTATGTGGCTGCTGACCAGAATAAACTATGATTTTCCTCATCTGAAGCTTAAGAAACACTTTGGAGATCACAGGTATGTTGCACAAGGTTTAGAGATGGGAAGAGAAAGCACACTCCAGTCTTGGATGGGAGAGGTTGTAAGCATCTTCCTGAGCCCACTCATGATACTCAGGAGCACTATAAGCATCTGTGTGCCCTCCTCAGTATACAGTTCACATAACAGCTTTACCTCCACAAGAAACAGAAATATTCAGCTAGGAAGGGAAAAAAATAAAGAAATATTCCATTAATGCTGCAAAAATTAAACATTGGAATGGAGTGTTTGCCATGAAATTCTCAACTGTCAAATGAAATGCATCAGTGCAAAAAATAGCAGAGAAATACCAAAAGATGCCATCATGCCCAGAACCGCAAGCATTTCCTTGTATTCACTATCCCCATAGCCAGACAGGGAGGTTCCTCCACCCAGTGTGACTGTAACTTCCCTTATAGAAATACCAAGCGTGCTCCCAGCGAAGCATTGAATGTGGTTTTTGATGCTGATGATTCAGCTCAGAAGTGGCACACAAACAGCCAGGCCCACTGCAGCTCCATTCTGCATTTGCAAGCAGCAGCCAGAGACACTGGGAGTATCCCCTGCAATTGTTAACCAAGTGGAAAGATCCCCCGTCACCCATTTCAAGCTCAAGCCATTACACAAATCATCACCTTCTCTGCCAAAGCAAGTTTCTGTGATCAAGATGCAATTTGCAGCTGAATGGGAAACTTTTGGTTACAGAGATGAGCAAAGTTCCAGGGGCAACAAAGCTACATCATCTGCTGCTTTTGGAAGGCTAGGATTCATCCTTCTGAAGTATGACATCCAGTGCAAACAGAGGCCATGAAGACGACTCAGTCAAGGGAATAACTTCTGAGCCTTTTGCTCAATGCAAATCTTGGCTTTTCATCTAATAGTACTACGCATAAGTTCCTATTCTCTCTCTCCCCCTTATCTATGTCTTTTCACTTAGGAATGCAGAATTCTCACCCCAGTAAAATTCCCCATCTCTTTTCTGTCACAATTTCCTGTTTCACCTTCTGTTATCTTCTAGCTCTCCTTAGCCTTTGTATCCAAGAGCCCTAGTTACCAGGGTCCTTGTAATCTAAATCCTTCTTCAAAACCACATCCATCCTCTTCTTTATCAACCATCCTGTTCATTTCTCATCCTATTTTTCTTCCCTAAATTGATTTAGCCTTCAACACAACACCAATGAACATCACTCCATTTCCTAAACTGCAACTCTAATCTGTTAAAATAATCCAAAACCCAATCACTTTGCTTCTTTATACTGTACAGGAGCAACTCTTAAAAAGCAAAAAGAAAAATAGTAAGACCTCCCTATGTACATGTTTAACATGGACATAGCAATCTGGGATAACAATTAGATCTAGGAAGATCCTCTTCAGCTCTAGACTTGAAGAATTCAAATACATTTTGCACACTTTGAGGGATGAGCTAATGTCAGCATCACAAATCTCAACTACATCCAAATTACGAATTGCCTGGTTTTGTCCAAGGCTTAAAAACCACATTCCATTCACAGGAATAACATAGCAAAAAAATATATAAAATCTTTTACAGTCTGTAATGCTGCCAAATTTTAGTAACTAAATTCAATCCAAGCTTCAAATATTACCCCACTTAACTGAACCAAAATAAGGAGATCAGAGTATTTTTTTTTACATAGACAATCCAAAATGTTATTTTGTTCTCACTCTGAGAAACATCTGGACTCTAACGTCTCTAAGAATGAGCTTGAAGTTGTTACTCCAAACAGAAACCACAGGCAACACAAAAACACACTTCAATTTGCCCACACACAAAAAAACCCTCTGCAAACTAGCTAAAACAATTGATTACTAGCAGCTTTAAAAAAAAAAAAAAATCTAGATCTCTCAAAAGCCCCAAAGCCAGTAAAGTTTATTTTTATAATGCCCTGGAATGAACTGTGTATCAGATAAGTATCGTCAGAGGAGATTTTCAAAGGCACACAGGTCATGAGATTACCCAGATTCCCATAAAATCTGGTGTAAAGGAGTTAAGCACAAGAAAAAGGCAAGTACTGCAAGCAGACCTTCAACAAATCCATGAAAGCAGGCTGGAAATCTTGGAATCCCTCATCTCAACTGGTACCTTGCTGCTGCTGCTGCCTGACTGTCACTCAGTCTTGATACCACTTACGTCATCATCCAAAATCCAGATCTGTGCCGACACCAACCAATGACTTTGGTCTTGGCTTGTCTAAGAATTCAGCCCCTATGTCTAAGAAGAGCCCAAGTCCAGATATAAAGTCTTTTTTTGCTTCTCTGGATCGAGAGGCTTCCTCAGATTGTTCCTCATATACACTGAAAGATATCACTATGAAATTTTTACAGTGGTTACCATTTTGTTTTAAAACAAGAAGAGAAACTGGTGTACCAATGTACCAAACTTTTTACATTAAAGAAAATAAGACAGAAGTCAGAATATTGATGAGAGCACAAGACTTAGATTCCAGTATTTTATTTTATCTCTTTCTTTTCCAAAAAAATTATTCCTAACTGCATTCCTGGTACCAGTTCTCTCTTCAGCAGTTTGTTCAAAATAGAAATTACATCCTTTGCAAAAGCTGCTTTTCCTTAAGTTATCCAAAAGGTGAAAGGAGGAGATGGAGGGAGCATGGAAACAGCACTATTAAGAGCTGTCTTTTGGCTTTGGCTACACATCATCCATGAGTAGGAAACAAGACATGATGGGGGGGGAAGGCTCCTGACTGTTTACAATTAAACCCCCTAACAACAAGTTATTTATTATTTCATCTTTGACATGCATATCTTTGAAATCCAAATCAGAGCTTTCAAAGAACTTTTTATATTCCATTGAATTACAGTTTGGAGTTTTGTTCTAAGAAGAAAACACACCTAACTCTGTGTTTGCACTGATGGTTCTAACTAAAAATCATCTATTGAATTCAGCAGAATTTTCAAAAATTGTTGGAAGAAATGCCATTTCCACCCCATCACATGCATTTATGAAGTAGTTCCCATAAACTTTGGAGATGGTCATTCTCACTGTTTCAGCAGAACTCCTCCATGACTGCATGAAGCTCATGCTATACCTGAAACATGCAGCACCTCTCCATCTTCATCTGAGAGTCATTTAAGAAACTCCTAAACTCCCACAGAGAGATATAAAGGACACTAATACTTAAGGGGGAAATAGATCTATTCCCCGTGGGTGCAAGTGCCGTATCTAGAATTATTTATCTCTTTGTTGCAATAAACAGCAACTTCTTGCCACAGAGAATTTGAAATAGCAAAGGGTACTGAAGGACTTGTCCATTTCTGTGAGCATTAAGAATTAGGTCAATTGAAAGGCGGGGAAAAGCTTCTGTGAGGAAGCTGTTTGGCAGCAGCAGCCATATCCATCATCATCAACTCAGGCCTCCTAGAACTACATTTGCACGCACACACAAATAAAATATGCCAAAAGAATACTGTGATACTGTATAGTACACACTGTAAATTTCCAATGTAAGTGCTTCCTATAACCATGTTTGCCTTAACACTGTAAATGCGGAAGGGTGTAACCCTTAAACAGGTCCTTATCAGTTAACTAAATAGAAATAAGAAACAGTTGGTGTGTTCTAAAACTTATTGACTCAGCAGTTTACTACAAGAGATGACTTGGCTGTGCTAGAAGGAAAGAACAGAGGGGGGGAAAAATGTTCTCTGTAGGCGGTTGGCTCTTACTTATGCTCTTTTTAAGACAATGCATATCAAATCAAAATTTGTTGTGAGGAAAATTATAATAAATCTGATTCCCTTTATACTGAAATACTGAATTATTTATGCAGTATCTGCTTTCCAGATTTCTGAGTATCAGTGAAGGGTTTTTTGCAAAAAAAAAAAAAAAAATAATTGAGAAATATATATACAAATACATAAAAATCACAAAGCATCACTATTTTGTACTGGTCAAAGCACAGAGTATACAGGAATGAAACAGTTATCTCACAGAAAATGCATGTGAACATTACCACCGAGTTAAACAAGATCATTCACTTGACTAGTGGCTCATGCAAGCTTGCAAGACTACATCTTTGAGTTTCTACACAAAAGACTTAAATGAATATGTCATTTTCCAAGGAAATCTGAAGCAAATAGTCATTCATTGATCACAGGGAAGGGGAGCATATTGGTCCTGGCTACTCATAGGGAAAAATTTACAGGGGAGAGAATACTTGGCCCTTTATGTTCAGGAGAGTCTCAGTGACAAGGAGAAAGCAGAGAATGAAATCAAGTATTGAAATCACATTTTATTTATAGAAATTAGTACTTTGATCCTCAGTTTATCCTCCACATTGCTTCTCAACTGCTGACCATATAAACCACTCAACAATGAGTTTACTGTAAATAACTCTTAGACTACAGTAGTGAAATCTTAGGTACCATACTTTGCTCTTCTGCCTCAGAATCATTCTCAGTGGCAGCACACGCTTGACTTACTTAAAACACCACAAATTATTTCACTCTTCAGCATTTTTCTTTTAATGGAGCTAGGTCATCTGTAGCAAAGAAGTTTGCCCTGGATTTGGTTGCAACTACATTCTGGTTTGCTATTATTTTGGTTATAATATAAAAATTATACCTGACATAGTTGGCTTGAGAGAAGATGCATTAGAGCTGAGTGAGGCCGCAGGCAGCCTTCACCTTTTTACTTCACAATCTAAACAACTGTTACCTACATTTTAATATTCTAACTGGTTTAGCACCTAGCTTGTTGAACTTTAGCTCTAGACTTTTCCACACCTTTCTTACAGTTCTTATTTGTCTTAATTTTAATCAGCCTATCTACCTTCTTTCCCTATTATTCAACTCTCAAAATTAACAGTACTTTGGAATACAGTTCATAGACACTCAGAGACAGCATATGATGTTACATTTTAATTAACTCTGCTTTCCTGAATAAACTGGTTTTAGGTGCATTTAAATGGGGCTGTGCAAAATCAATAGGTTGTTACTCTTCAAGGATTAGGAGATGTTAGCACAGCTCACGCTCTTCCTAATCATCTCTGAAAATCACAGACTGAAGCCCTGCAAACCACTAAACCAAGTTTAATTTCAGTTTAAATGTTTGATGCTATGGCTAAAGGTAATGTTCAATGCACACAATTAAGTGTTGACCTAAATGGCTTACAAACTTTTAAGCATGGCTCAGATTCCACACCCAAAATTGAACTAGAAACAGACACACTTCCCATCTGTTGCACCTTCATTAAGGGTTTACAAACTGCAGCACAGAGAAAGGAAGCAATGGAAGCTTGGACAGCAAGTGACACTGGTAGGAAGGAAGAATAGTAATACTGTGACACAGATAAACAGAACAATTTATACACCAAGTGTTAATAGACAGGAAAAAGAAAATAATCTATGGGGGAAATCTGGATTTATTTTAGCTTTTGGTTCAAGAGCAATGATGGGAAACATCTCACAAAAGTTTTGCAATATTGACCTCAATAGGTTAGAAAAAAAAAAAACAAAACCAAACCTAAACAAACTAAACCACCCATCCATCAGTCTATAACCTATACAGATAAAGCAAACATTCCACACCATCACAATTTAATTAGAGCCTTTGAAGCCACGCACCTTTGATCTGAGCCAAGTGATAAACGTGTTACATTTTAAATGGATTATTACTTGTTCTGCTTAAAACAATTGTAAGTTTGAGCCAACAAGGTCTTGGTGTAATGAGGAAATGAACTGAAAAGAACAGCCACAAAAAGTAGATGCATCTGCTCTCTCCTTTCTGACATACAGGTGCTTGGCTGACTAAAAATTGCTGAAGAAACAACTACTCAACTCAGAGAATAGGGGACAGGACACATACTATTTGCAGAGTAAACCCCTTGACTTTATGTTTACAAATACCAATGTGAGAAATTATGGCTTTGAAATGTCTTCTAGTGCAACAGGAGGGGACTCAAAGAAAAAAAATCTTGTAAGGGGATCTTTCTAATAGAAATGAGCCAAAACCAAAGTCTTTGTTAAAAATGCCTTTCAAATTTAGTAAAGCACAAATGAAATTCCAGTTCAGGACATTAATCTATCATTACTGAGACCCACTTTCAGTCAATAGCAGTACAGTTGTCCTGAATTTGACTACCTGAAGTTTTTATGAGCACATCAGATATCCTCAGCTCTAATAAGGTCAAAAGCCAGACAACGCCAGTTCTCACCCTTGGAACTTAACCTGCTACTCTTCAATCTCTTAACTTATCATAAGCTCTACTAAGAGTTGCTTCTGTGTTTAAGAAAGAACAGGTTGAATCCAAATGCATTCTAAATTTCTCTTGCAATACTTGTAAGGTTTTTTTCCTCCTTCCTTTTCAAGAGTAATCAAGGGTTTTTTCTGTGATTCTAGTTTTAAAGGTAAGAATATTATGACTGGGTGAATCTGAAGATTATAAAAGCAGAAGCACACAAACAGACTTCAAAATATTACAATATTAAAATGTTACAATTTTAATATTAATATAGAAAATAAAAGAGATAAAATAAAGGTCAGATTTTATGGCACTGACTAGAATCACATATATCAGTAAATACAACACCCTTATCTTTTACACCTGCTTCTATAAACTATTCGAAGCTGTTAAGTGTCCATGAGCTGTTTCCTAGTATCAGTACCTTTCTCTGCAATTCAGTGTAGTACATTTATCCAACCAAAAACTGATAAGCCAGCTGTGAAGGAGCGATAATAATGAAGTAATTTTCCCAGTGACAGGACAGCAGCATATGCTTTAATAACACTACACAAACCACAAAGCTGCTAAAGTAGAAGAAGCGAACAAAAAACAGCAAGTATCAACAGACCAGTGAAAGGTATCAATTGCAGTGAACCATGGGAATGTGAACCCAGTGTGCTAATTCCAATACTTAAACTATGTATTTTGGATATCAGTTAGGATTTTCGTTGCTAGCAAAATGGGGAGAAGAATAAAAAACACAACTGACCTGTCATCTGAATAATATTTCTCAATGCTGATACTGTTGTCACTGTGTAGAGACTTGCTGAAACACTCCCATTGTTGAGAAAGTTATCTCATAGAATAAAGGACCTGTACCAAATTTCCCTTCTAGTCTGTCTTTGGCTCCACACTCCCTTTTTATAGATGCAGTGTTTTATCCTAATGCACATCTCTCTCTGCAGAATAAAATGCTTTTGAAGAGTCATTGGTCTAAAACACACAACTTTCAAAGCCGCCATTTTCACACACTACAGCAGGTTAGTCATATATGAGTAGTTATCATATTCTTATTTCTAGGGAGAACTATAGTTAGCAAATGAACATGACCTGTATAATGCTACCATCTGAATAAAGTTCATCATACCACCTACAAGGTGCTGCCAATACTTATTCAGTAGACTCTGTAATCAGTATGTCATGGACAGACAATAAATGCACTTCTGATATGTATTTTTCCCTTATTGTGTACCAAAACCAGAATATAAAAGCTTTAAGTCAATCAAAGTATCTTCACTATTGCTGCTAATTTATACCTAGTTGTCATCTATTTTTTTCTCAGACTAAAGGAATTCAACATGCTTGTTTCTTTGTAAATTAATATTAAAAGTCCCCTAATAAGAGCATTTAACAGTAACAGTTATATTTCAGGAAAAACTCCCACATATTTCTAATCAAGGGCCCCAACCATGAAGATGAAGATGTTATAAACTGGTTGGAGTAGCCTTAAGAACATTCACAACAGGACAGTCCATTCTCCTCTTCCTGGATAATCTTTGTGAAGCACAAGGGTGCAACACTCCTTTAAGATCAAACTAATTATTCACAATAGATTTTCCAGTAGGTATAGGAGGAAAAAAGAATGGCTTGTTCCTCTCTCAAGGCACAAGAACTGATTAGGATCTATTAAGTTCCTGACTTTATAAGTAGCTGAGCACCACTAATTTTAAGCATCTAAAAAGGCTCAGCTCAGAAGGGCTTACTCTCTGCTTCCTTCCATTCATAGTCCAACACTAAAAGTTTGGCAGATAGTGTGGGTTTTTCAGGTATATTTGTTATAAGAGTCTGGAATATGTTAAAGTAAGATGTGCAAGCAATAAAACAAATACTATCAGATTAGCAAGACATCCTGATCCAAGCATCTGCATGACAAGTTTTAAATTCTAATGCATTTGAAGTTTTGATTTTTATTGCAGCCTCCATAAAGCACTTAGCTGTGAAGCAACAACAGGCTGTTGACAAGCACAATTGTATTTGTACTCTAATGGATGTTATGTAAGAAAGATAAAACTTATTCAGTGTCACAAAATTAAAAAGGCTAAATTAAATAATGTAACAACAGTCTGATTTGGTTTTACTTTAAAAGTAGAGGTTCCCTACTTCTGCTTAAGCAGAAAAAAAACCTAAGGAAATCAACACAGGTAAAGGAAGGAAACAATTCTAATCAAATGTCATTTTATGTTTCTGCAACAGAAGCAGCAGTGATAGTTAGATCGGGGTCAAAACCAATACAACTGTTTAATCAGGACATAAATACAGCCCAAAATAGCTAAATTAATTGCTTTAATTTCTTATATATTTGGTTCGGTTACTGCAAACCTTGGGTTTTAAACATGTGAATTAGAAAGAAAGTTTCATATGTAAAGTTGCCATGGAATTAAAATTACATATAAAAACACTGCTGATTTGTACTTTAGATGTGCTTCTGCTTGACCAGCCACAACAAAATCTTACTTCAATTAAATCTCCTTCGAGCAGCACATACTTTAAAGCTGAAAGTTAAAAAAAATTCCCGCCATTCTCTTCAAAGGCAAGTCCCAAGCCATGGGGCAACAAAGAGGTGGCCACAGTAGCTTTCAAAAACAGACCAGGAGAGTGCCAACTGTGACTCCAAACTTCCTGTCACCTGAGAAACCAGTGGCAAAACCAGTTACTCGGGTTCTCAAGCAGAATAGTTAGTGTAGGAACATGTTTTGTGAACATATGTCATTTTTTATCTGTAGGGACAGGAACTCTACACTCAAATGCAGGCTCAGTCAAAGCCTTCCAATTTACTTTTTGCTTCTTTCCAGTATTTTCAGATTTTTATGATTTTACAAGACTTGGCCAATAATGTTACATTAGCCTCAGGTATATGGAAACATAAAACATTCTGTTATTATTAGATGTTAAGTATATCTTTAAATTATAAGAATGCCAACACAAAGAAAAACAAGCACATACCTTTGTAAAAGCCACACTGATGCAGTCATATCCCAAAGCAGCTCCACATGGTATGCTATAATGGCATAAATCATGCACTCCCAGCATAACTAAAACTCAAGAGCAAGTTGCTGAGTAAAGGAAGGATTGTGCATTAGGGTACAGACAGCTTGACCAAACATTTTTAAGATCCATTTCACAGTTGTGAACACAGACAAGAAAAACATTTTTTTACAAGGTCAGGCAGAATTAGAGGCTGAACTAGATTTCCAGAGATGTCCTGTAAAACCGCAAGTAGCCCTCAGAAACTTTTCTAAGCCTGCAATAGTAGGAAAGAGTCCAGTTAACTCTGTCCCTTCTTCAGAACAGGGAACTCAACCTTCCTTTCAGTCCATGCCTTTCCAGGGAGGAGGCAACTAGAAACACGCTCATTACCAAGAACTGGAAATAACAACCAGGTGAGATTACTTTCTACAAAGAACCTGATTCCCTCAGCATGCCCAAATACAGCCAGCACAAAGAGCTTGTCATTCAGGGATTCCAATTTTCTGTCTGCAATGCAAATCAATGCAACATACAATAACACCCAAGTTACTCCTGTGCATTTCACTTGTTTTGTTTGGTCCCCTTTAAGTGAATTCTCTCACCATAGTGCTAAAGCAGTCAAAACAATAAATACTGCAAGTCAGCTTCTAAGAGAATGAGGCACCTCTCCTGCAAATAGGGTGCCATATGGATTCCCTTCATGAATATGGGATTTCCTTTTAAAGTAACAGAATGCTTTCAGCATTTAATAGCTGGTGCTATTGCTGTTCAGGTTCCTTTTGTGATTTCTACCCTAGGGACGCAGTGCTCTGTGTATTACCAGCTTTTTTCCTTATTCTTCACTCCCTGTTATCAGTCTGTGTAAATAAGATGCACAGCATCCGCTAGCTAATAAACAAACTCTCACTTTGATTACACTTTCAGTTTCCAAGCATGGAACTGACTGACTACAAAGAGTAAACGTGTCAGTTGCTGGCCTTGGAAGATTGTTCACAAATACATGATTCATATCCGATCCTGAACATTAACACTTTCCTTATGACTCATACATAGAGTTAAACAATGAAACAGAGCACTTATTGAAGTGTTGTTTAACATGCATGAAGCACCTATTCTTAATATTTTTCAATTTCATTGTTCAGCTATGTCGACCCTATTATTAGCTGCAAGGAGGAGATGTTTCCACTTCTCTCTTGAAATAAATATGATTTTAAATTTACACTGACTTATATTTAGAATCTTTCAGCAACAGCAGCACTGCATTGAATGGGGTATATACCTTATCAGGGTACATCGTTTGAATTGATGGAAGGCAATTGCTTTGTATCTCTCATTCTATATAGCATGATGTGTATAACACAGTGATCAACACACCATTTCCTCACATTGTTTCCCTCTCCAAAGTGAAACAGAAAATATGGCCTTCCTCACACAATAGAGTCTTTAGGTCTTCTATCTGGTCCTAACATGTTAGGATGTTCACTGTAATACAATTCCCGGATAAATTATAACTAGCAACTGGCAAACCTGAAACCCATTTGGAGCTCAAGTGCAGCTATAAAAAGACTCTGAGGGATTATTTTTAAAACTTTATCTTTCACAATTCAGTTTTCTTTTAAGGTTTGATAAATTGTAATTGTGGGCTATTTGCAGTCTTACTGGAAAAAAAATAAAGCAAAACTCCAAAACAGCTCCAGCTCAACACAAAAGAATCACAGAAGTACTAAGCAGAGCCTGTAAGAATCATATTATAACAGATATACGTTCAGGTAAAGTAGGAGATTTTGGTCTCCTGTTTCAGACTGCAAGAGAGTTTCTTGTCTTGAAATACGTATGTCTACCCTGATACCTATACTCAGCTTGCAAACCAGTTTTACAAATCTTCTCCTGTCTTTATGCAAACTATTTCTTCAGAAATAAGCATTCCGTTTCAGACAGAGCTTTTCCAAAGCACAAATTCTTCTAAAATACTAGAGGAAAAATTCAAGAAACATAGTGATGACACAGGAACATGTTCTGCAGATGTTCTTCTCATCATTAACCCACCAAATGATGAGTAAGAACCTCCTGAGCTTCATCCTAGATCCACTGTAGTTACTCAGAACAGACACAGTGCAGATGCAAGGCTGGCCTGAAATTCAGAGGTTGGCTCTGCCATGAGAACCCACTAGTACTGTGTAATTTTTAAATGCTTTCTGACAATTCATGTGCCTTACCAGTCATGGAGCTATGGTCTCAGACATGTTGCCTAGAGGAGCTGACCTTGCAGAGGCAGAAACAGTGATTTGCTGGTGTTGACAAAGCCTTTCTGCCACGGCCACTGTCCTCGCATCTGTGAGTGCTGTTTCAGCCTGGCTGAGCAAGGACAGAGAAGGAGAGGGAGTTAGTCACAAGCAGACACAAGTTCCAGTCATTACCCCCACATGGCCAATAATTCAATCCCAGAAAAAACTACAGTTTAGTTAAAATATCATTACGCTTCAGCTCTGTCCCATTAGCAGGCAGAACACAGAAAATCCTGCTGCATCAGGGTGAACCATCCCCAGTTCCTACCTCAGTTTTTATAGAATCATAGAATAGTTCAGGTTGGAAGGGACACCTCCCACTACATCAGGTTGCTCAGTGCCTTGTCCAGAACTGGCCTTAAACACCTCCAGAGAGGGGGCATCCACAACCTCTTCCAGTGTTTCACCACCCTCACTGTAAAGAATTTCTTTCTTATGTCCAGCCCAAACCTTTCAAAGACATGACTTGAAAGGAAATGGCCTCCTACAGGACACAAACATGTTCCTAATGACCACAACTGGTTAAGAGGGCCACACTGGAGTCCCATTTGCCTGCTGATGACCAATTCCTATTAGCTCTCAGCTGCAGCTGTCCCTTTGCCTGCCTAGGCCCAGCCTCAAGATTCACCTCAGGAGCATGGCGGCTCCTCTTGCCATGGTGTGGCCTGCTATGGCCACATGCTATGGATGTAAATTGGAGGGGGCTAGATTTAGACTTGACATAAGAAAGAAATTCTTTACGGTGAGGGTGGTGAGGCAATGGAACAGGTTGCCCAGAGAGGCTGTGGATGCCCCCTCTCTGGAGGTGTTCAAGGCCAGGCTGGACAAGGCACTGAGCGGCCTGATCTAGTGGGAGGTGTCCCTGCCTATGGCAGGGGAGTTGGAACTCGATGATCTTTGATGTCCCTTCCAACCCAAATTATTCTATGAATCTATGGCACATTTCCACATACCAGGCAGCTGCTGTGACCACGGTGCTTCCCCATCAGCCCATCAACTGGGGCTTTCCAGTAGGAGATTCCTTGGGGGCACAGCCTACCATCATGTCTCCTCCTTTTACCTCAGCAAGCAGCGCCCTTAGATTTCTCGACTTTGCGGCCTATACAATGAGAGCTCCCTGAGGCGAGCAGAGCTGCCCCTCCCTCACACCCTCATTAACTGCTGCTTTTTTATTAGGGCAAGGTCTAACAGCCTCACCTGAACCTGTGGGAACTCCCGAGACACCTGCCTCAGGTGGGATTACTGCATTTATCCACTGTACTGCAGGGACTGGATCTAGCTGCCATCTCAGCACTCGGTCTCTGCTGGCTGAAAAGCCACTTGAGGTGGCATGGCGGGCACTGTGCCTGCCCAGCACCATGGCTTCCAGCAGCCTTCTACAGAGTATTAATCAGAGGCACAAAGTTTTTACACATTACTCTCTTCCAGATTGGCTCATGAAACTCAAGCTAGCGGCACGTTTCACCACACAGCTCTTATCTCAGCACCAGATGACTGAAAAAAATTGAAGGGAAATGTGAGCAGGGGAAGCATTTCTTCATGTTTTCGTGTGCCGCTTGTTGCTAGGAAAAATATTTCCTTAGTATTTCTATGGGCTCTGCAAGTCAGCATCGGTGGAGCACTGCTGGCTGCCAGAGAGTATAAAACAGCAAATGTCAGGAAAAAAAATAGGAAGAAGAAGTAAAGCTTTAAGAATGTGCCCCATCATGAACATCTAGGCCCTCACACTGTCAACAGAAAAGACATATGCGCCCAGTTCCTTTGCTGGAACAAATCTTCATACAATTTTTCTCTTTTTTATATGTAATGGAAGTTTGAAAGCTGTTATTTGTGTCACAGCAGTACACAGCAGAGGTGAGCCCTTGTTCACTCACTGCTGAGCAAAGGAGCCTGCACTTGGAATCGGGTGGAAGGGGCAGAGGCTGAGGCACCCACGTCTCCCATCTCATCTCCTCTGGGTGGCACAGGCCAGGCGGGTGGCCTGGACACTGCAGAGAAAACCTCCAGTCTGGACATCTCAATGCCATTTTGAACCCTGCCTGTCCATTTAAACTGAATCATGAAATGGTTTAAATTGGAAAATAATATAGTTCCAAAACCCTTGCCCTGGGCAGGGACATCTCCCACTGGATCAGATCACTCAAAGTCCCATCCAGTGTAGTCTTGAATACCTCCAGGGATGGGGCATCCACAGCTTCTGTGGGTGCCTTGGGCCAGGATCACATTACCCTGATAGCAAAAAATTCCTTCTTAGTATCTAAATCTGCCCTCTTTCAGTTTAAAACTCTTACTCCTCATCCTCTGGCTCCAATCCCTGATCATGAGTCCCTCTCCAGCTCTCCTGAAGCCTCCTTTAGGCGCTGGAAGGGGCTCTAAGGTCTCCTCAGAGCCTTATCTTCTCAAGACTAGACAACCTCAACTCTCTTCAGCCTGTCCTCATAGCAGAAGGACTCTAGCCCTCACTGCATCTTCATGGCCTCCTCTGAAGCCACTCCAGCCATGTCCTCCCTATGTTGGGGCCCCCAAAGCTCAATGCTGCACTTGAAGATGAGGTCTCACAAGAGCAAGTAAAGCTGCAGAACCACCTCCCAACATCAAAGTCTTTTGAATATGTGGGTCTGAAGACTGGTGACAGCATCACGGTATTTCAACTCAGTTCCTAGGCCAGTTATTCCTGCATCTTCTGCCTAACAGCTGGATCCAAAGATGGTGATGAGAGACTGATGTTGGAAAGTTTGGAAGCTTGCTATCACTGACTTTGGTTCATATTGGCCACAGAACAATTCAGTCCATCTTCTTGAGCTGGATATTTAATGCCTATTAAATTGCTTCCCCTCCCCACTGTCTGTCCTCCAAATTGTCCTGTGGCTGCTTCCTTTCCTGATTGCTGTGTAAGTTCTCTCATGGTGCTCTTTGAAATTTCGTTTTTTTCACAATAAAGTGGTCTTCCCCATTCTCTTTGCATTGTTTTATAAGCCATTTGTTTTTAAGTAACACTCTTTTTTTCCCTACAAAAAGAAAGAGCAAGACTTTGAATACAAATCCCATGCCCAACAGTGTGCTGACATTTGTGCAGAGAGATGAGCTTTCCAGTTTATTCTATTGTACTTCCTTTTTTCTTTTTTTTTTTTTTTTTTTTCTTTTAAATAGTTCAGTGGTAAGCTTGGATGATTCCATCCTTAAACAACACAGCCATGGTAGCCTAAAAAAACTGTAAATACATCTCAAGATTTCCAGGGGAATTATGGGCTATTGGTTTCTTTTACTATTTTTTTTTTTAATGTAAGTGATTAAAAAAAAATAAATAGAAGATTTATGGCTGATAAGCAGAGATTAAACTCAGGTGTGNAGCCTAAAAAAACTATAAATACATCTCAAGATTTTCAGGGGAATTATGGGCTATTGGTTTCTTTTACTATTTTTTTTTAATGTAAGTGATTAAAAAAAAATAAATAGAAGATTTATGGCTGATAAGCAGAGATTAAACTCAGGTGTGGCACCAGCAGCTGTACACTTCTCCACCTGGCTGTATTAAAGCAAGTGCAGGATTTCTGCTTTCTGAGTCACCTTTCTTGTTAGAGCCCAACATTGGGGTAAGCCAGTGGCTCCTGTTGTAGCAGGTACTGGTGTTCACTGAGGACCATGATCCCAGTTGCAGCTGTACAATTCCAGCCCTGATGGCCTGGAGAGGCTGTGCACCCAGGAGGATTTAAGAAACTGAATACTTCCGTTAATCTAGAATTAAATTCCCACAGGCAAACTAATTGCCCGGTCGTTACCTGACCAAACTAGGTTTACCCCAGGGCATTCCCAGATTACAGGCTGGAGCATTAATCCACGGCGCCATCTAGCTCCCGTGAAAGGAATATTTTTAATATTTGCCCACGGTGTTGAGTCAAAACTCATCTAGTATTTCACACAGAAACACAGAAGCTGGTAACAGTGAAAAAAAAATGCATGCTGTTATTCCAACTTCTTGGTCTCCTGGGGACCAAGAGAACTGTAGCATGGCAGACCATTTCACAGTCCCTCCTGTATCTCTTGGAGGATCTTCCTTCCTTTCTCTTGGAATGCCAAACAGTTCAACTCAAACCTAGCATCCTAAGTTCATAAGCATCTTTCCTTCCCTCTCTGGGACACCTGGGCCACCATTCCATGAAGGACCATGGCCAGCACCAGTTTTTTTCAGAGGAACGTGCAAGAAAGCTGACACTGTGACAGCCAAGGCAAAAATCATTGCTTCAGAGCTTGAGTTTCCAGTAGTTACATATAAAACATGGAGTACATAAAATCTGATTTGTTTCTAGTGATATGCACCATGGTTAAGCCAAGCATTTTGCATCTAAAATACTACAAAAGACCATCAATTTCATATAAGAAAATAAAATCTGATGGCTTCCTGTTTCTTCTGTTTGAGTATCCTTCACCCACCAGGGTCTCAGCTTTTGAGAAGCTTGCAGCTCCAAAGCAGCAAGAACACAGGGTGACATCACAAACCAGGAAATGCTTGAAAGCAGTGATGTGGCACTGTATAATCACAGGTAATATGCAAGTGAAAGATTAAATTTACAGCTCCAACTCAAGCCTGCAGGACATTTGCCAACCTGCAAGCTAGGCTACAGTGATGTATGGAATATATTTGCTCTGAGCCTATGCTCTGCTGTATGCCAGAAACTTTTAAACAATCTTTACAAATATGTTCCCATCTTTTGCCAAGGGAATATACAGTCTTTTTCCCTCACGTTGGTATCTACAGTTGTTCTCACTAACTTCATGATTTCTGAGCCCATAATTACTCTTGAAAATCCTCAAACATTGTTGTGACGTACACCAAACTTGAATGCTTTCTTTTTCCAGCAAAATGAGTGTTATTTGTGTGTTTACTTTGCACATATGCTTTACAAAAAGGCCAAAAAACTGCTTGAAAATGCTTCAGTGATCAGTGGTATTTCAGCTCTGCTGATTGGCAGACTATTCTGCTCTACTGCATTTCTCTGCAATTAGTTCTTTCCTTGCTCTTCTCTGCCTCTACTCCCTGTCTGGTGTGATCCTTCCTCCTCTCACCATAGCTAATGCATTTTGTCTGTGTCTTCAACAGCAGGGACCTCCATAAGCCTGGCCTGTTGTCTCTGCTGTAACACTTTTAATATTATACAGCATTCCTTCAAGTTTTCCTAGGGCTTGCAAGACATTTCTTTTTTCCACAACTACACTTTCCGAGCTGTAGTTATTCCTCCCAGCTTCAGTTCAATACTCAAAGTGCAAATGTTCACACACTCAGCCAGACCAGGGCATGGCAGGACCACAAAGCAAGGGTCCATGCCTACTGTCCATGCTCTGCTCTAGCATGAGGTCCAAACAACTTGAGAACATAACTGTGGCACAGCTCAAATCTGTGAATCCCTAAGTAAAGGCAGCAATCCTAATATCCTTTTCCTCTGCTTCTATGCCTTCACCTCATTCCTCTTCTCAATTTTCAGTACATGAAAGCCTCAAGAGGTTCAACAAAGCCAACAGCTTTGTTTAACAAAGGTCCTGCATGTGAATGAGGACAATACCAAGCACAGATACAGACTGTGAAGAGAATGGATTGAGAGCAGGCCCAACGAAAAGGACTTGAGGGTGCTAGTTGATGAAAAGCTCAAAATGACCCAGAAATGTGTGCTTGTAGCCCAGAAAGCTAGCCACATCCTGGTCTGCATCAAAAGCTGCATGATGAGGGAGGTGACTCTCCCCCTCTACTCTGCTCTTGGGACTACACCTGGAGTACTGCATCCAGCTCTGGGGCCCCCAACAGAAGAAGGACCAGTGAGAGTTGGAGTAAGACAGGAGAGACCCTCAAAGATGATCAGAGGGATGGCACACCTTTGCTTTGAGGACAGGCTGAGAGAGTTGGAGTGAAATGAACTCTCTGCTCTCTGGCTTCCAGTAAGAACATGCGATAACACAGCTCAAGTGTGAGAGGAGATAAAGCAAGACCAGGTGTTGCTCAATTGCAGGAAGTTGATCTCATGCAAAATCCCACATCCAAGAATAATGGTTATGAAGATTCCTGCAATTACTTCTGTTTATCATTTTTAACACAGTCAAACACTTCCCTGGTGTTTGTTAACATTTAGGCCCAAGTACTTGTCAAATGTGAATAAAGAGAATTCTTCCTTTTCCAGCTGTACACAGAGAAAAAAAAGCAAAATTAAAACCAATGGATTCCACTGAAGAATGCAGGAAATGTTGTGATGTATTTTCATTGCAACCACTTGAAAGCAGGATTGCTATGGAACTAAAACTACTCCAAATAGAGTGGACTTGCTGACTCAGTTGATCCAGAAGAAAAATGACAAGTCAGCAATTTGCAGCAGCAGCAGAATCCAGTGTATGGTATCTGCAGCCCTGATGTAATGTGCATTGCAACATCATATTTCCCTGAATACTGCACTTATGAATTTGAAGAAACACAGCTTTTAGATGAAGTTTAGGATTTGCAGCACATTACATAACAGAGTTTTCTGACTTTTAGAAGTTGGACCCACCCAGCTCCTTAAGGAGCAATTTCCTCCATTTCCTTCTGATTCTAATCAGAAAAATATAAATATCAAATTTAAATAGAGCACAGACCCAGCCAATTCTCCTAATGTATCTAGAATTATCAGCATTACAGTGTTCTCTATTCAAACAGCTTATGCAAATCATTTTCTATTGATACATGGAAATGATTGCATTACTTTTTGCTCTTTGATAAGTTTTTGAACAATTTCCTAGATTGTTAGCAGCTGTTAAAGGCTTCTTAACAAAAAGAGGATATATTCTAAGAGGGAAAACCACTTAGAAGTTACAATTTTAACTAAATCCCTAGAGTCTGTACTCTGCACCGGCGTTACATGAGAGACAAGGGAGTGACATGAAGGAAGAACAGATTATGAATCAAACTGAAGATAAGTTAGGGAACCTTTGTCCCAACCATAACTTCAGGAAAACACAGGAAACAACTAAGTTTATCATTTGTAAGTGGTAGAAGTTGAGAGCAGAGTGTAAATTCAGGCATTTGGGGCAATGTAAGAAGTATCCAGCACATGGAATTACCTACATAATGAACAACAGAAAACCAAGGTGTCAGATAAAAACCAATTACTTTCTGAGAGACAAGAAAGAGGCCTAAACAGTAAATGGCCATATATAATCTGAAGAAAAATAGAAAACGATAAAGCAAAATCTTCTGTTTCTGGATAATACGCTTTTTTTTTTTTTCTTCCTTAGATGTTTCCTCTCATTTTATCTGTTTTATTTCAAAGAATGATTGTCTGATAAGTGAACACATCTGATGAATGGAAGGATAAGAGAAAAAAAAGCTATGAGAAGACTGGGGAGCAATAGCACCTGCTTTAGTATTGTAGCAGGTCTGCAATGCCAAATGCTAATATAAGCTATTTGTAAGGAAGAAAATCTTATGTAAAATGTGAGTTGTAGGACTTGTTTTCTCAATTGCACATTATATTTGGCAAATGTCAAATACAAAACATCCAGAAATTAAATATAGAAATTCCCTTGGGTTTTTTTTCACTATTGTTTTTTACCCGCTGAAGTTCACATATTGCTGCTTCGGATGATGAAAGGAATGGAAGAGGATTTCATTCACTACTGTTAGAATCTGAATGAGGTTGGCCAGTCTTGAAAATTCTGGACATGCTTTCTAGTGTTCTTTTCTTAGACAAATATTTCCCTATAAAATCAGAAACCTTTGACATTGAATACGCCTGAAGAATATGTCCAGAAGTAGCAGTATGCTCTGAAAATGCAGAGAGTGTGCAGAGTACTACCAGAATTAAAAAGCCTCTACAAAACATTAGTCTACTTCTTGGAAAAGCTCTGCTTATGCTAGAACACTGACCCTAGCCTTTGCTTTCCAGGAAAATTGCCATGACCATGTAACCAGCAGAATGCAATAGCTTGGTTATTCTCATAGAAAGTGAGCTTTAATAATGGTGCTTACTCTCCCCCAAAGAATATTTCTTGATACTAGACACTAGTATTTTGCTTCTCTACTGACAGTCCAGAACCATGCCAGGAGAGACATGATTCCAACCAGCAAAACTGCACACTGAGTGGTTGCAATACATCACTCATGAGCAGCTGACAGACCAGGCATTATGTGTGGAGGCCATGTGGCCACACGGTTGGATTCAGGACGGTTGTGGTCTCTGCAAAGGGAGAGGAACGTTTCTCAGCAAAACAAGATGGAAATCGGCAGGAGAATTACTCGTAGCCAAGGAGTTCTCCAGCTATGATTTACATGCTGCTCTTTATATGGCTTGGCTCGTCACCACCCTTTACTTTTGCTGAGGAATACACCACTGAGCAAGTGGTTTTAAGTAATAATAATGGCTATAAATACTAATAGAGTTATTTTATTTCATGAGCTAGGGAATATCAGTGTTCAAATTGCTTTCTCTTAAAATATTGAGAGCAGACTTGAAACATCCCATACTTTTAATTCTTTGCATGACTGTGACCTTGTCTTCAAGCCCTGAAATACAAGGTAATTTAAGCTAGAAGTGGCTCCAGGAGCAAAATAAAGACTGAAACAGGAATACATTAATTCAAGTGACATTTAGGTCAGTACAATCTTTGGTTGAATCAGAAGAAACCAATTTAAAGTCTGAGAAAGCAATAAATTTCAGAGGCAAAAAGCAACTCCAAGCTAGGACTGTGGAAAGAAAGAGAGAAATCACTGCACTAGAGTAAACTTTCGTTTTTCTAACTTCAAATAAGAGATGGATGACACAGAAAGTTGTAAAATTATTATTATTTAGTTATTTCACACAACAGGTACCTTAACCTGGTGTTGCAGCCTGGACTCTTAGCATGTTTTTCACACATTTATGTCCTTAAGTGTCCCAGGTGGAGTTATCTCCTGATAGAGAGGAGTTACATTTAATTTACATAGATAATCTTGGGCCTGAAGCTCATTTTCTTAGGCAAAAATCTGAAACCTGTTGACTTACATTTTGTTATGTTTCTCCATGGGTTAATTTGCTTAGCTGGAGGCAGCTTGCCCATCCCGGTACGGTACCTGCATGAATGGAAAGAAAGTAATGAAAGAATTCCTGTGGTTTGAGTCAGTAAATAAAACAGAAATTCTTTCTGGTGATTGTGGTTTCTGTGCTTAACAATGTTTTGTCCATCCTTGCTATTGCAACTCTTTGTTAAGTCTTAAATAAACTAAAGCCTATTTCCCAAAGTAAATCCTTTCACATAGCTAAATGACTGTGAAAATGGTAGAATTCCCAGAACATTCTGGTGTGTAACCAACAGGTGTGGTACTGAGGCTACAGGAGATGTACCAGGGACTGTAACTAAAGCATGGATTTCAAGCTGCCACATGCAATGATTTCATGCTTTCATACAATATTTACACCTGTAACTTTCTCCACTCCTATGTGGGCAGAAGCATCCAGAAAGGCTTTTAAGCATGGATTGTTCCTGGAACATCTCCCACTTAGAGAACTGCAGAAAATATACAGGCATAAGTGTGAAACATCATTCTAAATATTTGCACGTAGGATTCTTGGAACTGAAAACGTGTCAGCATGCACTCGTGTTCTTCTTACTGTTCTGAAGAACGACCAGCTAGTTTGACTTTCACTCCAGCTGGTTATTCCCAGATACTTCAGATTGTATTCAAAATGGTAACTAAAAATATATGTCCTTCTAGTTTTTGCTTGCAGCATCAGTCAATAGTCACCCAAATAAATCTAATCATACAGGATAGGTGAAATTCGAGCTTTGAAAACATCCTCCTAATGTAAAGAAAGACAATTGTCTTCCCAGTTTTCTTTATGTGAGAACTAAAATGCAAGGAAGACAAGACCATCATATGGAATAAAACGTCTATGCAAATTAATTTTGCACATAAATTGTTTGAAGAAAGTGAAAACAAGAAAACAAAAGGATCCTCAGGAAAATTTTAAATGCAGCAGCTGAGGTTATATATGTGCAATACAATTTCTTTGTACCTGTATGCTTCTTCATACAAGTAAACTGAAGTGGAAAATACAACTTCATTAGTCAGTTCCCTCAGGATCCAGAGATGCATCTCGAAAGATTCAATGGACTCTGAAACTTCAGGTTCCCTGGATGGTCTCCAACCTGATCTTTTCCTACAGTAGATGTTACCTTGATCTCCCAGACCCTGCCTTTGCCTCCTGAGATGGGGGTCATGAGGCCCAGAAAGTGCCTCAGTGTAGTGCAGGATGTCATTGCTCACTGCAGGGGGCTGGACTAGATGGCCTGTGAAATTCCCCCTGTGATTCCATGATTCCTTTTACCACTGATGTACCTGTAGAATATTTCCACAGCTGATTTTCTGCAGATGTTGATCTAATTTTGAAAGTGTTTACAAAACACCTACTTGTTGATCTAATTTTGAAAGTGTTTACAAAACACCTACTTGTTGATCTTAATCTGTTGCAACCAACATACAGGGAGGAAATCCAGACACCACTGAGACAAGGTTTGGATTTCACTATTGTGGTCACCAGGTATCCTTCCAATGTATTAATAGTTAATATACTATAGATTATCATTCAGTGAAAACTCATTTTATTCTTTGGAGAAGTGATGAAAAATAAAACTGCTCTTTCTTAGCACAGAAAAGAAAAAAAATCACCTCCATCAAAAAATGTTGAAAGCAAATCAAACAAGGGATGCATTATGCTGAGGGACATGAATCCGTGTACATTTGGGAAAAATCCCACTTTGATAACAGACAGTTCTGACAATCAAGCCTTTGTCCGCAAAGCAAGAAAGATCCACTTGGATTTATGGGTTTGAATTGAGCGGTTTGATCTGAGTGCAGGAGCAGTGACAGCCACGTTTTATATTAGGATTTAGTCATAGGTGTGATTTGAATTAAGAGAGTAGGATAAATAATAGACTCCAAAATAATGAATCTGCAAACTACATGAATATATGCCTAACTCAAAGGATTATGTATAGCTTCACAGGTTAGTTCTTATTTGAAATGCAAGTTCGATGTTAGCGTTCTCAGGAGGAAGAGTAGAAAACAGAAGATGCAGAGTCTTTCTCAAAGACAATATTTCATGATCCATAATCTCAGTAAAGCCCTCATGACAGTATAGAAAGCTCTTACACCATAGTCATGGTACCAAGGTGCTGCCAAGCTTTCCATCTCTGGCTAGGCAAAATTTTATGCAAAGACTTTGCATCTTCTGTTTTCTACTTTGAAAGGCCTTTGAAAGGGTCCTTCAAAGGCCATCTAGTCCAGCCCCCTTGCAGTCACAGCAGGGACATCCTGCACTAACTCAGGTTGCTCAGAGCCCCAGCAAGCTTGGCCTTGAATGTTTTGAGGAATAGGGCTTCCACTACCTTTCTAGGCAGACTGTTACAGCGCCTCACCACTCCCATGGTGAAAAACTTCCTCCAAATGTCTAATCTAAAGCAATGCTTACAAATATTCTGCTTCTGTCCTCCAGAGGACTCAAATGTTTGTCAGCCCCAGTTCTAGCCCTGCCCTGCCCCATCTGTATTACCAAGAAGGGACCATATCTGCATCAAAACTGTGGTCTCACTAGGACTTTAAACCCAAAAATACTGATGGAGAAATGAAGAAGTGGAGAAAGTCGCTGTGACAGTAAGAGATTGCATCCTCATAACAGACAGGTAGCACTGTTCAGGCTGGGTACAATCAGTACTTCCCTAGGGCCGGAGATGTTGGCTCCACAGGGCTGATAATTTTTTAGGAGTTTTAGTTCTAAAAACAAATTTTTAAAAGTCCAGCTCTAAGTTGTAATCTGCATTTAAAAGTTTGGCCAGCATTGTAGCTCTCATGAGGGGATGTGATCTTGGCAGGTGTAACTGCAACAGTAAAATCCTTATGTATCTCATGCACTGAAACCCTGCTGTTGTGATGTACCATTATCTGGTCCAAGTGCTTCTCTTAGAAGCATTATTTTGCTCCTTCATAGCAACACTATTAAACTTCAGAAAGTCAGTCTTTTTTGACAGCAAAACACTTTCTGCTTCAAAAAAAAAAATTACATAAAAGTATTTTTGAGGCAATGTTACACAGACCTTGACATTTTGATCTTTCCTAGGACTGAAGAAAGCAAAATTATCTACTTGTTCTTCAGGTCAATTTCTTCTCTCCTCTTACTCCCAGCCTTCTGGAAGTTCTGCAACTGCCTGAAAGAAGTTGCAGAGGTGACAGGCTCACAACATTTATTTACTGTGGATCTCCCTTTGAAGAGTGATTACAACAACATCGTTCTGCATATCCGGAGGGTGGATTCCTTATCTCCCTGAAGGAGAAGGAGAACAATCACATATTTGATAAGCTCAAACAAAACCGCACACAATTATAGGAAGTGAAATGTTTGCTAAAAGAGGGCAGCTTATACAAACCCCATTTTTATAACCCCATTTATATATTTATTTCATGACAGCTTTCCAGACCTGTGTTCTACAACTCTGCAGTATCTCTGTTTTGTGGAGGCACATGAAATATTTTCCATTTGAAAATTGACACCAAAGGGGAAACACATTGCAGAAAACAGTCACTTGCAGTAACTTTGCTCAGCAGCTGCTTCTGCCCCCACCCATCCCACACTCCAAGGCAACCAGGTGTAGATAAACCCAAACAAGCCACTTTTCCACCTGTACAGCCAGTGTTGAAAACTACATAGGAGGGGAAATATTGCTTCCACCTTAGCCCTGGCAGAGATCTGCTATTCCAGACCCCAGCTCTGCCCCACTCTGACTACCCTAAAACAGTATGCCAGGAATAAAAGTTAAAGTTGGGCACACACAAGCTAAATGAGAACGTTAATTCTGCTAAGTATAAGAAAATTATATGATCTATAAATTTTCTCAATGTTAAAGAAAAATAAAACGTGGGGGTAAGGAAGAGGGAAGAGAAAACACTTCCTACACGGGTTGCCTAAGGAGTATTTCCTTAGAATTAGCTGTAGCTTTTATTTTTCATTTTTTAAATACAAATCCTGTAGCCTGTAAATCCAGATTCCAGAGGGAGTAGAAAGATTTTGAGGATCAGACTGCAGTGTTTACATAGAAAAGAGATAGGCATAATACATTGCATCTCAGAAAGTGTTATACCACAATTATAATGGTATAAAGAGAGTTTAGGTATTTAAAGATAAATCCACAGGGCTCATTTGGGTGTGTATAACTTTAGTTTTGCGCTAATACTGTACCTGTGTTTAGCACTTCAGAAAGACAAAATGGCATATGGCTCATATAAAAGCAAATGTGTTATTCTGATTGTTCATATTACACTGCTGTAGGAAAAGAGCTCAGAGAAAAGTCCCGCAGATAAAAACTCCCATAAAGATGATTACTATACATTTAGGTTGATGCTGTCAATCCTGTGAATGATTCTGTGCACCCTCAGGAAGGTTTTGGACAACACCAAGCTGTGTGGTTGACATGCCAGAGGGAAGGGATGCCACCCAGAGGGACCTTGACAGGCTTAAGAGGTGGCCCCATGCCAATCTCATGAAGTTAATAAAACCAAGTACAAGGTCCTGCACCTGGGTCAGGGCAACCCCAAGCACAGGTGGAGAGAGGCTTGAGTGCAGCCCTGAAGAGAAGGAAGTAGGGGTGTCAGTGGATAAGAAACTCAACATGAGCCAGCAGTGTGTGCTTGCAACCTAGAAGGCCAACCAAATCCTGGGCTGTATCAAATGTAGTGTGGTGAGCAGATCAATGGAGTAGTTTTGCCCCTCTACTCACCTCTGGTAAAACCCCAACTGGAGTCCTCTGTTCAGTTCTGGAGCCCTCAACAAAAGGACATTGATCTGTTGGAGTGGATCCAGAGGAGGTCCATGAAGATGATCAGAGGGCTGGAGCAACTTCCTGATGAGGACAGGCTGAAGAGAAAGCTCATGGGGACCTCATAGCAGCTGACCAATACCTGATCAGGGCCTACAGAAAGGCTGGGCTAAGACTTTTTTATAGGGTACAGGATGGCAGGATTAGGAGGAATGGATACAGATTGGAAGAGGGGAGATAAGACAAGTTCTTTCCTGTGAGACACAGGAACAGGTTGCCCAGAGAAGCTGTGGATGCCCCATCCCTGGAAGTGTTTAAGGCCAGGCTGGATGAGGCATTGAGCAACCTGGTGTAGTGGGAGTTGTCTCTGCCTATGGCAGGGGGTTGGAACTAGATGATCTTTAGGGTCCCTTCCAACTCAAACAATTCTATGGTTCTATTCTATGAAAGCTTAGATGTAGGTTTACCATGAATAAATGCTTATTTTTCTACATACACAGAAGAGTTTAAAGGATTGTCAATTAATGATTCCATAAATAGAAATATTTTGGGAATATTTAATATTTTAGGAATATTGATTGTGTTCATCACTATTAGTGTACAGCATTCACAGTATTGGCCTGTTTATTACTTTTGCATTACACCATAAGAAAAAAAAAAGTTAAGAGCTATTGTCCTGGATCCTAAAGATTTGTAGATTTGTGTGCACATGAAAAATTACAGTAAGTGTTCACAGAACCAAGGCCAAAAAAAGGCTAATTTAGAAACAAATATTAATTTTGATGGAAAATGTTCCATTTATTTTTTTTATAAAATATATAAGCGACTTCTATGGAAATGTAATGCAGGTGTTCAATCCTGATCCTACTGAGATAAAAGCTAAATACTGCTTGACTTCCAGATATGTAAGTTATTTTTCTGAACCTCATGGAAAATTCAAAAAGTGAAGCTATATGGTGCATTTTTAAGTCAAGTACATCAATTTTCCTCAAAGTCACGTGCAACTACCTGAAACAGAGACACGCACCATTCTCTATTGATTTATGCAGGAAAACTAGGAAAAGAGTGTACAGAAAAATATGTTCCTACAGATTTACACTAATTCTTGATCATCAGCATATAAAGATCCAAAAAGCATTTTCACTTCCAAGTTTTTGAAGTTAATGATTTACTTTTGGCTTCCCGTAAATACAGAAGATACTGCTGCCTTTCCCAGAAAGGATAAAGAATTCTCTTCAGTTGCCTTTTGTTATGCAATCCCCCTCTGCAGAAAAATACAGAACTAACTCCTACAAGGTATAATTGCATGGACCATGAAAGAGAATCCAAAAAACTCATGAGAACATGTTTGCTCGTTTTTTTCCTACCTTAGACAAGGTTTCCATCAACAGGAGCTTTGGCATTTAAGAGGCTGTAAGAATAAATTAAGGGACGGAAGTGTCATCTGGTTAACACTCTTAGGTAAAAGCAAAAGCAGAGTCACAGACATGAAAGAGATTACAGATATCCTACTGTTTATGATGTGATTGTAAAGCACGCTACAATGTTAAGGCAATACACAGTAATGACCCTAAGCAGATCTCTGATGTTGTAAAATTGCTGAGATCTTTTTTGCATTGCTGATAACTGTATTGATCACAGCTTGGTTTGTTTGCTTTAAATTGCATTCTTAGAAGCAACTCTCAACCATATAGTTCTATAGAAATGTGATTTTTTTAATAGTTTAATCCATTGGAATATATCCAATGGGCCCTCAGCCCTGTTCATCAAAAGATGACAGCAATCTTGCTGGGGCAAAGTACCACCAATGGATGAATTGTGACCCTGTGCTACTGGTGTCATGGATAAGTTTATCCTCAAAGCCTCCAGGAGAGCTAGAAGAAACCTGTAAAATATAGGTAAGAATTCACACATATGGTTTTGCTGCTTATAAGCAAGCTCCCAGCTGCAGAGGTGAGGCACATGTAGTTGGCTACACAACTCTACAATCTGGGCTAATCACTCCAGAGAGCCTGCATTCCAGTCAGGCAGATCCTGATACTGGGCACTGGCTTTGCTTTTTTAAAATGATGCCCAGAATTAGTGCATTACCCCAAATCTTATCCTTTTCCCTGAGTCCTTAACAGTAGTACAAAGCTCCTTCTATCCCTGATGGATGATGTAGTTCTGGAGAAGCTGGACTGATTTTGGCTCAGGTACAAAGGTTTTAACATTTGTTTCCTAATGTAACAAACACTTGAGCATATGCAAAAAAATGCAAATATAATAATCTTATCACACTTTTCATAAAGCGCCAGAACTGGGTCGATTGGCTTCACTATTATGCAAACAAAGAATGAAAGAATCAAAAGGGAAACAAGAGCTGTTTGGAAAGTAAAACAAACTACTAGTTTCAAGGAAAATCACCACGACCAATGGTTATCTACTACTTGTCACGTCAGCCAGTGACTAGTACCCACCACTGATCACATAATTCTACAGCTAAGATTAAGTGCTTTTCTATTTGCCTATTGGGCAAAGGTATTTTGTAAATATTCTGGATAACTTGTGAGAGAGACCCCTTTCTTTTTTTTTCAGAATTAATAGATGTGACCTTATCATATCCTACTTGCACATTTTTCAGAAGAGCAGAAATAAATATAAAAACTTGCTTGTGAAATATCCACTCCCTCCAACAAGAAGAAGAGAGTAGATATTAAAACCACCTACCTACTCCCCAAAAATGCAGAGAAGAGGGTGATAATTTGATATTTCTCACTCAATAGCATGAGGAAGCACATCAGCTTTAATTATATTACAGGCAGGAATGCCACTGACTACTTGTGAGTTCAAAATTATAGAAGAAGATTGCTCAAATTACAGAACTCTGTTGGAAAAGCAGCAGACATCAACAGATCCTTGTCACAGACAGAGCTACATGAACTCATATCAAACACAGAACAAATCTTTGCCGTGTCTACTGAAGTAAGATGAGCTTGTGGCAGCCCAGACAGGTCTAAGAAGATTGAAGTGACTCAGTTTCAAACAATACAATAAAGTGAATCCTACATATTTCCAGTGGTGTCAGACAGTAGAATCACATCCATGAGGTAGGATTCCCCAAACCTTTCTGTGCAGCCCCGCCACACAAGCAGCTCAGCTCACCAGAAAAGGACATCACATTCTTCTCTGCACATGCAATTAAATTGCATGAATCTAAGGAGAGCACAATGCATTTAAACAATGAAGTCAGCCAATAAATCTTCTAGTTGTCTGGTTCTTCTAAGAGTGTAGCCTCAGCCTGTGCCTCCAAAAAAATGAGGATGTTCATCATGAATTCCTCAGATTAGAGCCAATATTTGTCCTCACACAGAGTGATTCCACTGATTTTAGTCATGCTACTTTTAGCTTACTCTGGCAGAAGTGGAATATCCATCCCATAGACTATATATAACCACCAACGGGAATAGCTTATGGACTTTAGAATACTTGCTGGCACCTGGCCACAACCACAAGAAACAAGAGTTTCTTAAGTAGTCACATCTTTTCTTCTGTCACTCAACACAAGTAGGAAGGAAATTGCTTTTAACACATATATTTAAAATGCTCAGATGCATTAATTAGTTCTCCTTAGTTCTTACTCATTTTCAGAAGAGAATTGGCTGCAATTTACTGCTTTTACACAAGTGAACCCATATGAACACTCAATCCTGTACTTTTTCTGTCTGTTAATAGCTGAGCCATTCAGTTTGGAACTGCAGCACCCTCAGAATTCCTAAGAACACTGAGTCATCCCATCACTGCTCATGTCAGGGCTGTACAGCTGGCTATGACTGCCACCTAGTTTTCAATTTTTATTATTATTACCTAGACTTTTGGATTCTTCCTAGAAAAGAAGTAAGAAACTAAAACTTGAAATTTGCCATTATAGTTATATATGATACATATACTGCCACGTATTTAAATAGTGCAAGACTATGCAAACCTAAACTTACTGAACAGTCCAGATACAGTCTTGAAATACACATTAAGGAAAAATAATTACTAATCCCAAATATAAAAACATTAAAAATCCAATTTGCTGCGAGGGTCAAAAGAAGAGCCAAGTTAGCAGACCTACAACTGATGTTAGCTAGTTGACAATGAATCTAAACTTTTATTATGGAACTTGTTCCTCACAGATGATGAAGAAAACTTTCCCACATAATCCAACTCCTAAAGCAAAATCTGCAGAAAGATAGAACTTTACAATATAGAACTCCTCACTGACATCCCAAGCACTATGAATTCTGAAGATAACATTTATAATGGGATAGTCTTTTCTAAGATCAAGGTATGAACTAAAAGCTTAGCAATAAAACATAGAAATGTGGAGGACAATGGAGGCAATTTTTAACCTCACCGAAATTCCATTTTGAGCTCCAAGGGAGGAAATGTTAAGATTGTCTTTTCTGGTGAACTTCATGATTTTATACTGTTTCTGGTGTTCCTGATGGTCCAGGAGCACCTGTGGGAACCATAGAAGTTAAATTCAAAACTCAGCTAAGCAGTGGAATTATAAAAATATTGCTCAGGCAAGTTCCAGATTTGAAATACTTCTTTTAAATGTCCATAACTGAAATGTTAGAGCTAGGGCTGCGTTATGCCAAGAAAGGGTAACATTTTATAATTTACCCAATACAAAAACTAAACAAGAGGAGAAAAAAGCGTGTTCTTCACAGACACTGAATTTTCTCTGTCTTTTAACAAACAGTGGGGCAAAAAAATTAGGCTATTTCATTGTGGGTTTTGTGCAGTAATCACGCCCCAGAGCTGCTCCATAAATCTCATCAAGGAGTCTGAACTTTCCTTCATGGGAGGGAAAGATTTGTGCAAGTACCGATGGTGTTAGGTCTTTATTTTCACCAAAAGAGCTCTATGGACTGAAAATAAAACAAGATGTTTGTGAATCTCAGGCATAATGCAATCTGAGGCATTTCTCATGCCAGATGGGTTGACGAGGCATGATTCTAAAGTGGGCTTTTTAAGACAAAACTGAGACATCTATAGTAACGCAGGTTGAGAGGCCACAGATGTCCCCAAACATTCTCCCTTGTTTTTCTTTTTAAATTGTTATTGAAAGACAAAATTCTATTTGAACTCAGATCTGAGGCCCCTGGGCTTGAAAACCACATCGTACACCCCCCACCGTGCTCAGGTTAGGCTCTTTCAAACTATTTGATGCAGCTACAGTATGGATTACACTCAGTTTTTCTTTTTCCCCTAACAGGTTTGTTTCTGGTCATAAATTCTCAATCAGTGGGCAAGCCACATTGTACTATTTAGTAAATGGTGTAGTTAAAACATGTTTAAAGTCAAAAGAAAAAGGATCTGACAATGGAGTATTGTCCCCCTTTTGGAGAACTGAAGTGTACCTTCTTTGATTCAGTAACCTTGCTGCACTTTGGTATGAAATTGCCCCTTTTTTCCATCAAACTTGCATTTAAAGAGCCTCATTAGCATGTCTCACCGGCTCAGTAACGACTCTGCAAACCCAACACTCGTTCCAGTCAAGCCATCATGTTTTTTCTATATGTTTAACATCTAAAACTCCTTGACAAAGTTCCTCTTAAAATTTACTCCTTTTGTTTCTACTTGGGTTTTCTGCAACGATCTTTAAACTTCGATGTACTCTGAGATGACTCCTGAACAAAAATCATGTCTAGCCCAGCTAGTAAATCTAGCCTCCATTCAATGGGACTGAATAAGTGCTTCACGGCTATTGTAGGAGCCTCTAAAAGAGATCTTGCATCTTTAGGGGTTTCCTACAATAAATTAAACACATCTCAAGCATTGTAAAAAGAATTAAAAAAAGAGAAAGACTTGATGCAGCACAGGGGAGCCACTTTAGACCCCCAAAACACTCACAGATCACAGTGCCCAAGTCAAAGGCAACAGGCAATGGAAGCAGAATTTCATTTCTTTAGCAATTCAGCTATAGACTTCCCATCAGCAAGAAATGGTCAGGATAATCTAATAAGTATGCAACAGATTTTAAAATCTGTGTTTAATTGCTTATTTTAAAGGATCTCAGTGGCATTTTAGCTTAAATTTACAGTATCTCAGACACAAAATTCCTGTTTCTTTTCTAGTAAGTAAGATTTAGGCCTAAAGCTCAGATTGATTGTAGCATCTGAGCCCTGCTAAGATACAGACATGCAAGTAACCCTCCTGATACCATTGAGATGGATGCTCTGCTAAAAGTTAAGCTCATTTTAAAATCAGTCATCACACTCATCCAAGCCTCTTCATCTTTCTGACCATTTCTGTATTGAAACAGAGAAATTTTAAGACTTTTTAACCATAAAAGCAATTGAAACAATAAAATCTGTGTTGTGATTTATCTTAAAAAGAGCACTCAAGTTTACTATAAGATGCTTTAGGCCTGTAAGAGGCTATAAACCACTGGATCATCAGTGCAACTCTGATCAGAATTGACACTCATACACCTCTCAATGGCAACTGAGTGATCCATCTGAAAGACATTTTCACTTGATGAGTGTTGAACTTCAAAGATGTGTTCAGAACACAGGAAAAGAACTAGCATAAATGGACAACATTTCAGCAATCTATGCTCTAGGAAAGAATGTGTTTAATATATTCAGAAATACCTTTTAATTCTTATATGGAGACAAATACCTTAATGACATTAATTCAAGTAATTTTTACTGCCAGTGACCATATTAGTAAAGTTCTACATGGCTTATGCATACAAGATAGAAAGAAAAAAACCCAAAAGAAAACAAAACAAAGAAAAGAAAGCTACTAACTTATATCTTTTCTGCTTTTAAAAATTTGGTCTGCATTATCACAACAGACACCTTGCAATAAGAAATTTGTTTTCCCCAGTTTATGTCACATGTATCAAGCTGCAGCAACACGGCATACACAGACCAAATGCTTACTGACTGGCAGCTGCATGTCAAGAAAAAGGTAGCCAAGGTGGCAGCTGCATTCTTTCTAAAAGCAATGAGATGCTCTTCATGCTGCTGCTCTCTCTTGGTTGCCACACTCTTCTGCTTCCAACCTTGCATACCCCTATGCCATAAAGCCACACCACATGCTCAGTGCTCAGTTGTCGCATCCGCTCTCCCTCACTCTGCAGGAAACACACCCTGTATTCTCTTTAGACACCACAGCTTTCCATCCTGAAGACAGCCACTGTTCCTTCTGGAAGCCTCCTACAGCAATTACCAACAGAACAATGGTTTGCCCTTTTTTTTATTATTATTCCACTGAGTTTGTTTAGGATGAGCTTTCCTGCTCTTGCCTTTTTATAGCTGATAACTTATGTGGCCACAAATTCTGCTGGAGAGAGGGAAAAGCAACACTGTTAGCCAAAAGACAGCAAGCATGAACTGAAACAAAGAAACAAACAAAAAAATTTTTAAAAAAGAGAAAAAATAACAAAACAGAAAGGAACTAGATGCCTTGTAACACCAAAACTCACAAGCCTTCCAGCATCCATCATATTCTGGCATAAAAGGGCAGGCACAGCACTCTAGAGTAAATCAGAGACCAACTTCAACAACTTAGAGTTGGAACAAGGGAGAAAAGAGTTAAAACATGGGCAGCTTCTTTTGGTTCTAAACCCAAAAAAAAGGCAAATCAAATCTCAGTTTCATTTTTCTCAATTTCTAATTCTGATTTCTCCCAAACTCAGCCTGAAAAAAATTCAAAGCACTGAGAAAAATACAACAACCACTTTGAGAAGCTGTTGATCACTCAAAAAAGCATCCTTTCATGATATTTTAGCATGAACCAGAGTGACCTCAAGAAATTTAGACCTACTGCTAATTGAAAGAAATGAGTCTTGAGTTCTAACTTTTCTTTCTCTTTTCTGTTGTAGGATGTGATAATAACAAACTCAAGTACCTTATTTCCTTCTCTGTCTTCGAATCACATTTTTACCAAGGATTTTTAAGACAGGTGAAACAATCTGAATGTCCCAGAATATAAGTTCATTATTTTTGTAAAACATCTAAAACATAGGCACGATTCAGTATATTCAAGATACATTTTCTTTCTAATTTTTCTTTTCTTGTGCTTCAAAAAGCTGCTGTAATCTTCTTAATTCAACCATTAACCAAGTTTTCACAAGTGTTATTGTTTAACAATAGTTATTACTGGAAGAAAATCTTTCTGTTTCAGCCAAGATGCATGTATATCCAAAACTGATAAGTCAAAAGAACTAATTGCTACAGGGTACTTAATCTCCACACTTCCCATACCTCTTTTTGATTCCACTGGCTATATAACTTTGTATAAAAATTATGAGAAGTCCTTTTGGCAGGGAAACTGGCTGGGTATCATTTCCACAGAGCACTTGTAAACACATAGGTGCTGCAGAAAAAGAAAAGACAATTGAATTTCCCTTACTTCAAGACCACTTTGGAAACTACACCAGAAAGAACAGGAAATCCTGTTCTTGAAATGCAGATGACACAGGGGTAGAATACAAATGCTATAAACACTGACACTGAACAATACTTTAGGACAAATATAAGCATCAGATCTTATTTTTTACACAGGAGGATTAACTGTCAAGAAGATATCATTAACGAAGCTGAAATTCAAAAGTGAGACAACATCTTCTGAGGAAAGAAGGATCAGCAGTACAGGTACTGAATGCAAAGTATTTTTCTGACCCTAAAGCAGGTAAACAAAAAAACAAGTATTTTTTAAATAGGAAATACAAATCTAGGACATAGGTTCTCTTCTACTTGGAATTTTCCAGTCAGTTATGAAGTTTATTAATAAAAATGAAGGCAAAATGTCTTTGTTGCAGAATATTAATTTTAGTTCATATTACATTTGATGGCATTCTAATTTCACACCAGATACATGGACTCAACATAAAAAGCTCAAGTTATGTGTAGGTGAGGATTCTGTAGGGAAAAAAAACCCAAGTAAAATTCAAGCAAAACGTTACACAAGTGATGTTTCATAATTCAATTAAAACAAAAAAAATTTAGCCTAAACTGTCTTCCCTGAAGAAACAGGTTGATCGTGCAACACTATCTTCCAGTCTGAGGTCATGGATCTGAAGCAGCCCATACCAGATTGCTGGTGACCAAATGTCATTCCCAACTGACAGTCCTTCACTGATCTACTTGAAAAAAAAGAGTGAAAAGCCTCCATTTTTCTTCCTAATGGACAGGTGTTCCCCTGACACAAAAACCCGAGCCATCGTTACATTTGGTTGCTAACTGGAATCCTTCTGGGTAGTCTAAAAGGAAGACAATGGGTGGAAATGACCATGGAAAGTTAATGACTCTTTCAGCCCTACAGATGGTCACTCTAACTCATAACTCCAGGAAATTGTCTAAAACTCCGTTATTCAATTAGAACCAAAAACCTAGAAAATCTTCCTACGAACAGTAAATTAGACACGAGTTTGTCACGTAGAAAAAAGGACAAAGACTTTTTGATACTTACTCAGGCGGGAAGAGAGCTCTTTATTATGCCACAGAGCAGGAATTTAATAGGAATCACAGGGCTGTCATTCAATAACATTTGAATTTTGTATTCACCTTTTATACATTTTGTCACCAACATGATATTGTCCTACTGGCAATTGTTCAAAGAAGTGCAATAAAAATAATAATTAAATTGGTTTGATTGGGAAGGTCTCAATAACTACATGCACATAGTTCAGGAGATTCCGAATTCTTTACATGTTTATATTATTTCCATATCTTTTCCAACACTATGTGGAAAAGCCACGTCTCCTAAAAGCCAAAGAGCAAAGTCATTTAGGATAATTCAATATACTGAATGCAGATGAATAGCATTCATGCTTCAAATGCTAATATGATGAGTTCTTTGAAACAGCATTCAGTTTCAATGCAGATGAAATAAACCAGAATCATGTTTACAAAGATTTTGGAGCACTTGGTACTTATCTCTCTTCAGTTTTCAGCAGTTAAATACTAATAGTTCAATGTTTACAGGTATTTGGATATCTGAAATGATTGTGGGAATCCTGAGTCCTAGTAAATTCAGGCACCTAATTTATTTAGAGATTCCTGAAAATGCTACTAAATGCCCAAGAAGTATTTCTCAAAGGTTTCATAACGTAGGCAGGGAATAGACTAGAAGAACTACCATTCTGAGGCCATTTCTAACATCTTTTATTCTGTGAGAACAAGGTACATATTAAAGAGTCACTTATTTTTTACTGCTGTCAAGTTCCCCTCTTAAAAATAGAAAACAGAGACTTGGTGAACAAATAAGAAAAAAAGAACTAGTTAATCAGACCCTGCAGAATTATTCCTATATGAAGGAGGGAGAGAAAAAAAAAAATCAGGGTTTGTTTATCCATTTTTAAAAGAAAGGTTTTAATCCACTTTTCTTCAGGAATTCGAAAGATATCCCTGTTCATTAGAAGTCTGCCATATTCCATCTTTGTTGCTAAAGTCTGCTTCCTGACAGAGAAAGATTTAAATTTAAACTCAATATGCTGGACACCCTTTTCATTTTCCATGGTGTCATTGTTTTTGTTCTGCACTTTAAGCTGCCTGACCTGAAATTAGCAATCTATCATACTGCTCAGTGAAGAAAAAAGAGTGACTGTACAATGGAAAATGTTACTGAGGGCCTGCTTCTGTTGCCAAGCTGTATCTAAAACCATTTCTTGATCAAGATCCAGTCTATTTTATTTTTATCTCTTTCATAACAAAAGAGAAACAACTTGGCAGGAGTCTGCAAACTATTGGTGGAAGGACAGAATAGCTACTGGGTACCAGAATATTTGGCAAGGCTTACAAGTCTTCCCAGACATAACTATCGTGAGCATATAAATAAAAACACAACTTATACATTGTACTGTCAGTGCCTTTTAAATTCATCTCTGAAGCAGCATCCATTTGTGCCCAGCTCAGCTGAGGATTACTGAGAAGCAAAGAACAAAACTGTTCTTTACTATCAGAATACAGAATTGCAAGTCCCTCAAATTGTAGGTTATTAAGCATCACAACTAGAAGTTGCAGGAGAAAGTTCCGAGTCATAGAAATACAGTAAATGTTAAAACCAACTATCTTCTCTAAAGAAGTAACATTCCAAAGGCAAAATTAAGAATATTTTTCTCACTATTCGTGAGGACCAGACTTTTCAAGAGACTGAACAACCATGCAAGACTTCAAACGACAAAATATGCCCAGGACTGATCAATTAGCTATAAGTCATTATAAGCTGAAGGTTTTCAGATGTTAATCCAAAAAGACATCAGAATTTTTCCTTTCCAAAACCAGTATTGCTGCCCAGAGTTTTGGCTGACTTTCTACATTATTATGAATTACTTCCTGTAATTATCAGAACTGTGATCTAGATCCCTATCAACATCCTTCTGCATCTATTTGATCCTTATGGACAAAAGCATCACCAGCAGAGCATCAGATTTCCACCACACAACATAGGAAAAAGCAAGAGATGTGTGCTAGGATCATCTTCAAACCAAAACAAGGACGTTCACTAGAATGTGAAAGACATGGGGAGGAGTTAAAAAGCCCATTCAATCTTTGTTCAGCACATTTGGTGAAATGTGTGAGTTTGACTAAGAGATAACTTGTCATGTTGAATCAGTATTATGACAAACAGACTATACCTCTTCCCACTTTTCTGTCAGTGTCAAATCAAATCTTTAACTCCAATGGCTGCCAATATTTCATGGAAATGAATATTTGTTCCCTGTGTCAGTGGCTTTAAGATACAGCATGAAAACCAGTTTTAAATTAACCATTTCAACAAAACAAGCCATTACCTGCATCCAGCATAGAAATTTGATTAGAGGTTACAGGTAGGTAGGTACTCATGGTCTGTCACTCAACATGAATAGGCCACAGTAAGCAAAGGAAGTATTTAACCTCAGTTCACTCACTGGATTAATTACAGCACAGATAAATATTTTTAAATCCCAGTGAATTCATCTATTTTTGGCCTTGTTTGTGAAAATTCATGAAGGTGCAAGGGCCACTTCTGAAACACATCATCTAGTGCAAGACATCCCTGCTCACTGAAAGGAGGATGGACTAAATAGCCTTTGAAGGTCCTTTCTAACTCAACACATTCTGTGATTGTAACAGTGGCAGCCCAGACTGAACTAGAGGTATTTAACTGCCTGCAACAAGCAATTTACAATTATTAACCTTTTCCAAATGAAAAAGGATTGGAAAGAATTCAGGTCTCTGAAATTGTATCAAACTTTGTTTCTAATCCTAAAGAGCCTTCAAGATTATTTGGTATCTCCCCCCCCTTTTTCTGTCAACCTAATAATCATTTCACACACAAAGACTCATAAATCATACATGTCAGCTTCAAAATAGGGAGAAACTGAGAGCCAACTTTTCCTCTCAGTTCTCATCAAGGTGCTGATACTAACCTGATTCAAGGAAATGCTTTATGTTGAGCCTGACAGGATGCATATGGTGAGGTGCTTTGTGTAATATGTGGCAACAAAGGCTCAAGGTCAATTTAATGTATAGTAACAAAATTAAAGAGGTTCAGTTACCTGCACTAAGTGAGATCAGTCTTCCCATGACACGAGCACGTGCTGGTAACTTCACAGTGTGTATTAACCAAGTAGTTTCCAGAGACATGAATTTCATGGAGCTTTCCAAGGATTCTGGGGGTGGAAAAAAACATGTTCTGTTTTGAAGTACATGCAGTTTGTGCCACTGTGCTTGCAGTAGCAGTTACTTTTTACACACCTACACCTGGGATCAAAGTATCCATCTGCAATGAGCACTGCCATTGACATCAACAGAGGTGGTCCAAATTACTCCAAAGGAAGAGGGTCTTAACGTTTTCCATAGATACTTGAACAGAGCAAATTACAATCTCATACAAAAAGGGCATTTTGACTAAGAGTATTAAGCCACAGTCATACTGCAAAGCAGAACACTCAGCTCAGAAAAAAATCCTCCCTACAATCACAGCAACTCCTCTACCAGCATAACCTTTAAGTTCAGCTTCAGTAAGCTCCAAAATATACATAAAATAGCCTGAAATTTCCAAGTCTTCTCTGTAGGAATTCTTCCCTGGAAGATTCCTATGTCAAACATTCCCTGTTTGCGCTGTCTGTGATCTTGGTAGCTTCAATTCATTTATCACAGGATTAGTACAAAATCCAGCTGTTGGAAGCATAATAAAATCTGCATGTTAAATCCATCCTACGTGTTGAAACCATTCTCTAAAAAGAGTATGGAAGGGGGAATTTGCCAGCTGTATATCTGAGCAAACTTTAGGGCTTTATATAAATGCTTGATGTGTCGTGAAACTCACTAATGTCAACACATGGGTAGTCAGGATAATATTCCCCTGTGCACTCAGTGCTTGTCAGATATTAATTTAATAGTCTGATAATAAGTATCTCCTACATTTACCAACTGTATTAAGTCTTTCTCTGGAATGCTTGGCAGGGATGAGTGCATGATATATGTTAACTATTGTTAATTATCCAAAGGTGCTAGGCAAATAAAAATATTTGAGGTAAAATCCTGATTGTCTTAAAGATCTGCATTGTTTCCACTGTTTTTGACAGAGAGTTGATATTTCACTCCTGGATCACAGTCTTAAAGTAAAATAAAAGTTAAAAATCAAAACAAACAATAAGACAATGCTGGAGAGTTGAGAAGAGATGATAGCAAATCCAGAGGCAGAACTACATGGTTATGCAAAGTTATTACAAAACATCACCATGCCTTTTAAAAAGCAAATAAAATACAGATCAAAATTAGGAGTGGAATAAAATGTTGATGACTGTATTATCCCATTTCATAACAGGGAGCACAAGGATTCACAGAAGTTTGCCTCAATGACTCGGTTTTATGAAAACCACATTACTTAATGGCTGCAGAAGGAAATTTAGTAGCTGAATTCCTGAGAAGGAATTTAAAGAGGGTTAGATGAGAATTTTACAAATTTGAATACTTGACTAACTTTTGCCCAAGGTCAGTTAGCAGGGTCCTTTACCAAGGGAGGGTGAGGATTTTGAGTTCTGATTCCCAGCTCCCAATTAAAATAGCAGATTTCAAAATCCTAAGTACTCTATGGATGTTACTAAGATCATCTGGTTGTGTCCTTGTGTAGGACGGAGAAAACTGATTTCTGCATATCATTGATAATTTTTTCTCCAAAGCGGAAAGGGAGAGAGAAGAATAGGACAAGGCTTGGTGACTATCACCAAACTCCACTAAAGAACTGTTCAAAGTCCGAATTTCCCTATTGTGTCTGCGCCAAGATTTATTAAAGCACAGCATGTGTTCACTTATTTCTATCCAAAATGAACTGAAAAGGCACTTTGCATCTGCCCTTGGGAAAAGAAAAAGAGACAAGTTTGCTTATTTGGCAAACTGTTTAAAAATCTGTTTATTCCAAGGTTTGTCTCTTCAGTTCTTTTTGCTTGTTTGATTGGGGTTTTCAGGGCTTTTTTGGTTTTTCACATGGATGTGTAGCTTTCTTCCCCTCCTGTACCTCTCTGTCCATCTGTTGACCTCACTTTGGTACACACTAAGTTTCCCACTTACTTTGCCAAAAGTGGATAAAAGTTGGGGCGTCTGCTCCCATTTCTTTGTGACTTGTAATTGTATCACTAAACTAGCATTTGCTCTGTTAGAAAAAAAGTCCCTGTAACTCTAATTAGGCTTTTCTGTTCCATTTGCTCTTGTGCAGTTGCAAGGCAGGAATAATGCTTCCACATGGAAAGGATAGGGAATGGTCTTTATTACAAAGAAGCTGTCTGAAAGGCTTAGAAACCTCACCACTGAGTTCCATACACATGCCTAGTGCTACACTTTCTGTATACATTCCTTACCTAGCATTTGCTATGCTAGATAAGCTCTATCACCCCCGAATTCTGCTATTCTATAGACAAGCATGGTCCAAATCATCACAGAGGACAAGGAAAAAAGGCCTTGAAAATTCAATTTTCCAAGCAGCCAGGAGCTCACCAGGACCTTCATTCTAGAAATGAAGTCTGGGGTCTCTAACACTACTCTTACCACACACAAGAGTTGAATTAATACCCAAAAAAAAAAAAAGATTTCAACAGCTGTATTCTCCTGTGTGAAAAGCAACAATACTGGTAGGTCATAATAATACCTGTGCAGAAATACTGCATGTTTAGTTTGAGAACAAGTCCAATGCAAAAATAATAGTGAAAGAAGAAAAGCCACTAGTATCAGAATTCCACCTGTTGAACGCTAGATACCATGAAGTATTTTAGGAAACCTGCTTTAAAATAAGATCTTGTAATTTTTTTTTTTAATTTATATCTACACTTCAGTTAATATATCTCCTTAAGAATGAATGCTTCCATGCTCAGCATTTTCATACAAGAATATGAGATTGTTTTACCTTTTAAATGGGTTCCCTTCTCATGACATCATTTCTGATTCACATTTTTGTCTATATGCATATCATTAAAATATTTGAAATATATTTATATGGTTATATCCAGCAGGTGCTATCAATGTTCTGCAAAAGGACTATAACTACTAGAAGGTGCTCCCTTCCATTGCCATGTACTTAACATTTTAACCCACAGGGTCTGCTTCAGGTCACAGCTGACTCAAAAAGGAAAATCAAGATGACACATCTCCCAAACTCTAATACTTTGGTTTGGTTATAACATTGTATTTTTGTGTTGCCAGCTGTGTTTTCTCAGTTGCTTTTGGAAGAGCTTATACCCTGGAAGAACAAAAGACAACACAACCAAAAGATCCATTTACAGATGTGCTGGGCAGGTAATGACTGACCAGTCCAAGTGTTTCATTAGAAAATTCCCATCCTGAACAAAGCAGAAAAACAAACGTGAGGCAAAACCAGGAAAACTTCAAAATCCTGATTCCAAATCCGTTCTTTCTTGATCATAACATATCTCATTTCATTATTTCTTAGATTAAAACGCACCTCAGCATTCAACTTCAGTACTGAAGTATCCAAAGATCACTCTGAAATAGCCCAAAGATTCAAGGTGTGTCCCTTGAGAACCAACCATACAAAATTCCCCCCAGGACTGTCACTGAATCTGCATATGCTAGATCTTTCCTGGGGAAAGCGGGGCTCCTATGACCAGAAAGCCTTGGAGATAGTCCTCAACCATGACTGAGCTAGTACCCAGCTTTATGAGCAGAGAACAAAGCAGAAGGCACAGAAGGTAAGAGACATTGTCATGCCAGAAGATTTCTTCTGTACCCTGGAAAGATTCTAGTAGCCATCTTTTTCACTATAAAATTCACAGAATATCAAACAACCATGACACATGAAAATTACTGAACAAATAATAAAGGAATTAATTTACTTTGCTCATTATCCAGTCACAAGTCTGAGTGAGAAGGTATCTCCACCTCTCGTGAGTCCTCCACAGAAAAAATGTATTACTGCTCAGAATTACAAATACTGTTTCAGAATTACTGATGTTGATTTTTCATTGATGTACAGAAACTGATTTTTTTTTAAATAAAACTGTGGTCTTTTTAAAGGAGTATAAAAAGTCTACATTATCAGAACAGACCAACTCCCCTCAAGCCTTCACACACAATAAATAAAAAAACACAGGAGATTAATTTCTGAACGAAGGGTTATGATTTTTGCCCTTTTTAAACTGTTTTTAAAATCTAAAATGCAGTCAAGCTATCATGTAAGAAACAAGGGCTTTCAATACCTCTTCCTTCAAGCTAAGAAAAATCTACCATCTAAGAAAATCACGAACAATAACAGCAAACTAAAAAGCATAAACTTTTGGCTAAGTTTCCAACTGCTAATTTTGTCTGTCATGAGCTACCATTGTCAATCTGAGGGAGGGACCATTCCCAACTTTTTTTTTTTTTAAAGCAGAAGATGCAAAATATACTCAAAGTAACATCTGTGTTTTCTGATTTTATTAAAGCATTTTGCCTTTGTTATACAGAAATAACAAAACATTGAGCCCTTCCCATCAGTATTCATGACGTCTGCCTTTTCATACAAAACCCTCTGAAAGAAAATTCCCCCTGGAAAAAAAAATACTTCCCTTGTAAAAAAACAGATTGTGAGACAGATGATTGCATTGTTTCATCAAATTTCCATCTGAAAACTCTTTTCCTAGTTTTAGATTTAGCTCACCCAGCAAGGCACAGGCAACTTGGAAGCACGTGGAAGTATAAAGTAGCAGCTCCTCCATTTTATTACCTCCCTTGAGCTTTGCAATTGGCAAAAGAAAAAGAAAGTGAGGAACAAAAGTCGTGGACATAAATTAAGCCCCACTTTTTAAAGTTCAAACTGAATTTTCTTTATTTTTCTACAGCTGTCAGATAAGCAAGGGAAACCCACTAATGCATGTTTAATATATAAAAACTCATAATGTTCAGTAGCATGACCTCCATTGGAGACATTAGTTCAGGCCAGTGAACTTGGAGCAAGCCAAGTGTGGAAACGTGGAATTGGGCCAGTGACCCCCACCAGTGCCTGTCATATCTGCTGAGAGCAAACTTGTCAAATATAGAAGGGGCAGAAGGAGAACAAGAGTATCTTTAAACTGGGGAGCAGCAACAAAGCAGAGATGCCCATCATCTATTCACAGTCGGCTGTTGTTCAGTAATAGCTCTGGCCATCTCAGGAACAAAAAGTCTGGTTATAGCTTCAACCTTTCAACCTTGGCCAGTCTGGGGGCCTTTTATTTCGCAGGCTCCCCAAAGCTGATGAGTGATCAGACAGCCATGATAGGCTCCTCGCTGTTATCATCTCTTCAAATGCACAGGTCCCAAGCAGGAGAAGAGCAGAATATTCCCAGGACTGTTTGCCTGCCATCATCGAAAGTCACTGTTTTCACCCTTTGGCTACAAAAATGATCTTTGAAAATAGTTGATCAGTTGTATTAATAGCAATTCCTTATGTTTTTTGGTTTTGTTTTTTAACAAAACCTTTAAATACCTGCCTTATATCCTAACGTAGGGTTTAATTTATTGATTGTATGTTTTCCTTGAGCGTTGGCCACATCTTGCTTTGTGTTCCCTCAGTTACATTTGCTCACTTCTATTCCTCAGCAAAACCAGGGGAAAATTCAACATCTGAATTTCACAGACAGGGAAGCAGTTAAATTGCTATCACTGTAGATGGAACACAGAATCTATATCAACACTGTAAAAAGATGAAGAAAATTGTAGGACACCTTGGGCTCTCGTATCAGCAAGCTTTGATGAACTCATTAATGATTTATATTGCCATTACTGAGAAGAAAGAATGACACTTCACAGTGCCTGAAGGTGTTTGGCATGTAAAGTACATTGTATTGCCTCAGAGCTGATGCCATGCTTTGCATCCACTGAGTGCTTCATCTTCTTATGGCAAATCCTGAACTACCAAAGTCCTATGCTCCAACTAGATTAATTTTAAGATCCCTTCCAACCTAAACCATTCTATGATGCTATGAAAATACTTATTTGAAGTATTTGTGAACATAAATTTGAATAAAATACATCTTGCTATGCCTACAACTTCTGGCTTCAATTCCAGAGAGGTATTTCAGATTAAAAATAAAAGTCAGGTACCTAAGAACAGATTATCAGTGCCATTTTTCAGTAAATTATTTTTCTGTGTAAGCCTCCTCTTGAGTTAAACTTTGCACACTTGAAAGTAGCCATAGTTCTGCATTACATTCTAAGATTATCATTAATAGGAAAAAAAAAACAAAACCCAACTTAATGAAATCTCTTAAAATAAACTGTGTGGACCACAGTCATCCTTCTGCCTCATTACTGCTTCCAGCTTTCAAATAAGAAGGGGTAAATATTAAGTACTATCAAAATACTCAGAGCTTTGCAAGCCCTGGGGAAGATTTCAGTGCATTCAGAGTGAAGCTTAACCTGCCACCATCATCTCCAACGTTCGCCACACTGGTGCTGATTCTTTGAGGAAAAAACCCCCAAAACATAATGACAAGATGATCATTTTCCAAACATCTTCTTTCAGGTGGTCTAGCAACATTATTATGATGCTTATTTTATCATTTATCATTGTTACTATAATGTATATTATTTATTCCACATATTAGGAGATTTACAGAGAGGACTGAGAACATTAAAAGGGCTCTGAGACAGAAGACAATTAGTTGGCCATTGGAGAACACAGTCAGATTTCAAACACAGCACCTGCACTCTGCATATGGATTTCTGGGAGCTAACACTGCAGTCAGGCACAAACTGAGAGCATAAGCAGACATGCTGAGAACCAGACACTATATTGGATAGGACACAAGCTGAGGAGACTCTACTAAAACATACATAAGAGTGACAAGCAGGAATTGAGAACTGAAAAAATAGGAGCAGATCAGAGAACATGGTCTGAAAGAGGAGCTGCAAGATGGCAACTGTCATATTGGCCCAGGACAACCACAATGCTGCTCTCACCAGAGCCAAGCTTGGAGGCTCCCTGCTGTTGCTAAATCCCTGCAAACCTGTCACCACTCTGTATGTACATAAACATGCACTTCAATTTGCTCTTACCAGTAGAATCTCTGCAGTTTGATTAATCTATGAATAACTGCACCTAAAACTTCAAGCCATGTTGAGGAACCTGTGGTTGTATTGGTGTGTAACAGGTAGAAGTTTTAACCATATAGATTGTTTGCTTCTTTTAAATGCAGAAAGTCAGACTAACTTATGGAAACCTCTAAATACAGAGTCACCTTTCTCCAGACCAGGCTGCTTAGAGCCCTGTCCAGCCTGGCTCTGAACACCTACAGCTTCCCTTGGCCACTTCAGACTCTCACAGTACCTGTGAGCCACTGGTCCTTTCATTTCTTGCTCACCTTCCAACTGACCAGGCTGCAATCCTAAGCCTTCAGTGCTTAGTTCAAGCTAATTCCAAAATTAGGTCTGTCAACAGAATGAAGCAGAGGCCTTGTAGAAAAACTGTGTACAATCACACCATTAAAGACATTGCATCTACACAAGTGGAGTCAGTTCAATGGACAGCTAGGCTCAAGCCCATAATTTCTTAAAGCTCAAGCTTGGCATTTTATAGTCAACCCTGTTTTGTGTTTACAGCAGCATAAATGCTTCTACCATGATTCTGTCAAGCTCTAAGAAGCATCCCTTTGGAGGGAGAGAGTCATTTGACCACACAAGCTCCTGTCACACAGCTGGGGTACTGCAGACTACTTGGCTCAATTTCACAAGCCTTATGTGCATGTGCCCTCGTTTTCCTTTGTGTTTCTGCCTCTGCCATCCAAAGGGTCACAGCGCATCACTGAACCTAATGAAAACCTCCCTACATCTGGGCAGTAATCTCTCTCTTCCCTCTTACTGCTTGTAATACAGATAAGAAAACAAGATATTTACTCCATCTAAAGGTCACAGAGTGAGCTAGCAGCACACCCAGAGATGGGACATCCTTTTCCTGGGATAATTATAGAGAGCACAATTTAGAAGGTTTCATGATGTTCTTTTAGCAGATCACATTCCCCCGCACTCTTCTCCCACTTAGATTTGTTTTCAGTTTGCTTTTCTGCTTGTTATTTTTTGGGAATGAGGTGGGAAGTGCTTGTTTGTTTGTAGAACATTTGGCTAGGTTGGTTGCATACCTGAGTCATTCCCCATTATACTGATACTAAACATTCCTATAAACCCTGATGCCTTCTCCTATTATATTCCTAGCTCCGTGAGTCCAGGTTTTATTCTAGGAAGTAATTCCTTTCTGTGCTGTTTATCCTAACTGAAGACATCATTAGACTTCAGAAAGACACAACAAACGAGCATTTAAAATATCAGTCAAAATATTGCTAATTCTCAAGGTTTCAGCAAAATAGATGAAATCTGAAAGGCTTCTCACTGAGTGTTTTGTGAAGGCTTGTACCCCACACAAAGGCTGTAATACTTGATTTAGAAAATTTATCATCATTAAGGTTTGGTTCTAAGTCTGATGCAATATATTACTCCTTTTCTTAAAAAGAAACATTTAAAGGTCCATTTTAGTGTCAAATTTTCATTCCTTCTAAACTGAGTTGTCTTTTATTTTGCATTATATATTGACACCTAAAAGGTAGTCAAACCTGTCAATGAAAGCAACAATATTTACCCACAGGGCAAATGGTGTTGTGTGGTCAGATCTCCTCCACAGATTATAACTAAGTCTTTTTTTCTGTCTCTTAACATATCAGTACTTAGGTGGAATTTTATTATTTTTTCCGCCCCTTTTGGATGTACAACCATTTGGACAAGATGGATCTATCACAGGCCTGTTAAGGATCTCTGGAAACACTTCAGATCTCTCAAATATCAGCCATTCAAATCATTAAAGTGTAATTTTAATTTTTGAGCACCATCTCTTCATTTGGTTTCTCTACTTCTTCCCCATACCAGAAACATGTATCTCATTAGACAACATAACATCCATGTTTAATTATCCTTTGCAGACTAAAATTTGCCAGATTCCATATGGCTGATCTGTTCAATCTGCCAGGTTTTCCATGATTTATTCAGGGAAAAAAAAAAAAAAGGCAATTTACAAAAACAAATTCTTTGTTTCCCCACAGAAAGACCAGTTCCTATTCTCTGAGCCAAAGAAACTAGAACTAAACAATATGTACAACAGAAGCAGATGCAGCCATTATAGTGTGGCCGGGTGCTTTGAGAAAAAGGCCAGCATGAGTAAAATTAATGCATTAATAAGTTTAACCTTTTCTACTTAACATCACTCATGTTATTCTTCTGAGTGTAAAAAAATTCAAACTTCTTCACCTCATTTTCCCTGTTTGAAATCCCACCATCACAACCTGGCATTGTTATGAGCATAAAGGGGAAAGCACTGAGCACATTTCTATTTCTAAATATAGTCAGCATGAGCTTTTGGCTCATAAGCAACGATCTCTGTTGTTGTCAAATTCAGTATTAAACCAATGGACCTATTTTGTATCAATACACTTTAATTGGTTTTCTGGATGACATCTCCACAGAATAATGCCAGGATCAGAAGCGAGGGCTGGGGCTGTATTAGCAGAGTAAACATTAAGTTATTATGTCCCTTTCAGGGAGCACAAAAGTTACTCTAGCTCAAAGCCATATGGCCTAGGAGCGTGTTGACATATCTCAGCAATAAAGGGTTGTGTTACAGAGGGAACCACGTTGAGGAGATCAGAAAAGCTGGACCCGCTACTTGACCAGTGTCACATCACTGAACCTGGCGTAAAGAGCTTGAACAAAATGATAGGAACTCATCTGCGACCACTGTCTCGGAGCAGAGACCTTTAACAATGGCAGCACCTGCCAGATCCCCCTTCTCCTCCCCAATAAAGTCACCAACAGCCCCCTCACTGTTCTGTCATGTGCCTGGCACAAGGCCCCTATTGTTACCAGCCACTCTCACTCCAATAATTTCTCCTCTAAATGACACTGCACCACCACAGGTCATTTCAAGGGGACTGAAAAGAAAGATTTTGCATCTGTTTTGAGTTGTAGGCACCAAGGGGGGGGTGGGGGAGGGCTGGAAACCCCTTGATAGCTGGCAAATGGTAATAGCAAAATGTCTCTATTGTTTGTGTCTGAACAAACAACCATACTACATGAGAGTTTTTATTGTCCTGAAGGCAATCTGCCACGAATGCTCCCCTTTGCCCATATTCTACAAAGAGAGGGGGGAAGAAAAAAAAAAAGAGATCACCACAATAGTCACAGTTAGGAAACCTTAGTGAGAGTTTAATGACTGGCTACCAACTAATGGATGGCGAGTAACATATGGCAGAGCTTGGCCTCTTCACGTATTGATTAAAAATAATTTAAAATTTAAAGCCAAGTTTGTTTGACAAGGTTCCAGCTTCTCAGCAGCCACTTAACAATCTGAATAAATCTGAAGGAGGGAAAACCTTAAATTCTAACCCAAGGCAAAGCAGAACAAATTCATTGTCATGTTATGTAATTGAATACCATGTACACCCAATATTAACAGCCCACACTTAATGAGTTTCTCCCTTTACCTAAAATACTTGCTGATATAAACAGCCAAACATCTCTTTGGTAAACTTTTCAGAGGGTCTTTATTGGACCCTCTTTGTTAAACACAAACATTTATGGCCATAATCAAGACCCCCTGGTTGCACCTTTAACCCACATTGTATTATTTAACATAAAAGAATGATTTTGTTCTTGTGTCCTTGAAGCACCACTTGAGTTAAATGGTCATATTTTTATACACGTCTTTGTATCCCTCTCTAGGGTGATGAATGTCAGAAGCTGGAGCACTTGAGATAATTGTTCCTACTGAATGGATATAAATAAAGTCTAACTGGATTACTTTTTATTTGCTTTTTAAACCAGCTACACACAGCAGAAAACAGATCAGATAATGGCATAGAAATTACAGTACCTGTCTCCATCAAGAATCAGATGTGCAGCCAAGAAGATTCCAAGCAAACAAAAGGAACAAAAGAATAATGGAATGAACAAAGGTGATTATTTGGAAAAGGGGAAATGTCCAAGAGAGTCCAGCTATATACACAGAAAGGATCTGGATAAAGACTGGATGGATAAAGCACTGAATTGATACTGGAAGGTGCTGAACTGCTTCATAACCTGAGTCAGGTCACTTTGGCTTCTCTCATACTTGTTTTGCTGAGGCTATCAAAAAGTGTTCTGACCTTTGCCACAGCTCTGATCTCAGAGCTCGGACTCTCACTCACCTAGAGCCCTGATATATAAGTGGTTCCTTATGTGACAGAGGCAAATGGCAGGTTTTTAATCTTTTGGAGAATTTTACAACCCAATCAATCACAGTCAACCAGAGGCAGAGTGCCTGCACTTTTTCCACAGATCACCATGGATCAGCTGAACTTACATAAAGTGCAGGGTGTTAGGCTCATGGATGGACTCAATCAGAGAAGTCCCTTCCAACACAGGACATTCTGTGACACCCTGTGAAAACCACAAACACTGATGGTAGCACAGATCACCTGGACTCTGCAAACAATTGTCAGAAGACAGAGCAATGCCCAGCAGCAGGACTTGGGGCTGCTTTATCAGATCTGAAGACACAACAGGTAATAGAGGGGAGATACTGGAAGAAGTACTGATGACACGATAGCAAATACAAAGGTTAAAGGCAAAAGATGGGATGGGGAAAGAAACCTTGTGTTCCTTTTCTGAGTAGCAGCAGCAGCATAGAAGTAGACCATGCAAGGTGAGTCTTGCAGGTTGGCTCTTAACCAAGAGGATGGTTAATCATTTGCAACGTCAAAATGTTCTAACATTGTAATTTGATTACAACAGCTCATTTATCTTAATGGAATTACTAAGGTGTTCATTAATAACTCAGTTTATTTCCAGAGCTTTTCTGTTATGTTGGCATATTAGGACATCAGCAGAACTTTGAAAGGGATTAAGGTAGATACTGATAGAAATACAGCTTCTAAACTGCTACAGGGGTAGCAGTTTAAATGATTTTTAAAGAACAGCAACAAAACAACATTGGATGCCAAAGCACCATCTTCAAACACCTACACACATGTTAAAATCCAAAGTGCTCCTCAGAAATAACAAAGGATTGTTGCATTTCTCCAATTGGAAATGAGAATGCAGCAAGGGATTGTTCTGAGAGCTCACAGGAAAATCTGTGTCAACACCAGAATTGGAAGTGTGATCATCTGGCTTCCAGCTCCACAAAATCATCCTTCCTCTCCAAAAATTAAACTTTTCTAATAATAAAAGCCAGGAGAGGAAGGGGTGGTCTTTCTGGTTTTGTCTTTCAACTTCAGAAATACAAGGAATGACCAAGTCTGGTCCTTCCTGTATTTGTACTTCCTCGATGCTTCCTAGACAAAGCCAATGCACGCTGACCACAGGAAAAAAAAGTTTATATTGGCTTCATTCTCATCTCATTCCTTCTCTTTCATGATCTCAAATTTCAAGCAACATAAATTAGAGCCTGAATCAAAATAACCCTTGGCACACTCACTTCTCTTCCAGGTATCTCTGTGCAATCTGACTACATTCCAATCTTTAGTACATTTTTCAAATCTACAAGGCAAGAGGTGCTGCTTTCCAAAAGACAGGGAACAAAGATAACTTGCTTAAAATCAAACATGAAGGTAAGGTTTTGACAGCAGTTCCCTAAACCAAGGCTAGTGCTTTGTCTTTTAGGTCCACCTTCATGTAAAACACTTAAGGAGGTAACTGGAACTTAATGTGGATGCCAGAATCTTCTCCTATTAACTATTATCAACCAAGAGTGAAATACCAAATGCATATAAATTTGGGGTATTGTCAATAAATTTTGGTAATTATTGTATATTGAATATATTATGATACATATATTTTATTAATTTTCATATCTTTTATTACTTAAATCTGCCACATTGGCACAAACTACTCTTGCAATGTGAGCTTTCTATCTGAACATGACTACTGAATGACTGTTCCCTGAAATAATTTTCTTCATGCTGTCAATATCAAATATTTTATAAATATGGGGTTTTAAAAACAAAAAAATTCTGAAGATCTTGTTGAATGTACATGGAATGTTTTTCAAAGAAAATATGCCCAGAACATCAAGTGTAACAGCATTTCCTCTTGGACAATCATATAATGCCCATAAACATCACTTGAGTTTTTGTGCACACACGTGACATCTAAACTATTTGTCATTAAATTTAATTAAAATCTGCTGTTGGAAGGGAAAAATAATACAAACTGGGAGTGAATTTGGAATCCATTATGGGCAGTCTTTGTGCTCTATGGTAGGACACATTGCAGCTTAAACAGTCATGTGTTAGCACAAGTGCAGAGGAGCAGAGAAACACAGGACCCTGAGGAAGGGCAAGAAGAGGCAGCATTCAAGTGCTGCAGCTTTTGCACTTCCCAAGTTCCTCAGGATGGTAGAATTTCCATCATGGCAAATATTCTCCAAGGGGAAAGAAAAGATATATTAAGAAATCTGCAGTGAACAGGTCCAATCCTGAAGTTTACAGGGCACTGTGAAGATTTTCTGCCTGGGAAGCTAAGGAGAACACCAAGGGCTTCCCAGGGAAAGTCAGGGAACCACAGGAATTTGCATAGTATTTGTTAAAACTGCTTCTGCCACAGATATTTTTAGGACCATGAAGGACTTCCTCCTCCCTTCCTTGCCCCCCCTTTTCCCAGCAGGTCAAGTAGAAGTCTGCTGCCCAGAGCCCTGCTATCTTTCGTATTAATCTGATTAACATATGGACATGCTCTGCCTTACTAAAAACAGGAAATCAATTTGAAAGGCACGACAAATATGATTTGCTTTCTTCCCATCTGCTGTGATATGTGAACACGCCCGCTTTCAGCAGTGATACAGGATTATTGATTTAGGATATTTATAGCCTTTATGCTGTTATCAAGCCAGCTATCAAAGGGCTGTAGGAAAGGCTTTTTGACCCTATGGTCTATTTAGATGTACAGTTGCTTAAAAAAAAGAGTCAGATTTTCTTATTCAGACTGACAGCAATACTATTTCATGTCATGCCTAAAGATACCATTTCCTGTTTCACCATCTACTTGGGTTTGATTGCAAGTCAAATTGAAGGTAATTGCTAAAGGTCTCTCCTGTCTGCACAGTGACCCCAATGCATTTCCAGGCTACTGCTTTGACCCTCTGGGTCTGCAAAAAATCTGCTTTCCACAGCACTGTCACCTTCTTACCTATAATCAGACGGAGTCAATTTGCCAGAGGGAGAACAGAAAGCCAGAGGACCCTTTACCATGAGCACAGGCTGCCTTGTAAATGGACAGGTTTTAAGAATCCTAGATAAAAAGCAAATAATTCTGAACTGGCCACAGATAACTATCTAAAAAAAGATGGTACAGGCCAAGATGTGAAATACTGGATCACTGCTGAGAGTGTAACTAATATTTTTCATTATAGTACTGCATTTAATCCATAAAAACTTCTCCACATTATTCAAGTCTTCCTAAAAAAACCTCCATTTGTCAGGAGCACTTATTTTGCAACATGAATAAAATTGAGAGCCTGTGCTTTTTACAGAACTCCTCACAGTAACATGGGGCTCTCCAGAAGTACAGAGTCCTCATAGTGACTCCTATCAGCATAAGCTAAGATGTGCACATATTTATGCACAGTTTATCCCATATGGTGTAGGAGCAAGGACATTTAATGGTAAATATAATGTGCCATAAAGACAGATCAGCTTTAGGACCCTCTATACTAATAGGGAAATACTGAAGACCAACCCATATTTTCTAAAATCTTTGCAAGCATGAATTCATGTCCAGGAAAATTAATTTTTCCTAATTTGCAGATCCTTCATGCCTCTCACATGGTTCATGGTACATATCACATATTTTCTGAGATGCAGGTAGGACTCCCTAAATTTCCCCTTTCCAAACTTTTTCCATGAACTATTAAGTATTGCCATTCTACTTGTCTTCTCCAACTCAAAATTACCCTTCCAGACTCTTCACATGAGAATGGGTGTAGCTAAAAGAACGTCTCCAGGGATTCACATGGGACTAAGTTCCAATATGGGCAAGGCAGAATAATGGTAGCTATTTGCAGCAAAGGAGAGAAGCACTGACTTTTCAAAGCCCTGTATCCTGAGGTAACTTGAATAGAAATTGAAATTTCAAAAGCAGTTCTGTGCCTAGAGCATGAGGAAGCTACATGGTCATGACAAAGACTTGGTCTGGTTTCAGCTGATGTCTTACTCCACTTCAGTAAACTCTCTCCTGAAGCAGATGACAACCAACCAGTAAACATCTGGCTGCAGTTTCAGGCAAGTCCAAGAAGAAAGAACTGACCCAGCAGCAGGTTATGAGATCAGCTGGGGTTCTACCACACTAATTATGTTATTCAGATGCAACAGGAGCTATTGTGACTGAGCAGCACTCTGGCAGAATAGTTCCAGCTTTCACCTACCAGAGGATTTTACTTCCTTCTTGCACAAGAGGGTGTGAAGGACTGCAGTCTTTTCTAATATAATAAGCATAATTTGCACCAAAAGTTGAAAAATTATTTTCAGGGTTGAGTAACCCTCACGTCTCAGAGGCTCTAACATATTATCACAGGAACTGCTTCTCCTGACAGGAAGAAGCATGCAGTAGGAAATCCTGACATCAGGAAGAGCACATCTGGCAACCATAATGTTTCTAAACTTGCTTAGAGTCCTTGTCAGCCTTTTACATCAAATTATTACCACCTTCCTTGTGTCATGGTCTTTGTTTAGACTCACATTTATCCCATCCAGCAGCAACAATTACATAGAAATCACCTGTTTATCTCTAGCACAGTGAAACTTTTTATATACTCATGGTGCTGGTGAAAAGTCAGGAAGTGAGCTGCTTCTTGGTTGTTCAGACTGATATGGCTATTTAAAATATCAAGTCCAAGATAAGTAAAAAAGCATAAGAAGAAACATAAAAATTTTCTGAATGAATCCTCAAGCCAACTTCTGCCTACAGGGGACAGGAAGCAGCCCTCTAGTATATTCAGAGCTACTTGATGTGAGGTTTCTCAGGAGCACACTGAGGTTGCTGCTGTCAAGCATAACACAACAGGCCCATAAAGACATCCCTACAATACCCTCAAGCATGACAAGACTGTCTTTCACACGTGGTAGAATAAATTCACAGAGAGAAAAGGATATCTCTAAATTGCTACAGAGTCTGTCAAAACAATGTGGCATTCAAAAGAAATTTCTGAAACCTTTTTATAGGAGTTAATTGCTTTGGTCTTCAAAGGCACCTCATTTGCTAAGTTGATGTGACTTTTTCCTCTGTTCAAGTCCTTTCTTGTGACCTTTTCCACTTCTCAAAGCAAGCTTCTGCCCTCCTGGCCTTACAGGTCTCTACTAACTTAACTCAGACTATCATCAAATCAGAGCTAGAAGCTCTCACTAATGCTCTTCATTGGCTTCCAAACTCATCTTTCCATTCATTGCTGCTCTGTCCTGCCAGAACTTTGCAACTGTGCTTCTGATGATAAAACATTGAGCACGATGTTTGTCAGCAAAAAGCTGTCTTGTGCACAGCATCAAAACATACTGTTATTACTCCAAACACAGATCACAATGGGGCAAATCATACTGCTTTTTGCAAGATGTAAAAAAAAAACCATCTTATTTAATAAAGCTTCCTGTTAAGCCAAAAATTAAGTATAACCTGAGACTGGATGTCTTCATGTCTGATCCATCAAAAGGTATTGCTACTAGGTATTCTAAGTTGAGAAGAATGGAGTCACATTTACACTACTCTGCACACCTTCTGTAATGCTTATCTAAAATTACAGTAACTGTGTGATGCTGACTCTTGATTCTCAGAGTTCTGAACTGGCTGTGTGCTTGGTTTTCACCCTGCAACCCCAAGTAATTCTCCCCACACATTACTTTCAAAGTATCCATGCCTTGACATTTCGAGAAATACCAAAGATACTTTCCCCAGCTCACTGTGTGTTCCCTGTGCAGACAGAGGGCATTTCACAGGAGTTGGTGGAAGAGAAACATAAACAAACCCCCGTGCCCTGGTTAGGCCTCTGGACAGGAATGCCAAACACTTCCCCCTGCTCTCTGTCACTGATACCTCCATCCCCACGGGTCACCGCTGGTGGCCACAGCTTTTAATCACATGCTGGGCCTCCAATGATTTATCACCCCTTAATAGTTTTCGTGTTGAAGATTCCCAGTTTGCAGCTCAGCTCCCCTTCCCCCTCACCACAAGGCATTCCCCAAGAGCATCAAAAACAAAGCAGGAAAATACACAGTTCATGTAGAAGCAGAATTAATGCCATTTAAGAAAGCTGTTACTGACAGGTATTTTAAGCAAATAATTAGTGACACCATAAAAGATTTTAGGAATTATGCTGTGGTTGTAAAGTTAAAGACATGAAACTTAGTAGAGCATTTCCAATGGACTACATGGCTATCTACTGCTCTCTGCATAGTGCATTTAAAAATTAAATTTAGAAATTGGTTTTGATAAACACTTGCTCTGAGATTCAATTTGGTTTTCAGTCTCAAGTTCCTTCAGTGGAACTTCCTCCCAGTTTAAGAGTGAACGGAAACACTGTGCACAGGAAAAACTCCAGCACATACAGTACCAGCATGTGCCATGACATTTCTGATCTCAGTATATAACTAGGATTAGTATCTTAGGAAACCCCAATGCAGCATTTTTCATCCAAGTGTCTCAAAAGTTTCCTGCACTTGCCTCTATTTCAAGGCTGAGCTGACTTTCCAATGCACAGAGTGGGACACTGCCCAAAACAGAGTTAAAGCCAAGCTAAAAAGCACCACAACACAACTTGACATCTCTCAGGAATAAACGTTTTCCAATTGAGCAGACTCATTGGGAAGTGACAGTTCCAATTCCACTTTGAAAAAAGGATAAATAACTTCAGCCCATACCGAGTCCGAGTCCTCAGTCTGATGCCTTCTCTGTAGATGGTGGTGCTGGAAGCAACGAGGGTAACATTGGTCCATCATCTTTTCTGTCAAAGTTCATTTGATGGATTCAAACAATCCATCCAGCTCATTTTTCTCTAAAACAAAACACGACACAGTTGAGTTGTGGGCTCTGAACAATGCATCTACACATTGTGCATAGCAGATATGTTATTTCAGACATCAAAACTCTTTATATGAATGGACCACATTTTACTCCTGCTTCCCTTTCTCACATCTCAAAAATTGTCTAATCAAAGATACTTATTGCTAGAAACAGTAGAAATAGGTTGAAAAACTAAAGCAAATAATAAACGACAGTGGCAAGCTCACTCAGAAAACCTGCAAATAAAGGCCAAAGGGCAAAGCAATCCAACTTTTTCATCCAGTATCTTGGAGACAAAATAACAGACACATGTAGGAGGTCTCCTATTACCCAGGTCGAGGACACAGCTTCAGCACATCACTCCTTCCTTCCTACTCGGCTTTCACACTTGCAGAAAGCAGGGTCATAACTGGGATGGAAACATGTTCAGGGCTCATCTTGGCAGGAAGCTGCAATGGAACTGAGGCAGGTATGTTAGATGACCTTTAAAGGTCCCTTCCAAGTCATCACATGGTATGATTCTGTGTTGGCCTTAGGAGCTGAGAAATATGTGCAGATGCCATTTTATATGCAGCTTTAGCATATGCCCACATTTTAGAGGTCTCATATGACACATGAAGCAATTTTAATGCAGGTACCATGTATTCATGACACATTTAAACATAATCTCTACACATCCATGAGGGTAGTAGGAATAACAGTGACCATGCACAGCCATAATCAAAATCATGCTATGCTTGGTGATTACCACCTCTAAAAAGAAAACCTTTTTTGTTTTATGTGCATTTATTAACTATAAAATAAAAATGAAACATCATTTATCTAAAAAGTTCTAAAGGCAAACATGACCTAATTCATAAAAAAATCTGCAACACTTCCTTACAAATAAGGGTGCCCACACACAACATACAACTTATCTGGGGAAAAAAGGGAATCCCCCTCTGACAGAGGATTACAATGACAGCTGCCTTCTCACACTCAGCAGTATGGATCAGTGTTTCTCATCCCTAATGGATCAATTTACAAAGGCAAGGAAGGATAATATTTAAAGACCATCATTTCACTTAATTGCAAACACATGGTGTATACAAATGGCATTTTTGCATTATGTCATGCAAATATTCTTTTTCTACTCAGTATCAGGCCCGTCACAAATAGATGTATGTGAGAGCAAGGACCCTTACTAAAGCAAACTGCTTCATTCTTACCACTTGCAATAAGCTGAGATAGAAGTCCTGAAATCTAAAGCTAGTACTCAGAGAATTTGTTTATTGCACTGGATGGACCAAAGAAGAATACCCTGCACATGACACTGAAGACAAAGTATACAAAAATTCCTCTGGAGTCTGCAGAGAGCATCAAACAGACCTTTCTCTGTATTATCCTTCTTGCATATCTGTGTTTTGAGTTTTAACACAGCTGTGAAAGAAAAAGATAAAAGAAAACAACAGCAATAATCTTGGCAATTGGGCATTCAAATGTCAGAGACAAAGGAAAGTTTGGTGTGGAGATGAGTATGCTGTGGGCAATGACTGTGTCAGCCAGTGACATTACTCCCATTGCTGTCTCCATCATGATTTTCCAGAGCAGGATTACAGTGCTGACAGATTTCATTCCAAAACTCCCAGGCAGCTCTTTACATCGATGTTAGCAGAACAAAAGCATTACACAAGATTTCCTCTCTCTGTTAAGCGGCATTTGATGTTCTCTAATCTTCACCTTGGGAAAAGCAAGGGAGAACCAGATGGGCTTGCTGAAATCACACAGGATGTCCTGTATCATAGTGAAAAATCGCAAGTTAAGGAACCCATTAAGGGTGAAGAGAGGGCAGAGAAAGTAGAAATTCTTTCATTTGTAAGAAGAGGGCAGGGATATCCCCCAAAACAATGTGTATCATCATCAGGTGCAATTGCTACTCTCTCCGCAAAACACTATTCTGGTGATTTACTGGGGATTATTAGGGATTAGGAAAAAAATAAAACCACAGAAATAGCATCAACATTCTCTGTGGCATTAGAAAATGCTTCTGTAAGCAGAAATAATTGAATAAATTAATAAATTTAACCTACTTTCACCTATAAAAATTCAGTCATCCAATTGTACAGAATTTTGAATACAGCTAGTTGACTACAAAAGTTGGAAGTCACAGCACTTGACACTTGGACAGAAGCTTAATAACCAGGACTTATTTTAACTAAAATTGATCCAGTCACTACAAATTTATGTGTTCAGTTAAGCTAGTTCCCTTTTTGATTCTAACACAAATCATATCATCTAAAACAACATCATCAGCATCGGTACTCTGCTGTTTGCTGAGTCACCCTTGAACACAGCAGAATTTTATTCTTCACCTTCACAGCATGACATCCAGTGAGAAAAGGAGCAGCTTAAAGTTGAGCTTCTGAAGTGTGCCCATAACACTTAACCCATTTTCATGCTCTGTATATTAGAGGGATGATCAGAAGCTAAATAAAAATATAACAGCATAGTCTTTTAGTTACCCTTTCTAAAAACTACTCTTAAAATACTACAGCTCTTTTTCTCAGCCTCCCATATTCATAAACCTCTCCTTTAGCATTTACTTTACAGCAAATGCAAGCAGGCTGAACAGATGTTATTGTAAAGAAGCCTTTACACTTGGGACAACCTCTTCATGGTCATTATCAAAGTATACCTTGTGGTTTCAAAGCCACACTTGAAAGCTGTTATTTTTAACATTACTCCCCACTCCATTCCCTGCACCAGCCTCTATTCTGTTAACACCTGTGAAGCCAAGTTGTATGTTGCAGATACAAACTTAGATGAAAGTGCCTCCTAATTCAGAGCTAGCAATTGATATGGACACATCCCTACTTTTTGGATAATTCCTCTTTTGTTCCCTGTCATATTCGGGGTCTATTCTAGTGTTTCTGTATTTCATTTCATGAAATTAATTTAGATTATGAGTACAGCTATGGGCATGCTGCCTATACCCCAAATGACCAAGGCACCTTCTACCTTGTGACAGTGACATCTCAAGTACCCAGGATTTATATGTGTAGACAGCATAATTGTCACTCATCAGAAAGTGCAAGGAACAAGCAATATACAAAAAAACCTTTTTACTTTCAACTGGAAGCAAAGGATTGTAAAAGGAACATATTACATTGCCTGGCATTAACAGGAAGGTCACTGCAAGCAAACTCAGTTTCACATCTCGGGTAGTTTGAGAAGCAGACAAATAATGTGACTGTCTTTTTCTTCTTGATGTCCCTGTATAATTGATCTTGAGCTAGGAATTCTGCATTCCAGCAGAAGCCTGGATTACAAACCTAGATCAGCAGCAGTCAGCCATCAATCTTGAGGCCATCTATCCTATCTGCAACCATTTGTTTCAGCCATTAGCTATTTAAGAACTCTAAATCTTTGCGAGAGGGATCATCTTTCAAAGAGAGCAAGCACTCAGTGTATATCCCCATTCATTCCTCCTATTCTTCTGCTAATTCCCATCTATTACTCCCTCAGCACTAGCAGTGAAATCTCATGCTCATTGCTTCAGTCATATTCATACACCACATTATGAAGCATCAGAAAAGAACTAATTGCTTTCTTTTTCCAGATAGAATTTCTTACAAAAATCTAAGTATGAATTTTCAAAGAATGTTGCAAACCACTAGGCAATTATTATTAACACTTTTGGTTTACATCCACAGCTACTTGCTTCCTATTTACAATGATTTTTCCTTGCACTATCATGAAGTGCAGTGTGGCATCAGAAGCAGCAGTGTTAAATATTCCCTCACTCGCTCTAAAGGTTCTTTCTTGCAGCCAAAAGCAGGGCAAGTCATGATACTTAATATAAAGGAGACAAAAGCCATGTATTCAAAAAGGTGCCTCCACATAAGATCCTCTTTTCCTCTTCAGAAATGTTTGTGTTTTTTCCCCGTCTGAAAAAGCTATCTTCAGGTCACCTGGTCACAAATGCAGTAGGAATTCTTGTTCCTAAAGAACAACAATAGATGAAAGGGATTTTTATCACTTTGTGACTGGCCCTTTGTTTTGTCACATTGTTTTTAATTCTGTTCAGGTAGCGATTACAGGCTCTAGAGTGTTACTTTTTTTTTTAAGCCCATAACACTGAAGTCTTTCATGACCACAACTTCTAGGAAATACGTAATACTTTCATTAGCCCCAGCAAGTACCAGCAGCACAGGGAATAGTTACCTGGCTCTCCCAGGCTCATACTTTGCCATCCTGTACATGTCTTCTTCACTCACAAGAGAGGAGATAACAAAGCACACACCTTCTGGAAGGCACACCCCAGTCTTCATCCTGCAGTTCAGTAAACTGAGGCAGAGGCTCATGATAAATCAAAACACTTGAACTTAATCGCGTGATGTCCAGATCTCCAGCTACATTTATAAGGCATCAGGTTCATACTGCTTTCTGTTAAAGCTAACAAATTACTTCAAGAAATGCTTTTTTAAGTTTTTATAAATTGAAACAAATTTTGGCCAAGCTAGTGAGAGATGCGGTTTTCAAAGTCAAGGAAAATAATCTGGTGTCTAATCAAGTCAAAAAACTCTAACTTTCCACACCACTCTTTAAATTCCTCACATACGCAGTCATGTTTTAGCCAGAAACAGCAACACTGGTATAAAAAGGTGTAAGTTATTTGAAGATTTATTTAACATAATAAAACGAATTTATTTTTTTTAATATAAAAAGCACATGTTTTCTGGCTAGCTTGCTTTTAAAAGCATTTCATATGCACAATTAAGATACAAGCACAGGTCCAACTACATTGTTAGGAATTTAAATGTGCCAGTCATGACAAATAATGGGCACTTAACAGTTCTGCCTTTAAAGTCTTCATAATTTGGCTTCAGAGCACTATGAAAAGCTAAAAAAAGACTTCAAGAGTTGGGAAATTAGTTTTCTTTCCAGGCTGCTCAGAGCACTGTACATTCATTGTACTTTTGAAAGCAATGTGACTTGTGAAACTGGCAGCTTTCCCATCCCTAGTGTCTATAGAGATGTACGGATGTAGTGTCTATAGAGATGTTTTTAGCACATGATATTTTAATTGCTCAATGATAAAAATCATTCAGGAACACATCAGTTTCACAATGCATTTGCATTGTATTTTAAACAAAAAGTATGAGGTTTAAATAACACTGAGGTCTGGATATAAGCCCAAAAAAGCCAACACGTGTCTGGGAAAGGTGTCCTTAATTCATCACCCTTAAAGCATCCATTAATCTAAGCATGAGCATAATATACTGAGATATTGAATCTGGCCTTTAACTATCCAGGTGCTGTAGACAGCCATCATGGGTGAAATCCATGGTCCCTTATTAGAAAGTTTATTGTAAGCTCTACCTTCTTAAGGTCTTCTCAAGAAAGTAGTGGCTGCCAGGGATCAGCATTTCTTTTTTCTGCTTAACAGAACCCTGGTTACTTCTAAATAGTTGCTGATGTTTAACACAGGGAGTGACTGAATAAAGACAGAGATACTCAAGAATTGTATTAATTCATTTAGCACCCAATTTACAATAATATGGTCTGATCTGCATAAATCAAGCCAAAGAATTTCATCCAGTAGACAAATTCATCTATAATATACTGAGCAAAATCTTGCTAAAACCATAGATATTTCTAGTATCTGAGTGGAATATCCCTGCAAAGTTTGCTATCTTTTGATTTATAAAATCCTAGTGACTTTGGAGAGGCCTACGTGTGGGATGTACTGACTAATTCTGTTGCATTCATAAAACCAGAGTCTTCTGCTTTGTAAAATCATTCTGGGACCATTCTGGGATTTAGAACATAAGGGGAGAAAATCCAATCTCTTCACCCCTCACCAACAGATTTTGCTGTTAATGTTCCACTTGTTTAACGAATAGTCAGGAAAAATTACTAGTTTGGGTGAGTACACACAAGAGAGAAAAAGAAGAAGATATTTTAATAAAGATATCATGATGCAGCTTTTAAATTGGGAAACTGCTTCCGTTTTTTAAGGTTTTACTTGCTTTGTTTATTTTAAAATTATCTTACTGAGGCATGTACTTACAAGACAAATGGAATTTAAAAATAAGGGGAGAAATATCTCTTCAATCCAGTCCACAGTTTCAGACTCATGAAACTGTTTATAGCTTGTAAGAGCAAAGGTTAATTTTCTGAGCTAAGGGATAATATTTTGCTTTATTTCACAAAGCACATATAATTCATGCTTTATTTAACAGATGCACAATTTGAGACATCTGACCAGAGTCCTACTAACTGCAGTTGTCAACCTGCAAACTTAGGTCTTACTAAAATCTCAGAAAGCAAATCTTCTGAAAATGTACTTGATTTATAGGAGCTGGATCTAACCTCTCACAAATCACTCAAGTAGGAAGGGACTTTTCAGCTCATGGAGTCCAACCATCTACCCAGCTCTGACAAGAACCACCCCTAAACCGTCTCTCTAAGTTCTGTGCTTGTCCTTCTCTTAAATACTGCCAAGGATGGAAGTTCCTATGGGGAAAATCACAGGCCTTACTACTAAACTGGCATTTTACTTCAATACTGTTGTGGAAAAAGAGCTACACTGGTGTTCCTCAACATACAAGAGATCACATTTTTTAAGTGGCGACTGACCCATAACTGTACCAACACTGTTGGATGTCACTATAATAGATACCCTAATGGGATTTCCTCTTCTTGTGACTTCTCTCCCTCTGTGGCCTTGTTTATCAGCTCAGTTTATCAACACGCAAGTATATTCCGTGTTGTACAACACATCCTGAGAAGAAGCGAGGGCAGCCAGACACTCTGAGATATGGAATGTGCATTAGCAAGCGCGCTCCATAAAATTTCAAAGCTGGAGATCTTTTCACAGCCTGACAGGTTTTCCCATATAGCTTTCCACATTCCTCGTGTAACCCAATACCGGCATTGCAGGCTTCAATGATAAACAGAGACTCCTTCAGGCAGCCTTGGGAAAGCAGAGCCTCAGACTTATTACACTTTGCTCTAACTATTCCACAGGTGACTGTTAGGGCTGCGTAGCCCTTTTCCTTCAACTGCATAGAAGACAGGCAGAAAAAGGGAAAATGAGACAGAAAGTTACTAAAAAATATCAACTAATGAACTGCCAGTGCCACTGAATCCTATCTCTTATAGAAAATAACAATACTTCAGTTCTTTCCAAACCTGGAAAAAACAGAAGCGGAGTTTAAGCAGATATATGGCCTAATATTCCTTTTGCATTAGGTGTAGCAAGAAATTTTATTGTAAAATGTGGCTAGTAATACCTACAAACCATGAAAAGCGTGAAAGCACATTTCTACTACTTACCTCCCTTCTATTTCTTCTATTTACCAGCTGTGTGCTTGCCAGCTATAGCTTATACATATATTCATTGCACTGTGCATGCAGCACACAGAGGCACTCAGAGGAGGAGAGTCTGGCTGTAGCCAGCACACGCACACTGAGCTTCAAGCTTCACAAAAGGAGCCCAGAGAGGAGCCAAGGCAGGTACACAGCACCAGGGCTCCCCACACCACGAGACTGGCTCTCCTCCAGGTCAAAGCACAGTGTAAAAGCATCTTCAGAGCAGTTCTGCTTTACATCAGCTGTCGGTGATCACAGGCTGGTGTGGTTTTAAGGCATTGTTGGGATGTTTTGAACATACTCCCTTTGCTTATAGCTCTGCACCCAATGTAGCACAGAAACTGCTCATCTATGATCAAGACTGACCTTGACCATAGACCCTCTTTCACAGTACAGACCCAGCAGGCCAGTGCAAACCAACTACAGCACTGCCAAGAAAATAGTAACAACATTCCAAGTAGCCACAGCACCATAGTAAGAATGCAGAGTACAAAAGGTTCTTGAACAAAATAATACATAATATACCACAACCACTACAGTGGGGCAGTATTAAGAAGTGGGAAATCAAGCTTCAGCTGATAAGGTGAAGAGCTGCTATGATCAAAAGAAGCACACACAGTGTTCCATCTTACAAAATCTGTTTTGTCTATTACTCACAATTACATTAAAGAACAAAAATCAAGTGCAACTGTATTTTTGACCACTGATTTGGACAAAACACCAAAACAGATCACACTTTCATCAGCAGTTACTCTTGTTTTGGACTGGGCAGCAAAGCAGGTAGTATTATTTCTGTTCCCTCAGGACACAACCTAGTGACAGCTGAGCACTAATTCCAGGCTGGATCTTTAAGGCAGCCAAAATATACAGATTGCTTTCAAGATTTTTTTTCTGCTTTTGGTGGTGAAAAAAATGTTGGTAGGAAATAGACTGAAACGCTGTTAATGTAATTAAAAAAGAGGCATGCTCTCTTTATCATTCTTTTAATTTTCACTGGCAAGAGGACGAATAAAGCAGGTTACCCAGTACAGCTCCAGATTCTACTTGTATCTTTCTATTGAGGTCAAGGTTTAAACCCAAAATTCCAAACCATAAGAACATCTAAATTTTATTTAATCTGGGAAATCATATCTCCTGAACAACAAAAAAAAATAACAGAATGTAGGAATATTTACTCCCTCTGGCATCCAGACACACAATGACTCTCAAATTTTCATGCTTCCTTTAATAATACAACTCCATTCTCAAAGTCACTTTCCTCCTGGTTTGACTTGCATAAACACAACTTGCTGGACTTATTTGCTTGTGCACTGAAAGTAAATTTAGCTGGTTTTATGGTAGAGAACTACACTTTGAATAACTCAACATTTTTGGAATTCATCCTGAAACCTCAAAACTTTCCCCAAATGAAGCTATGTTAATAAATATCTCAAACTGATCAGCCAAAATGTTACTCATACTCCTAGAGAAAAACATAATGAGTAGAGTTGGGGGGAGATTAGTGCCCTCAAACACACAAGAAGCATGGTAAACATCTTCATCTTTGTGTTCAGTAAATCTTTTCCTGTATTATAGAGGAACAACAATCCTGATGGGATTGAAACAAATTATAAATAGCATTTTTTGAAGTAAATCACTATTAGAACTTTCCAATTAAGTCTTGAGAGACATGAAAATGCCTCATATAACATTATAATTTGAAAGTCATCTGTAGCCATGGATCTTAACCAAACTAACATGTGCACACACAAGTCTCCACCAACAGTTGAAGATCAAACTGGAGAACAAGTGATGCCTCCATGTGGAGACTTGACCACTAAATGAGGTCAACTGACAAGCTTTATTCTGAAGCACGGGGACAAAATGGAAAGAGTGAAGGCTGGAGAGAAAGCTTCAAGAAACTAAGCAGCAATATCATGGGCAAGCTCCTTTTGTGCTTGAAAACATAAAGAACTTGACATTTGACCTCTCTTAGGAGAAACCCAAGCAACACCTCCAGCATAGAGAGTGAAGCAAGGAACTGCACTATGCAGAAAACAAAGATGGATAAACCCTCTGTAAACTTGGATAAACAGGTGCTTCCCGGACAACTTTGAGAAATCTCAAAAGATCCATGCTATGAGAAATATTGCATGCATATTCCATTAAAAGTTCCAAAGAATCACTGAGACTGCTCCTAAACCCTCAAATTTCACAGCTGTCTTGCTTCTTTTTATAGTTTCTTGGCCCACTTCTCCAGAAGAGTTATCTACAAAAGCTTGATTCTTTAATCAAGTAACATGAATATCATCCTTCTCCTGTTCATAAAGGTTAGCAGCAGTTTTTACCATGGTCAAACCCTAACACTTTAAAGCAGAAGGTTAATGAACTCTCTCATTATTACAGCTGATAAACACCCCAGATCAGGAGAGGAAGAAACATTCATTACAGGCATCAAGGTTCATTGATTAATAAAAGTCATTAAAATGACTGTTTACTTAACCAAAGGCCAGTGAAGGAAGCAAATGAGTTTACTAACAGACAACTCCTTAGCTAGCCTCTTTCCATTCAGTAAGTTTGTGCAGTAGGGGTGGTGTTAGCCTGTGCTCCAGCAGTTAGAGTCATGCTGCTATAAGCTTCCTTCAACATAATTTATGTCCCATTTCAACTTTCAGCCCTTGAGTACAAGCTGAGCATCTTTAGCTCCTCTGAAAACAATCTTGGATACCCTAATTCTAAAACAAACTATATTTGACCATCTGGGTGCAGGCCTAAATGAATGTCTCAAGTCAATAAAATCATCTGATGAGAATTCAGAGCTGTATCCAAAGTCCTTGCCTGCTTTTGGACCAGAAGACCAGCAAAGACTGAAATGATGAATCTCCATTATCTAGTGCTCTGATAAAGCTGACTCCAAAATGGAAGACTTGTGCAAGCCATTGGAGCCATTTCCTGTGCCAATGTTCTCACCAATTTCAGTCTGATTCATGACTGAGTGGAAGATGGATGGAAAAGAACTAACCAACTTGAAGCTACTTAAAATGAAACCTGCCACACACTTTATTCCATAATTTCTCTTCAGTGCATTGTAAATGCTCCCATGCAGCCTGAAGAGAGGTAAGCAGATTTTTTTCCTTTTTTCAAGTACAGTTGGCAGCGGATCCTACTTATGGTCAGTTGCTTGGCAACAAAACAAGTTTCTCTGGCTACAAAATAAATATTCCACATCTGAAATATTTGAGAAAACACTGTTTTTCCTAGCTACATTCCATAGTACTTGGGCCACAAGGTTTCCCAGAAGAGTCTAAAAGCTTAACATGGTTACACAAAGGACGACCTCAAATTAGGTTTTCACTCCAAGACAGATACAGATATGTCTCACTGCACAACGTGGTTCACATATTTTTAGAATAGCATGTAAAATCAACTCCATGGTCTGGAACTCATGTAAAGTAGTTTTAACTGCCTAGGAACAAATTAGCTAACTGGACCCTGCACCCTTTTCAATGTAGGCATGGTGGGAGACATTTTGCAGGGACTAAAAATCTGGAAGTTGCTATATTCAGTCTGAGATTCATGCCAAAGAAAGCACGTCTAAAGAAAGAACCAGAAAGCGCAGACCTAGAATCAGATATCTCATCAACTGCCAGAGCCACAGAGGTACGCTGTGGGAATCTGTACCCACTCTGCAGTCACTAGTGATGGTGTTAAATTAGTCACAAGTCATCAGGTATCTCACAAATCTCACTGCCATTTTCGCTTCATCCTCTCAGGAGGACACTACTTTGTTGAGGACAGGACAGTAGAAGCCAAGCCTCTGAAAGCATTTTTCCCATTATTCTAAATAATACAATGGACAGACTGCAATTTTTCAGATGCAAAGAGACTGTCCCCTGGATCAGCAGAGAAGAACCCCTGCAGAATGATCTAGTTCTGCACTGTTTCCCATCGTGATTAATGGTGGGTGTCTGAGAAGAAACTAAGAATATGACTTAGTGATGATGCTTTAATATCCTCTTCAGCTTTCAACACTCTGTAGCACAAGGATTTCCTGCATTTAATAGCCCTTGATGAATCCTTCTTCCATGAATTTGTCTTAACACAAAGACCAGGGAGGAGAAATATCTATTTCTAGATTTTATTTATACAATAGTAATTTTTTGGCACTTTATATAACCTAGTGGCAAAGAAAAATTTATTCTTCAAAGAACAAAAGAGTCACTATCCATCTCACAAGTACTGATAAAAACTCTGATGAAGAGTTTTAAGGCCGTCAATTCTCAAATCGGAGAGAGACAGGAAAATAGTTTGAGGCATTTCAAGCACTCCTTTAAATACTGGACCCAGGCACTGGTAGTCCACTAAACTCCTAGCAACTGAAAATCTCCCATGAGTACCTGGAGACTAGGCATGTCAAGGAGATCAAATCCCAGGATTTAAATAATTTTGCTCAATAGTCTTAGCCTCCCGATTTCAGCCTTATCACGTGTCCTGGTTTGAGGCCTAAACCAGGACATCATGTATGCCAGACTCCACTTCTGTTTTGACTTCTACCACAAACTATCCTAATTTTAAAGAATCATAAAATGTGTTGAGTCAGAAAGGACCTTCAAAGGCCATCTAGTGAAATGACCCGGCAGTGAGCAGGCACATCCTGCACTAGATCAAGTTGCTCAGAGCCTCATCAAGCCCCACGCCCTGAATGTCTCCAGGGATGAAGCCTTCATCACCTCTCTGGGCAATCTGTTTCAGTGTGTCACCACCCTCATCATGGAGAATTTCTTCCTTATGTCTCATCTAAACCTACTCTGCTCTAGCCAATTTCATTCAGTTCATCTCTTATAGCAGTCTCAAGTTCAATCAACCACTTGACCACTTCTCTATAGGTTTTGATTTCAATTTCTATATCTTGCCACAGCATCCATGTCTTCATTAACTGTTCGCTGACCACAGAGCCGCAAAGATGATGAAGGCATTGAAGCATCTCGCTTATGAGGAAAGGCTGAGGGAGCTGGGTCTCTTTAGCTTGAGGAGAGTGAGGGGTGACTCCATTCATGTTTATAAACATGTAAAGGGTGAGTGTCAGGAGGATGGAGCCAGGCTTTTCTCAGTAACCTCCAATGACAGGACATGGGGCAATGGGTGCAAGGTGGAACACAGGAGGTTCCACAGAAATGTAAGTGAAAAAACTTTTTCACAGTGAGTGTGACAGAACACTGGAACAGGCTACCCAGAGAGATTGTGAAGTATCCTTCACTGGAGACATTCTAACCCACCTAGAAACCTTCCTGGGAGTCCTGGTTTTGGGCCAAATTTAATAAATTAGCCCCCCAGAGACAGATGGTCCTCCCTCTCTCTCTCTGAAGAGAGGAGAGGAAGGAAGGAGGAGATTTAAGAGTTCGGAAGAATTCCAAACTACTTTAATAGATAATGAAACAATAAATAAAATCAAAAGGAAAAGACAAAAAGGTGTACAATATTTACAAGACCGAATCCAGCTCCCGGGATGATGATCACGACCCCACGTGAGCAGGCCGAGGAGAATCCAGCTCCCGGGATGATCGCGCTTCCACGTGGTCAGGCCGAGGAGAGTAGGCCTGAGAGACCGGTCTGAAGAGCGCAGGGCCACCGAGGGAACGGCCNCTTCCTATTGAGAACTAGATGGCCGTCGTTAACAGCCTAGCCGGTTTCCATCCCCCACGAATTCCTCCGTTTTTCTTTAAACATTATACAACGGTAAACAATCTTACACACAGTAATAACAAGTAAAAATATTAGTACAAACACAAACCAGAAAATTTACCCCATTCTACCTCAAACCAGGACACTGGGTGACCTAATCTAGTTGTTCCTGCTCCAGTAGGGGGATTGGACTAGATGATTTCTTGAAGTCCCTTCTATTCCCTGACATTCTGTGATTCTTGTTTAAGCATCATTCCCTGTCTTTCACTTTCTCTCTCTGCCTAAAACTTCATCATAGTTTCTTTTTTCCTGACAATTTCCTGATCTTCCTCTCCACATATCAGATATGGTCCTGTCTCCCTTGAATTTCCTTCGTGTGAACAAAGATTATATATCCCTGACTGGAAGGCTCTGGGGCATGGAAATCATCTCCCAGAATGAGACAACTGCATCGTTCCAGAGAACAAAAGCTTTTACAATCTTTTTTTTTAGCACGGGTGAAAGCAATGTATTTTTCTCAAATTTTGTCCTTGAAAGACATGAAACATGTTCCAGCTGAAACCTTCTGAAGAGAATTCAGTCTGAGGCAGACACCCAATGCAACATGGAAAAAATCAGTTTGAAAAGCTACTTTGACAAAGTTGTGAAGAGCTGAAAATAGACCTTTTGGACTGGAAGTGTCTGGCAGCATTAGAGACAGATGATGTGACTAGGCCTGCCTGTAGAGAGAGTCAAAGAGCCACCCTACAAGGTCACCCACTTTGACGGCAACTGAGCACAAACCAACTGCATTATATGCAGGAATTCTGGGTTCCTGCCAACATAACTAAGATAAGACTTCTACCTTTTAATTGTCAAAATTTTTTGCCCACACAAGGCCTGAGAGAGAGAGATCCTAACAGTACTTTTCTGTTCCCTAGAGCTGTGCCATGGGCAGTTACAAGACTTTCCTCCAAACCCTGGTTTAGGACATAGTAGTTCATTGCAAACAGTTGGGGGACAGGACACTGTGCCCCCAGCTGCTCAGATTACTTCTTTTAGAGTCAATATAATTGTAGCCCTACTTGTGTCTTCAGCTTCTCCATTCTGAAATTTGCTGTAATGGACCTACCTAAAGTAATTAGGCCACCTGTCTCATTGCTAGATCCATTTAAGGGGGTCCTTCTGCAGTTGGGTTTACATGGTTTGACAGTAATTGTTTAAGTGGATGCCACTGTAATGGCACTGCAAAATAAAATCGTAGAATTATTTTAATCAGTAAATGTAATAACATGCTCATCAGACCATGAGCTTATCTGTAATTAGTTCTCCATACCATAATGCAGCCCCATCATGTCAACTTTTTGCATGTTACAGGATATTACAGAAATGACATTTACAGAGGACAGGATACTTATAATCAAGAGAGCTTCTACAGCTCATAAAGGTTTTGAGACTTGGTTAAAAAAAAATTAAAAAGGAAAAAGAAAAAGTAATAATTGTGGTTCTTGAAAAATGGCTATTTGGTTTGGGAGGAAATTTAGTTACACTGGTACCAGGAAAACCCTTACTCTAAGGCAGTCCTAACACGCACCAATGCAAATTCACTTCTGCAGATCAACCTGTAATTCTCCATTCCAAGTTACACAGGATTGAGTAGCTTGAAGTGGGGAGGACTGCTATTGTAAGATAGTAAAATACTAACATTCCTATATGAAATCATATATGCACATATATGCCTATTACACACATACCTGTACATGCTTATTGCCAAGTGTGTACTGCCAAAGTTCAGAAAATCTTTGCAACATTTACAAACTGGCCCTAATACCACAAAATTTCATTATATTCCTTAATTTTAAATAAATGCTGAAACACAAACAAAATCAGTAGGGCACAAGTATCTTAAATGCATAACTGAATTTTTAAAGACTACAAATGGATTTCCAGTCAAGCTCGCTCAAATCTTATTAAAATACAGCCTTCAAGATGGGTCTTAAATAAACTACAACTGCTTGACTTGAAGCAGTTACTCTCCAAAAAAATGTAACTAGAGTGAAAGGAGCCTTTTTTTCTTTCAGCTCTAGAGATACCATCCTCCTTCCGTTACATTTTATACTTTGGAAAATGCAACAGCCCTAATTTCATAACAACAGCATAAACAGGGTGGTCTCCCATGTCAAAAAGGTTCTGCTGCAGTGTATAAAACCATTATGATTTAATGTAAGTTACAGCAACCAAGTTGCTGTTAAAATCACTTCTAATGGATAAGGAGTATAATGAGTAGCAAGCTTTCAATGAATTCTTTAATCAAAGCATTTTATTTAAGTTAGCTGCAAAACTCTGATGTTCTAACAAACACTTGAGGACACAGAGTATAAGTAGGACAAACACAGGTCAGATCATTCTTATGATCAGAGTGAAATTCCTGTAACTCATCTAAGGTTCTAATCGAATAATTTAAAAGACAAACACCAGCCCCCTGAACTGCTATCGGGTCAGTACCCAGTTTTGGGACTGGAATTCTCTACAGGATAGATACCTATCAATCACCGAGTCTATTGAACACTAAGTTCATCCAGTAATAGTCATCTTTTTCCCCATTGTAAACAAGGGGAATGGTTATGACAGCTCAGTCATCATGATGTTCTGATGCCCTATTAACCATGTCATGGCAGGCAATGAAAATGCAGCCTGTGTAAGAGTGTGGTCCATAACAAGACCACACTCTCTGGTTTACCTGGAAAACTTAAAGTTCTGCCCTGAGGGGATAAAGGAAACAAATACCGAAAACATTAATTCCCATTACATCCATATTTTTATGATGTTGTCAAATACAGTTTCAGTGTGACTGGAATAACAAAGGATTAGAAGACTTGGCTCTTAATGGAACTTAACATTTATCTACAAGCTAGAAATAGCAATGATTAACTGAAAGAAAAAAAAAAATCACTGTGGCTGTTTTTCCAGTTACTTATTATCAAAGGTATGTCTGCACATCAAGTAGACCATATTTCATTTTCCCTTTGTGGTGTGCTGGTGTTGGGAAACAAAAAAAGGACAGAACCATCATTAAAATGGGCAGAAATGGGCAAGGGAGTTAGTTGCATCTCCATTTAATATATTCTCATCTGGTGAGATTTCAAGGCAGGGACATGCATCTTCAGGCACTGCAGGCAGTTTTGTAGCTTGGTCATCCACCATAAATAAGTTCTGAGGCTGAAATCAATCGACCTGACATTTACCCTGCTCTACAACATAAACAAGTACCAGCTCTCCTGTCTGAATTTCAGGAGGCTTCAAAAGACAAAGCGATAAGGGCTGACTAACAGTTGCTAATGAGATAAGCCTGTAGGAGTGAAAGAGCCCTGAATGGTCCAGAAATTCCTTATGAGAATGTTGCAGGGTTTTACCTAGGTTGAACTCAAATATTATCATGTGAGCTACTAAGAAATATAGAAGCCAGTTTACAGAGTGTCAACTTTCAATTTTATATGACATAGAAAATTATCAACTCAAAAAAGTCTCTTTTTTGTAAAGGTGACAGGGCCAGAACACTGTACTTCCAGGCAAGGCAATACAATTTTACTACTTTTAGTATAGAAAAATTTAGTTCTGAAAAAAGGTGTTAAATCAAGTTGTATAGGCAGTAAATATTTTCTATGTTTGATTTAATTAAACACTGACTTGAGAGCAGGTAGTTTACATGGAATGATGTTTTTAAGACAAGTTAACCAAAAAATCCTAAGCCATGATGGTCTTTGCTAAGTAGCCAAATCCTTCAAATTCCTAGTAGACTCCATAAAGAAGGCTAGAAATAAAGGTACCTGACAGAGCTCTGGAGTCAAACCTCACTGCGTATCATGTTATTGTGTGCTCTCCATCTTTTCCTCTTGCTGAAGCACAGTTAGAGCCCGATCACTGCAGCACAGGTCTGTTTTGCATGGAACAGATGATTCCAGCAGTATCCAGCTCATTCTGGTACTCAGATGCATTGCTTGCTAAGAAATTGAAATATTAATCAAGTTATAATCAGTTAAAAACATTTGAATCAGAAGAAATGGGAATATAAATCAGGTTGTAATCAGTTAAAAAACATCAGATCAGTTTCAGATCCAATTGACAGAATAGATCCATGAGGAATTGGTAACAAACTTGACTCCTTCAAGTCCACAGCAGGGCACGCAGATGTTGAACTGAGCCAGTAATCTTCAGCTTCATTCAGGCACCTCCAGTTGTTGCATCCAGACAGGCTGTGCAGCAACGCATCTTAACGTGCAGACCAGCAGGCAGACCAGCAGGCAGATCACCATTAAGCTTCATGAATCAAGACTGGGCCCACTGGCAGGCTTAGGCTGCTTAGCAATAGGATTCCTTCCAGCTTGTCTAGATCATTTAATTGGCAAAAGCCCAGAAGTCCATTCCCAACAACAAATTCATGCCCGAGTTTGATAGGAAGTCATTTGGCTCAATCAGTTGTCATGCTTTTTTCCCCTCCCTCTGTCAACATGAGGCTTTCTGAAGAATCTTCACTTGGTTGCAGTCTCAACAGGTCATTTCTCTTTCATCAGACCCCAAGGTAAAAGCTGCTCTAGCTCAATTTACCTTATCCTGTTCTCCCCCCATTGTCAATTCAAATCTGAACGGGCCTTTTGAAGTCTCTCAGCCATCTTTTCTTTTGTTGGGAAACCTTCGTGAGAGTTTATAATCGATATAAGCACTAAGACAGGACCACAAAACGAATCGCATTAATATAATTACAACTAGTAAAGTCATCAAAAGGACTGATTCCATATTTAAGCTTGAATAATGAGGTAATGAGAAAAAAAATACTCTGGGAGATCTAATTATATAATGCAGCATTCATTTCTGCATGGCCAGCCCAGCAATTCCTCTAACATTCCAATCAAAGTGATCTCACTAGCATGTGAGAGAAGAGTCCAGCTGACAGATTTGGGACATGTAACGTACCATTTAGTCAAGAGGCCCCATGTGCTATTCATAAAGAATTAACAACTCTTATATTGACAATGACAGTATTGTCAGAAGACCTTTGGAAAGGGGAAAAAAAACTCCATAAACTCCGTCACTGTGAAGCTGGATTTCTTCTTTTTTTTTTGCCCCTTTTTTCCAATGCTGATGTAATCTCCAAACATCTCCAGCAGCAGCTGCTCAGCGGAACCAGGCACCTTCTCCCTAGTCCCTTTCAGCAGCACACGCAGCACTTTCCAGCTCCCTCAAGACAATCGGGGCCTTTCTTTCACCAATTAGCTATCACTTCAAGAGCCTTGTGCTGGCCAACCAGCTCTTAAGAACAGTCTTTGCAGGAAAGAACACTGGAGAAACTTTTATTTCTCCCTAGACAAATTAAAAGGGGAAGAAAAAAAAGGGAGGGGAGAGAAAAAAAAAAGCACAACAAAACAAATCAGAACACAGAAGCTGTATAAAATGCATCACTCGTTTAGTACACTGACAAACACAGAAATGTCCTCAAGAGCCAATGGTAGAGCAAGACACAAACAAAAATGCTACTGCTTTCTTAAGGAGATAGTTTGTTTAGTCAAATATGTTAAACAGGTTTCATAGAAAGAAGGGCTCTTGCTACAGCAAGTTTCTGAGTTACATGAACCAAATGTACAATTTCTTCTAGGAAAGAAACTCCTGGAAGATTATGTTGTATTTCGTTATTTGTCTCTCCAAATGTAAAGCAGCGTTATCTGAAGTAGACAATATAGAAGAGCTCAGTTTAGGTCACTTTAAATACAGAAGGATTGATGAAATGAGCAATTACTGAAACAGCTCTTTCCAAACTTTTCAAACAGTAACCTCATTTCCCAATAAACCCAATTTTCCATCTAAAAAGAAAATGAAGACAAATTCAGAGACATAAAGCTCTCTGAATTCTACATTGGGTTTTTTCTGAAAATTGGGGAATAGGTACAGTAATACCTTTATGTCCTTGTTAATGCCAAGTCCCCATTAGAACAACTACATTCTCCAGGACCTAGTTGAGAAAAAAACAAGGAACTTTGATAAATTTTTAAGTGATATTTTGCCTGTGCCTGGATTCAGCAACTGGATCTGGACAAGTGGAGTCGTTAGGGCAAAAACTTGAATGAGTAGTGTGTGAAATGACTTGGACAAGATCTAAGCAATAAGCACAGGGTTGGGGCTGCTTCCCTGATTTGCAAAACTCTGCATTAAACTATATCAAAATACCAAGAGTTCGTATTCTCTTATGGATCCTTTCATGGTTAAATTAGCCCTGATTGGGGTAACCTCACAAGAGTCAACACATTACCTTCTAGACAAATATACATACACTATAGTCTATTCCCTAATATTGATGGTATTAGGAACAGATCTCCAGGCTTTGTAAACAGTTAAATAGCACAGCAAAGCACATATTTTAAGGTGTTTCAGGAGTTTCCCCTAATGGGTGCTCTTAACTACTACAGGGATTTTTCTTAATGGAGTTGGAAATTGTCAGAACTGATCTGATTGCTCAAAAGGAAAAAAGTCTGATGTATTACCTTATGTGCATTTATGAAGGAATGTAAATCAACTCAAATTCCTCTGCACAGGAAGGCTCAGGCAAGGGATGAGTACACACAATCAGGATTAAGAAGGAATCTCTGTGGAGATGCATCAAACAATGAGTGCCTTTTTATACCTACAGACTTCAAAAGATGCTGAGTTTAAAGGCACTACTCCTTTCAACTAACAAAGATGTTGCTGAAAAAATGCAGCAGGCCGAAGTGAACAAATATATATATAAACATATATACATTACTGGGGCCATCTCTAGTTGTAGGAAAAAGGACGAAAGGGACCCAAAAGGGTCTATCAGCTTGCCCTAAAGCAAGATCAACTGACAGCTGTTAATCTAGCCTGTTACTTTTTTTAAAAGAAGTACATCCACAAGGTGAGGAGAAGGAAAATCTTTGTCTCATTTGAAAGAGATTTAAGCAGGAAAATCAGTTTGACAAATTGTTCAGCAGCTTTATCTGCTATAATACAAGCACTGTAAGTCCACAGTCATGGGGGTCTACATTTCATTCTCACTTGGGCAACTCGCTCATTTTCTGTCTGTAAATTAATTTATTAGTAAAGGGAATGGCCATAGCATCTGTTGAGTTGGAAGGGACCTTCAAAGGCCATCTATCCAACCCCCTGCAGTAAGCAGAGGCATCTTGCACAAGGATCAGGTTTCTCAGAGCCTCATCAAGCCTTGAATGATATCTTCTCTTTTTCAGGAAAGCTCATATCTGTATATCTGTCTCCTCAGAATGACTGTGATTGCTGTAGCTGAAAGTGTATCTTTCATGACAGCTACCTCCCTTTATCCTGGTACCACACTTCAGACCGTACTCCAACAGGATGGCTGAAAATCACCAGGATTTTACCATTTTCCATATTAGAAACAGAACAGCTTGGGTTGGAAGGGACCCTAAAGATTATCTAGTTCCAACCCTCCTGCTATAGGCAAGGACACCTCCCACTACATCAGGTTGCTCAGTGCCTTGTCCAGCCTGTCCTTAAACACCTCCAGAGTGGAGTCATCCACAATGTCTCTGGGCAACCTGTTTCAGTGTCTCACCACCCTCACCATAAAGAATTTCTTTCTTATATTTAGCTTGAATCTCCCCTCTTCCAATTTACATCCATTATTCTTAGTCCTGCCATCACATAGCCCATTAAAAAGCAGGATCACCCATTAGTTAATGGGTCTGTATTATGACACATCCTATGACTTGGACATCAGATCCAGCTCAATCTGTTAGCAGAGAGGAGTCTAGTGGTTATTTAAAGGCACACGAGGAACGAATTGCTGGTTTATTCCAGTGCCAAGCAAACAGGTGCCTCCTCCCTGGGCTCACAAATGGTTCTCAGCTATGTCATCTCCAGCGTTCCTCGAGAGGTGTCAAAGCCAGAACAGAAAGTGCACAACCCTCACTCCTGGCACTGGGCTCTCCTTGGGAGAGGCTGAGATAAAGCCGGGTAAGCCTCCAGGCTGGCTGCCTGCTCAATGGCAGTTGTATGGCTCCACATGCCACGGCTGTCAGCTTGGCAGCCTCAGTAGGTACTGCATTTATTCACACAAAGGAATCCTGCCTTTCAGTTGCTGAGGATGGAAGGATAGTGCCCTTCCTGCTTAGATTTCACTTCTTAGGGCGGATTTCCTCCCAAAGAAAATTAATGGCACAGCATAAGCAAGGAGAACCCACATGCCAGATGAAAATATTGTGTGACTAAGTTTTACAAAATGCCGTTTAATAAAGACAGCTCCTCTTCCCACCCCTGTGAAGTATTTTGTGACTGAGTGAGAAAAAGTTCTGTGTAAAGCCTTCATATTGATAATCATTATTTGCATTTCCCCAACTAAACTTCTTCACACAACAGATGTTCCTAATGCCTGGCACCATTTTTAATCATTTGCCTTTTCTAAGAACGTGTGCTGTATCACGCACAAAAGTATCCTCTCTCTTCAGAGCTTATTTTCATAAATTGTTTTTCAATTAATCATCTCTCTAGAGAATAATGGCATGATAGAACCATATTCCTGATGGGTGGTATTTTATTACTAACATATGTTTTGATTACACAACCAACAGTATTACCCTCTTTTGCTAGAAATATGGATTGAAATCCTCTAATTTGAAACTATTTTCAGGACAAGTTCCATATTTTCCTTTCAAATTATCACATGGTTACTTGACCTGGTAATCAGAGCCCATTGAAGGGCATTTTAGCAAATAGACTCCAAAACATGTATTATTCATTTTTGCTGACCTTTAAATCATTAGGCAACAAATTTCTCATCTAATTTTACAATTCCAGTTATAAAATAATCTGACTACTAAAACGTTATTTTAAAGTGTGAGAAATGTAGCAACAACTGATGTTCCAAGCAAGAAAGCAGATAACACAGCATTAATCCTAAAACATCCACCATTATCATAAGCTCACACATAACCCAAAATATAATAAATTAGATTTAAAAAAAAAACAGGAATATTTGACTTACTGGATTTACCACATATTCAAAAGTCTGGATATCTACAAAAGAAAACGGCAGAGCTGCATGTGTCAGCACAGCTAAGAAGAAGTTCCCAGTTCATTGTTAAGAAAAAAAATAAAAATTCAAGACCAGAACCTATCTTTCAGAATCATGTGCCTTCTATAGTTATCAGAGTCTAAAAGGCACCTTGCTCCACTCAACATACAGGAAGTCTCCTGAACAAGCACTAAAAAAAAAAAACCCACATAAAAAGAGGCAGATCGAGGTATTCAAAGCTTTAGAGGACAAAATGTGACTTTCAAAGTCAATTCCTGCTTCAAATAACTTGTGATAACGCAGGCACCTATCAAGATCATTCAATGTTGCACTGAGTCAAAGGAAAGCAAACACCCCTTGGTTTTCTAGCGGAATATCCCCAGCAAACACACTCCTCCCACTACAGTTGGTTGGATATGCCCATTCCCAGACTAAGAAAAACAAGTACAGAAATAAGTTATAACATATTTCTTACAGGTCACATAAGAAAAACAATTACAGAAACAGGGGGGAGAGGGCTAGGAGGAAATGAAACAAAGACTTCCAAATCAGAAGAGATCTGTTTTTTTAAAAAAACCTGCTGAGACCTTCACAGTTACAGAGCTGTCACTCCATTAGCACCTCCACATGCTGCTGTGTGCTGCAATGCCCTGCAACAGACATTTCCCATTTCATTTACAGGAGCTTCTTGTTAGGAGTGGGATCAAAATGCAATCTAGACGTAACAAATAGACCACAGATATATCTTGATCTAGGGTTCACCTAATGGTAAGCAAACACAAAATTACAAAAACATATTCAAAGGAAAAAATAATTGCTTAAGTATTTAGAATTTATGTTACATCACTCAGAATAGCTTGTTAGTAATCAATTACTGTGTCCATTTCTCTCTTTAGCTGTCTGAGATCTTAAGTAAGTGGCTAAGTACTCACACCCACTTAGCATCATTATTTATTTGGAAAGAACATCTGGATTTTTGCTGGTGAAATTAAGGAATTATCACCGATTTCAATTAACCATAATGGATCTAGACCTAAATTATCCTTTCTCGGTGTTCTCTCTTCATCAATGGATTTATTTTTTTTTCCTCCACTCAACTCAGAATTCACATCAATCTAGTAGTGATTTTTATTACGGTTGTTTTTGGCAAAACATTATTTCAGTTGAAATCCCAGTTTTCCAGAATCAGAAATCTGACAAAACACACCCCAGCTCTGATGAAGCATTTGTCAAGAGCTGCTTTTCATATCCAGAACAAAACAGGCAGATCAACCTCTTCAAAAATATTATACACTTGAGGCACTCATGCATAAAACCACAGTCTGAATCTTTTGATGATAGCTGTGGCCACCAAACTTTGAGCTGTTCTCAAGTTTCTCATAACTTAAAAGACCTTACTTCCTTCTCACTGAGGACAAAAACAAAATGGGACCTCAAGAATTGTCAGAGGATAGAAAATCCAGTTCCTCTCATTTAACTAAATGCCTTCAAGTAGACTGAGCACTTACAGAAAGGGGCTGCTATGTTCCCTCTAGGTTCACTCAGCAGATGCTCAAATCCTGCCCTTGGTGGACAATTAATATGGAGTTCCCAGTCATCATAAGCCAGTACTGACAGAGTGAACAGTGACACAACTCCCAAACAAGGTCCAAAGGATGACAAACTTAACTAGTAAAGAAAAGTCAAAGAGAAAATTTATTAAACTCACCTCAGCAAAAATGTGCTTTGCAAATGTACAGAGCTTGGGAAGGACTTGCAGATGACATCACACCACCCAGAAACCGCAATTGCTATTGGAAGGTAAACAATACACATGTTGCACTGACACAACTCCCAACCTCATCTGCATGTTAAATAATGAAACAACAATAACCAAAATGTGTATTAGATATATTTGTTATGAAGTTTTACTTAGAAATTTACTGGGCTTTTGACATTTTGAAGATAGACAATGAAAAATATGATGGCATTCAACAAAGCTGCTGTTAAGCACATGAAGCTAGAAAAAAACTTCAGAAGCTCACTTAAAGCCATGTGAGCAACAATGAATTATCAGACCTTCCATTAACATACTAAACTTAAAAAAAATATGGGGGATTGGATGTATTAGGCTTTACGCTGTGGCTTAGTCTTGAATAGTTTGCTCTCTGAAGTCTCATTGTCAAAAGCCACACAACACTAGATTTGCAATATGCACAGGCTTACAATAATCAACTAGAATTTCTGAAGTTTTCTGTATTTCAGTCTCAACTTTGCATCAGAAGCTTTGTGACCAGATCTAAGCCAGGTGTTCAGCAAACTATATTGTATTGTGAACAAGCATTCATTTTACTAGGTTATCTTGCTTATTTTTAAAGTCTTTGCCACAAAAAGCAGGGGAGTTGGGACAAAGAAGGAAAGAAAAGAGTCCATTTGAAAAAATTACACTGCTAGATTACAAGAATTGAAAGCTGGTATGTAACTTTGCTCCGGGTGATCAAACTGCTAATCAGGAATGCTGTCGGGAACAGAATGGAATTCCAAATAAATTAGCCATGTCCAAGAAGCCAATACAACACAGGATTAAGGCTCACAAAGAAAACAAATTTATTCAGCCTACTTTATCGGAATTCTTAATAACGTGTACCAGTTTTTCTCATCGCAGACCCAGCTCTTCCACTGGAACAGTGTGGAGAAAGAAAAATGAGTCACACTTCATAAATCTCCTACTTGCACAGACACCTAAAAATGATATATAAAGACACACAATACTATTCTATATAAGCACATATGCACATCATCATCTACATGTGCATATTTCTCTAATTTATTTCCAAGGCACCTGACCAAAGAAAAGACACTATACACTCCTTTAAAGTTCTACAAAGCTGAAGAAAAAGGTTAGAAGAGCATTGATACAAACACCAAAATGAGCTTTAGCACTGTAGTATATAAATCACCGAATTAAATAGCCCACTAAGAAAACAGATATCTCTCTCCCGCATGATCATGTTATACATCACAATTTTAACGCAGCATAAACCCAGAAATTCTTCAGTCCACACACTCCAGTAAAGAATACTATGGCTGAGGTACAGTCTGCAACTCAAATGCGTATTAAATTTTTGCTTCTTGTAGTATCCAGGAGAAACTTTTCAGATTTATGTCAAAATCACAGGAACATTAAAATACATCCATAAGTTTTTGTGCTTCCTTGAAATGGGAATGTTTTTCTTCATCTCTGAAACAGAGATGGAAACGGCCTCTTACCTGTATAGCTGTCTGAAGACAGGACTTGGTTTTTTGAAGCACAAAAGCATTTCAAGCAGAATCTAGGCCCATACAGCAAAATATTCCTGCAAGGAAACAGCACATATTGTCCTGACTTCTGAAAAACTGTATGACAAGCAAATTCTAACTTTGAGACATAAATTGTTTAGTACAATTATTCACTGGAAAATAAGAGACTGAATACAGCACTGCTTGCATTACCTTAAGAATTCGTGCATGTGCATGCATGGATTTCCTGTAATAGAGTTCATCAAGTAAACCACAAATTGAATGTGAGTGTCAGTGACTGTTTGCCAGGGCATGTAGGGACAGGACAAGGGGCAGTGGTTTTAACCTGGAGCAGGGCAGGGTTAGACGTGACATTAGGAAGAAGTTCTTCACCAGGAGAGACAGTAGTGAGACACTAGAAGAGGTTGCCCAGAAAGGTGGTGG